>QNGE01000229.1:112337-179924 GCA_008508345.1 Paragonimus westermani | reverse complement strand
AGGAGTTAGTGACGAGCAGACTTCCAACTTGTGCCAAGAGTATATTCCTTTTAAGGCCGACGTCGTTGAATCTCCCAATCCAACCTTTTCCACAAATTCCAGACTTCATGTCTGATGCCACTTCACCTTACCTTCTGTATGCTACTCTATGAACGTCACTAACTACGTGAACGTCAACGTTTTGATGTGATCATTGAACCTACCTCTGCCCATTTGAATCGAAGATGACAATGCAACATTCCATCTGGCTCCTATTCTGCCATTTACCTGGACGATCAAATGAAGATCACGTCACAGTTGCTTTTGCCATACCTCGTTCCGCTGCCGTTCGATCAGAGTACAAGGTCACATCCACCTGCGCGCAAGTTACCCAGTTCACACTTTTATTCACTCACATTCGTGTGGCTGCATCGTCACACGCGCGTGACTACCATTGGTAGACGGTAGCCTTACTCTTCAGAAGACCCCTGGCCCCTATTCATCCATACCTTTTAGATCCACCATGTTCCTCCGTATCGACCTAGTGCTGCTCACAGCTTTCTACTGTTTCCATTACATTCTCACACTATCTACTTCATTCGGTGAAGCGATTGTAAACGTGTTATCCGTATCACCCAGCACTCAATTCACGAAAGATCTGAGTCATATTTCAGATGTGTAAGCGTGACGACAACAGCCAGCCGAGTAAATCAAGTAAACCGTTTGGTCTTACAGACCGTTATTCCACTCGTACCGCTAAAAATAAATTTGAACAGCTTAATAATATATCGCATGACCTTGAAGCACAATGTTCTTATCGGGCAACCAGTTCTAGATCGAAATAGACAAATACATGCACGTTAGTGTCTGGTATGTATAAAAATTTCCACAGGTGAAAAATACGTATGTATACGCGTCAGCACGCATACATATATATTGAACTGAATGGAAATAATGTTCCCACATATGTATACATATACACAAATGCATTTGGAATATACGAATATATATCTATATAAATGCATACATATACACACATATAGGCATATTCACAAACATCCCGAAGTGTTTGTACACATATATGTATGTTCACGTACTTCTTTATAACTAAATATACGTGCATATATATGAAAAACTATAGGCCTACCAATGTGGATATATACATATATATAGACCTATAGTTAAGTTGGTGGGTACACGCACGTACGTGTAGGTAAATATCCATATATATGTACAAAAATATACTTACGTTCAAATACACACATATACACGCATATATAAGTGTATATGTATACACGTATGCACACATATATACATATACACATATAGATATCAATATAATTGTAAATATATACTTCGATGTGCACACACGTTAAAAACCGGAATATATATATGCACTTAGGTGTACGTAAATACACGTTTATATATATACTTCTAAACGTGTAAATATACACACATAGATATGCTTGAGTTGGTATACATATATATATACCAACCTAATTATATGTATATATATATATATGAGCACACGTTTGTTGCCATTTTTCAACATATACGCATGCATGGATATCTACAGAATACATATAATCATGTGCACGCACATACGAACGAAATAAGTGGCAATAAATATGTGCACATTTACATATAAGTATATATATATATACTTGAGTTGTTATGCTTATTAACTCAAGAATGTTCAGTGACAACTACGTAGATGTTTGCGAATAAATGCACACACATGTCTGTCTGGTATACCTAGAGATGGTACCACTGAGACAAGACCCGTTGAACCTTACGTAACGACCTATAGTAGCTAATACAAATTTGTTTGCCAATGAATGAACCATATTGTGGGTGACCCTGGATAGGGCTGCGAGTTCATTCACGTGACACTGAAAAACGCCATATATTTCTCCTCTTTGTCCAAAAGACGATCCTTCCCCTTTCCAGTTGGTCACGTTGTATGGTTCACGTGTTCGCAGTCCATACACGTATAAACAGATTGATGAGCTCTGTAGTTGACACACAAGTGAGGTTACTAACCGGGGCACTAACTGCACCGTATCCAGTGCATACTGTCTTCATACATATCCACAGAGTCTTCCTTCTGGAAGCACATTTCGCAAAGGTTGTAGTCTACAAGTTTCAAGATGGGGCGATTTTCAAAACTTTCCCAGTCTGTCTTTCTGAACTGCTTAAGCGCACCTTTGGAAACTCGTCTAATACGAGTTGTTTCCATGGGATCGCCAATTATCTCAACCTCCGACATATTCTCTTCAACCACACGACATCTAAGGTTGGATTTCCTATGCTTGTTAACTGGAAAATTAAAAGCTTCTGTGGGGAAAATGCTGCAGGTTGGGACACTAGAGTTTGCTATCAAGCTTTTCCTGACCAGTGACACCCGGTTTTTAGTAACTCCTTCTGGATTAAAAGAGACGGATTCATACCATCCGCCATTACGGTCGTAAGTTCTCGAAAGATATTTGGCCGCCTGTCTGCACAATCTCTCTACCTGAAATCGAATAATGCAACAAAAGATCAGAGTGATTTAAGGATAACTCACATAGCTCTCGCAAAGGAGTAACGTGTTTAAGATTATTGGCTTTGCTCATACACTCTAAATTGACGGCTATATCTGGGCAAACATCTTCCGCATTTCTTATCTTGCTCAAACGGGAATGAGAAACAGACAGTAGCACACAAACGACGTGTTCATCACATTCACAAGGCGGGATTTCGGCTTCAGCGTGGGATGGCAACGACCACCGACTTCCCCCAGCCAAACCAGGATGGGGTCTGTCAAACAATCGGAACATAGTAGCAACATGACAGCAGGAAATCCCCACAGGGATGGAAAACAACAGCCAGACTTAATGCCCCCTGTAATGTCTACGTGGAAAATGCGTTCCTTACTAAAGCGATCTTCCCGCGTTCTCTTTGTGCAAGCTGTGTCTGTAATCTTTGTGCCGTTGTGATGTTTAAGGAAAACAGCCCGGGCATATTGTGACAGTGGTTTTAGTAATACTGTGAGATATTTCAGATCTACTGAATCTTTAAAAAACCTCATGAGCTCTATGTTCTCCCTGCACTGTGTTCAGTAAACACACTATTAAAATGTTCCACGATGTGCTACATAAAAGCATTCACCGTCAACCGTTTTGAGGCAGCACTTTTAATGCGCACATTCTCGTTTTCCACACCATTGGTGATGTGGTTGCCAAACAGTACAGTAGCCTTAGGTAAATGAAATGTCCGACCACTTTTACAAGAATGCCAAGTTTTGACGAGATGCTGGTATGCTTCATTACTGGAATTTAGTAGCTTGCAGTAAGCTACTAAACCTTCTCAGGTTCCCAGGTTCACTGGTGGATATGGTTCTTTTGGGAATAACTTAAGCCAACCAACTGGCAGTAACGTCGGGATACACTATTCAGTAAATGTAAACGACGAAATACAATGGCGCACTGTGGATGAGCGTCCTGGCTTGGCTTCCATTGTGTTGCTGAACGATCAACAACGAGGGTTCGAATACGGGATGTGCAAGGCAACATTTCAAACATGAGTTCCAAGACTACCCTGTAACTCATAGCTGTTTCGTTCGACACGAGTGTATAAAAAAGCGTAACAGCCACCCACATATACTAACATAGCATGTCATAGTATGAAGCAGTCATAATTTAACTGATGGATCGCATCACCAACAATAAAATCTCCATATTTGGATCACAGATGGTACGCGCTTTTAGGTAAGGATATAACGAGCCTGAACAATTTTTCTCGTACTAGAGAGCGATAACTACCTTCTACTTTCAGTAAATCTTATAGCTTAGTAGTTACTTTGCGGGTGTTTTTGTGCAACAGGCAGCTTCGTTTGTCAGTACTATAACGCATGTCTTCGGGAATTAAAAGGCAGGTCTTAACGCAAGGAAGACGGGGGACCAGAAGTGACTGATGGAACATTGTGTGTGAAGTATGAGGGACGTTTCACCATGGTGGATGACAATGTACTTCTGCCCAATGTGTGTGGATACACGTCAGCCATGCAAATGCGTATACGCGTTTGTTGTCCTGTTTTGACATAATCTGTACCGTAATTTCTTCAAGTACTCCCCAAACTTCAGTTACTTTAAGTCGAATATCCTCTACAAGTGCTCTCAAAGTTCACCGCCATGGTGACCCAACGTATGGAAGTGATTCACTCGTAGTGGACCATTTAAATACGATACTATATCGGATTGAGTGAGACTAACTGAAGTGTGCACTTGGAAATAAAATTTGTGTCATGTTACCAAAATTTGGGATCTCACTCAAGTCATCAAATTTTCTCAATTACTTATGTATAAAACCGAAATCACTGCCTTGACTTTAGGCAGTTGATTGCTGGCCCAGTCTTGTCATCAAAAGGCATAAATTTCTGTGGTTCATAGAATGCTTACACAATCTTTGCGCTTATTTAGATATGCGAGAAATTTCTACGGAACGATGGTGTAGTCAGTGTTTGTAGGAACCCATTAGTCAACACCTGTCGTTGTGACCGTCGGCTGTCATGGTGCGTGGAAATAACGGAGCAGTTAACAAATAGGGTAAAAACTGGCCGTTCTCGCTGGGAGTGAAAAATTAGCTGTTACCGAGTTCGTTCGGTCTGTTCACCTTAGAGAGCTATCTCGGTGAAAATGCAATGACTAGAACATCTATCGTATAATGTTTGGTCACGCCTTCAGGGATTTCAGTACAAGAAATTACCGCGCACCACATAATAGAACTTCATTTCGTCTGTATAATCTTGATCTAAAACGATGGCATCCTATATATATATTGTCGGCATGAGCCGCCTTCAACCACGGATGGTTGCCTTCAAGCACACATCAAACAGTATATAACAATGATGTTTACAACCAGTTACTTGGTACTATAAATCAAGTGACTGCTGTCGCTTGCTCACTAACGGTGAAAATACTTAAATGTATGAGCCTTGTGCTAAAGTTGCCAAATAACTGTCATTTCCGAGAAATTAAGTGCTCGCTGTCGAACCCGTAGCCGATTACGGTTGTTAACGTAAGGAAACGAGGAAGGGTATCAATGGCTAGGTATCATGGTTTGCCTTCATCGCGCTGGCTACTTCCTCCGTGGCTCACGCGGTCTGCGTTGAGAGTGTAAAGAAAATCACAGCCAACTAGGATCATTAGTTTGGACATTGTCGTTGTGTGACCACAATATCTGCTAAGCAAGGACAAATGATGAACCGTGATAAGGGAAGTGGTAAGAAAGCAGACTTGCGTAAATCTTTTTACTGTTATCTGTAATCTGGACGCATGCGCGAACGGTTTTCAACTAATAACTGTTCTAAGGATATCGATCAAACGTGACTTTGGATACCAACGATGTTGAGTAATTTTATTTATCATGCAAGCACTCCCATAAAACACATCAATCAACTTTGAAGTTGTTCAGACCAGTAAAACAAATTTGTCAAAACATCACCACGGTTTTTTCAAGTGGTCCCTCATTGCTGGTCGATCACTGAAGATCACTCGACAACGATGTGTGCTGATAGTGAAGTGCACTAGCTGAATGATAGTTCGGCGATTTAAAATTGCATAAATGTTAATCAACACAGACAAAAAAATAATCAAAACGTGTTTTCAGCCACAAATGTGTTTAACTAGGCATTGTATGGGAAGAAGATGTCTGCGGCAGTCGAACTATACTCACGATGTGCTTTTGAGATCTGTATTTTCGAGAAACTGTGGTAGCAGTTGGTCGAACAATCGTGTTCGACAGATTAGTCAGTTACCTAAGGTAAATAAACTACATTATTATTTCTGAACGTAGCAGTAAGAAGACGGATGTTGGTAGATGTTAGTGTTTCACGTCGTCTCTTCAGTAGCAAACAACAACCAGAAATATATGTGCATACTACTAGTGAGATGAGGGGTGACGAAATAAAAGTGATTGGAGTGGAGCACACGGTGCAAAACTATTAGATTCACGGGAGCCTAGGGCTTAGTTATAATTGTTTTTATACACATGATTTTGGCTTGAGGCGACTAATCTCAACCGTTTCAACGAAGTGCGAGAAGTAACGTTTCCACTGCCGGAAAAAAGAACGTCTATATTGAACCACCACTGAGAGGCGGCGGTTCTTCGTTTCGAACCACAGAAAGTCTTGTCGCCCCGAATGAGCGAACCTGCACGATGGGTGAAGTCGTGATCAGCGGGCGGGTTCTCAAACCGCTGTTCTCTTGGCACCAGCTCACGCTGTATATATCAAACTGTGTGTAACTGAAGCGAAGTTCACACCGATAGCAGCGATATGTGTTTGACTTCTGGAATCAAGAAATATTCGCCAAAATGGGTTCAGACTGTGTTTGCGCAGTCTAGTTCCTTCTTCTCCAGACTACACAAACTTTCGGCTTCATCCGTTGACAGATACATATCGGTCGACGGTTACCGGACCCTGAGTTGTCCACCTTACTTGCTGTTTTATTTCTTCATCCCCCAATTCACTAATCGTATATATATATATATATATATATATATATATATATAGNAGCAAGATTGATGTTGTCTAAGTCACTAATCAATACAAACTAATCTTTGATAGAATGTGCTTGAAACTCCTGCTTCAATGGAGTTAGGATTGCGACTAACCAGCGTGCCAGTTTATGGTACGGAGAATTTGTCATTGCCAGGATAGGCCTAATAGGTACTGCAGCCTTGTGTGTTTTGGGGAGGCGGTAGAACTGAGGTGTCGACGACCGACACGGTTTAAGAGTTTTGTAAGTCCTTTCATCGATTAAGCGCAGTTGTGAGAGCCGTCTATGGGAAATTCACGTGGTCCGGTCAAAACCTAAACTTTAGTAGTTTCAAATCGGTCTATCACAAACGCGCACTAGTGAATACACTATTCACACGAGCGAGACGAATCTGTACCCAGGATAGTCTTGCGAAGAAATTAGACTTGATCACATCTATACTACAATTTAACGGGTACCTAAAAAGGTTCATAGAAAGGCATAGTAGACTGAAACCACCATCCGAACAGGTGGTCACGGTGAGAAAAAAGACATTTTCGTATAGAATAAACTTTTAAAAGTGATTATAGCATGCATCAAACAACTCAGACTAGTGAATTCGATTAAACGAATATTTAACGCAGCCGAACTCTTTGTATTAGCCCGCACCCTGAAATTGCCTGTCCTTTCAGTCAAAGGAGATCAGCCTGCAGTGGTGTTGGCAAACTGTGAGCTGGTCGAAGCTACTGCGAGTGCGAGTGCGAGCGTGTAAGGACCGCTCGGTAGTGGAAGTGTGGGCGTAACATTCTATACCATTTTCCATATCTGTTTCCAGTTTAGGCACAAGATTTTCCATTCCATGCGAAAGTAAATCATTTTGGTGCATTAGAATTTCCACCTTAGATTCTTGGACGTGACGGCAAGAACGCGATTGGCTCAACTAACCGTAAGGAACGACCAATCTTAATTAGAGAGCTTCGCATTGGCTACTTTGGTAGAGGAAGTGGTTTGGGTTATTCGAGGGGTGTCAACGGATTTGCACAATGAGAACGGGGTTAGCGGTCGAAGTGGATCACAGATCACCTGACCCTGTTCCTACTAATTCATCAAGCCGTGGGCCGTATTGGTTCCTTTGACAGGTAATGGGTTGCAAGTGGTTAGGGGTGTCTGTGAATCTCACGTCCAAAAGGAGTGAGGTTCATGGTCGTGGTAGACTTCGAGCTGTGATGTGAGAGTGAACCAGTTTGTGTGAACATTTTCACTATTTCTCTCGCATACGTGGCTGGCGGACACAAGTACACTCGCATCAGTCCCGAAACACGAAGAAGTATTACCGAAGCATTCGGAAGAGGCGATGACTGGCACACGGTTGCATTTCTGAACGGAATCAAGTGTAATACCGCTCACAAGTGGCTTCATGTGGATTGCATCAGTTATGAAGCTCAGCCTCGTGAAGGACACAGAAGCAAAATTCTGACAGAATCAGGGACCGCTATGTTGTTGGAGTGGATTTCCGTGGACGCAACGATTACACTGCAATTTTTGAGATTGCGCGTGAAGACTGAGTTTGAGAAGAGGTTATCGACCACAACGATTAATCGATACTTGGATGGCTGATGCATAACTGTCAAGAAACTGCACCAAGTAACCGTTGGCATGAACTCGGATGAGAATTTGGAGTTGCGGCGACTGTTTGCATATTGATTGATGTAGTGTTATACAAATTCAAAGACTATTTTCTGGATAGGTGAGACAAACTTCAATTTGTTCTGTACGAGGTCAATGGGACGTTCATTAAATGGGACGAGAGCATGCATCTCTGTAACAAACAGCCGAGGCCGTAATCTTCATCTGATTGGAGCTATGACACCAAGCTCGATAGTAGGCTATACGACGAGGCGAGGAGCATACAGCAACAGTGATTGCAAGTGCTGGCTACGAACCCTGCTAGATCAGATGAAAATCGGTACACCCATGTCAGACATTTTGCTGATATTCGGCAACAAACCGTGTCACACCGATCTGGAAAGTGTGTTTGCTGATGAGTTGTGGAATGAGTAGTCATTTCTGCTATGTGCGACGTCACCGGAGACCATTGCGCTAATGCTTGGCCTTAGTGTGCTTAGATTACGTAAGATTTTCCGTTTTTTGTTTGCACGGTTAAGAACAACCGAGCTACCTACATACTTCAAATAATCGATTGTTTTACGTTCGCGACTGAAAACAGTGAATGTACTGTTGGCATTTGGCGACATGCCATATTTCTGCAGCAGTTGATCGCTCCTTCAATGGCACTGCAACCCACTCGACACAGTGAACCGTGTGCAAATATATAAAGGTGCAGCTAGTTGACTGTCAAAGCCATTTGCCTTTTAATGTTGAGTCTCAGCTGGTTAGTCTCTGTAAACGGACCCTGACCAACTGTTTGGATTATTAGGGTGCGTAGTACAATGTATGTCCTACGCTACCTGAACGCTGGAAATCACCGTCCATCATTTTGTCTTAGAGTGTACGCAATGTACCTGTTGTTATGTATACGCTGACTAATCACCTCCCAAGGTTCACAAAGCAGCTTTTGGGGTTGGTTTGAGAATATCTTATCCTAGTTGTGGTCAACTGGGAAAGTACAATAGAGTGGATTGGCTTGATTATCCTTTCGAAGTTGTCTTCATTTGCGTACAACTGCCAGCCCAACACTGTTCCAACTGATCCTCGGGTCCGGTTTGTTTGGTATCGTTGTGGAAAAACCAAAACAGGTTTCAGTGTATTGAAAATCGTTTTTTGGATCTTGTGTATTCCTCGTTGCCAAACCATTCCCAGTTCAACAACGACGTCAAGATGACAATAACCCAACTGGTGTGGTCCGATTGACATCGGCCATGCTGGGGATGGTGTGGAAGCGGATGAACATTTTGGCGTTGTTTACTCTGTAATGCCTCGGGTGCTACCGCCAGAATTTAGGGAAGATGCGAACAGCTGCGCACCCGTGTACAAGAACACAAATTAGCGATGCGACCGGCAGGCCCTAGATCATATCTGTGGCACCACTGCGCAGACACACGTAACGGGGTCAACATAGATCATGAGAATGTGGTTGCACAGACAAAAATGAAGGCGGAAAGGCTTGTACTGAAAGCACCGTGTTCAAAGAATTCTTTTAATCGACACGTAGGCATAGACACTTGGCATCGTTGATACTGAAACGAAAGACAAGTGAAGACAAACTGCAGGTGAACACGGTGAGTCGACTGTTACCGTAGCTTTCCGACCAAAATTGCTTTCAGCCAGCACACGAGACATACGCATCCCGTCGAACGCAGCCGCGAGAAACCAAGGTGCCTGAAAGCCTCAGGATCAAATTGGTCTCAGCAAGAATCGGCCTCTCTTGTCAGACTTGCCGATGAGTTGGTTCCGTTGTGCTCCACTCGATGTGAACTTCACCACCGGCTCCTGTCACACTCCGCAAGCCGTACTCTAGAGAGCATCCGGGCGCCTCTCTATGCACTGAATTCTCAGGAAAACACTGCCCTGTTGCCAATCCAACGACCTTCTCACAGGAAAACAGGATTTTTGATTCTGAGTCTCTAGCCATAGAACACTTCAAATGGTTTTCCCGTCTGGTCCAAACAGTGATAACCCAGCTGAATTCCAACAGCGAGGCCTCCATACACAGTGATTAATTGCTATCGGTTGTCCGCGGTTTTAATACGAGCATTTTCACAATGGTACAGACAAAGTCATTGCTTAACATGCACGCCTCACAAGCTTTTCCTTACATCTGGCTACTGGTCACTCGACGGCCTGCCCATATTATCGGCTGCTCCGCAAGTTGATGAGGGACCATGGCGCACGATTCTACCTCCGGGTTGGTCCTTGATCGATTCGATCACCGAAGAAGTACCGCACCTTGAACAGCATGGAAAGCACTGTCCCAGGTTTGGACAAACTTTTGCCCAAACATTTGAAGTGCATGAAAGCCGATGCCCTGACCGGATACGTTAACCTATTCCTTCTAACCCAAAGTTTCCTAAAACCACGTGTGCCGCTCCCGCATCAAGCTTGTACCGAAAGGCAGCAATCCTTTACCTCCCACTGAGCTCAGACCTATCACTGCATCTTCAACGTTGATACGTTGTTTTTACAATATGTTGACTGATCGTTGGAATACGCGTCTGTACCTACGCGCTCTTCTGTTTGCTTCCCTACACCGTGATGGTTGCCTCGAGGCGACCTCATTACTCCATATGTTGCTCTGGAGCTCATGCACCACGTTTTCCAGCTTATATGCGGCCTTTATTGACATGTCCAAGGCGTTCGATTCTATCTCACAGGACTCGAATATCAGATCACCCCCAAGTCTCCGGTACTCCTCTAACTCCAACATGCTACATTGGTGATCCTTATCAGACCGCTTCCGCCACGGTCGAGATCTCCTTACTCTTGTCTAGACGTGGTGTTCACCAGGATGGCTCGGTGTCGCCCCAGTTAATCCCCATGGCAACGACTGAGGTGTTGGCTCTATCTCGACCTGAGATTGGCTGCTAATTTCACGACACACTGATGAGCGATTTCGCGTATGCTGATGATCTGATCCTCCTGACCGAGAATCCAACACATCTCTCCGAGAAGCTTGCAGCCACCGATAATGCACTGTTGCTCTTAAAACTGAAGATCAACACGAGTACGACTAAACTCATTGTCATCTGTCGCGATCATAATGTAGCAAAAAAGCGTTTAGTAAAGCACAATCTTTATTGTCTGACATGTTGGTTGTCATGCCACTCGTGGGTTTGCATTTTACGAGTTGGAATTCCGGTCCTCAACACACTCCCGTTTTCTGTGCAGACGTACTGTGCACTTCGGCCCGGTTTATTAGTATCCGATGTTTTCTGTCGGGAGTTTATCACGCGCCATTCCTTATCCATTAGTCCAATCTCGTCGGGTGATGGCTCGTCTGGCCGCTCGTGTTGTCTGCGATCTACCCACTGCGGGTTTGACCGTATTCTAAGACCATGTTGAGACGTTCTACTGAGAGTTCAAATAATCGCGCCCCAGATGTGGCCATCGAACCCATTTTGATTGGCATGCCTTACTGGTTGATCGGATCTAGATGAGCAATGGCTAATCCGGTCACCCATGCTGTCCCCGGTCCTCTCGCTATTGGCTTTTGAACGTAACCCCCCTGCCGCCTTGAGGTATTCCACCGGGAGTTGAAATACTCGTACCTCCGGTTTGATACGCCACCATAATAAGCACAACATAACAGCTATAGTTCACGAGTCCATTTGATACGGAATGGCATTATCAACTCACTAAGCGCCTCTGAGATGGGGACCTGGCTCGGTATCCCGTTCACCAGGTAGGACAAAGCATTCACCACTCACCGACTTCAACTTCGTACGATAGCGGATAAAACCATCAAAGCGCTCCTGGAACCCCGTATTTTCCCCCAGGATCTTTGTACCTGCCATCCAGCTCTTCGGACTGACGTTCGGAATTCTGGAGGTGGCCGAAGTGACCACTCAGTTATCTGTCGTGGCAACTGTGGTCAACTGGAAAGCCTCGCTGATATTCTGCAAACGTTCTGAAACACTCACGATGTGTGTTGTGCTCGGCACAACCGCATCACCAAGAACATGATAAAAAGGTTGCGCGATCTGGGTTACACAGTCTTCGTGGAGCTGCGAGTACCAACGACGATCTCGTTCGTCAAACCCGACGTTGTCGCGGTTCTTGATGAGGTAGCTATGTTACCGAATGTCAGTATAATGGACGGCTACCGAAGCCAGTTCGTCTGGACAGATAAGGTTATGAAGTACGAGACCGATTCTCATAATGCCGCTATCCAGTCGGCCCTCCATACTACGTGCTGAGACGTGGACTCCATATCTGATTCATTTGTGATTATCATTTTCCGTGGTATCACGTACCCCTGTTTTTGCAACGCGATTCTCCTACTGGGACTACCCTTCTACGCAGCCAGTGATTTACGTCTATTGACTGTCCTAGGTTTCCTGAAAATCTGTGACACATTTATGCGGGGGACTTGGCGTTGATTGTTTCCGTCTTCTGACTGAAGGATATTTCCTCGCCCCGATTCATGAGCTTTAACTGTGAAGGCACCCTTCAGCCCTGAAGAGCTGCTGACTTTGCGGGAATTCTTTCCCTTCACTTTGTCAACATACCACACAAGTGGTTTTTGTTTGATAGTTGGAATTATTGATGTTTGCCACCCTCCTGGAAGGACTCGTCAATTGTTCATTGCTGTTAACAATGTAGCGCCCTACAGTTGACGGAAACCTTTATTTAGTTTTCTTTCTTAACTTTTTTGTTGCTCGAATTTCGGTGTCACTGCCCACACTTTCTTTGACTGAAGCCGTGTAGATTACTCCTTAGAATAAGCGATAACTAGTAGTAAAAGTGCACCAGAGAATCTTTTCGGTAAACTCTGCTTGAATTGTCAGCTTTGAACTGGATGTAAGTGTTCCAATAGGCCACTTCAAAGTTGACAGTCCACTGGAAACGGTTTCCTCTTAGTTTCAAATGAAAAGCAGGTCTAGGTGGTCCTAACCCACAGCGGTAATTGCACATTCTGCCCGAATTCATTCTCTTTGGCCCAAGTGACGGCAACACATATGGAGTAAACTTCCACCAGCAGATTATCTATTGGGACCAGAGGTAGGTCGTCGGAAGTATGATGACCGTCATAGCCAATCTCCGGTAGATGTCAGCGCGGAACAACCACACTAAAGTCCATGCCAAAATGACGTCAGGCCTGGCGGTTTCCGTTTTCTTGTTAGCCTGTCTCGGTGACCGATGCCAAAGGGAGCCTACACACAGTGGTCAAAATATGCAAGTCGCACTGCCCAGTGGCAGCTTCATCCACACACCCCGTCGTCTATGTAAACTGAAGAGATTAAGACTCGGATGAGTGCGAAGTCCAGCCGGCCCATGTTGCTTAGCCAGAAAATAACCTGGAATGACAGTGAAACATTTGTATCTTGGACAGGAAAAAACCAAGAATCTCCAATAACAGAAAAGGAATTGAAAATTTAAAGCAAGAGAAGCGTCATGGATCGCACTTATGCCGAAAAACTCGTTCCCAGAGAAGACGATCTGAGCTAACCAGACCAGATAAATACATCCAAAAGTCTCAGAAGTAGACCTAAATAGCTCGTTACATACTCGACCTTTAGCCCACCACTTTCAGTGGTTACATGGTGACAGCGACTACAGTTTTTCGTAACCGCCCTTCTACGTCCCGTTCCAATGGACCATAACGTGTACCTACGTATTGTTCTTCCTGTGCGATGGTTTTTGACTGCACAGAGGGAGTTTTGATTTGACATGGGAACGTTCGGTAGGTTTGGGGTCGTTATTGTTCCGGACCAAGGTTTACCGCTTTATGTTTATCCTCAGGCATAATTTGTAAGCGGTGAAAATTACGTACGTTATGTGCATACAGTACACAGGCGAACTTAGCGGCCTGTTTCTAGTCAAGGAGGCACAGTAGGCCTTAAAAGAAGTAGTTACATTTTCCATCCTGTGATCCGATTTCGTAACCTGGCGTAAACTCTGCTTCAGGGAGCCTGACAAACGTACACCAGAGACTGTTTACAAGAAGAGGATCAAACGGCCAACCCGATGGACCGGTCGGCACACACGGGAATATTAAAACAACCATAAATGCTGTGTGAATGTTCCCTAAGAAAAAGATCTCCTTTGGCTTATCTTTTAAAGGTGAGCGTACAACCAGTGGCGTAGGGACAAAACTACAGTCTGTCCTCAATTGACTGTGTGACTGACCTGCAATCACTATTTACAGCCAGAGATGTGGCTTACCTTGTTCACAGTTGTAGGTTGCCCACCTACTCCATCTGCCTCACAATACACCGTTTAACTCGGTAGTCACCATAGCATCTACACTGACAGAACAGACTTATGTTTGCGACATAAAGTGTTTGAACATGACTGGCCGGCATGTCTGTGGGTACGCGCAAGCTGCGACCAGTTGTGAGTGTTGTCAAACTTGTGACGACCAATATCTCCTACTGGTAATCAGCAACTGAAAAAGTGCTGAGCACTTTTAATGACTTCTGTTGCTCTGACGTGAAGAGAAGTTCTAATAGTGGGCCACAGATTGGAGTTAGGAGAGTTACTGCATCTCTTGATGAGAGAATCGGGCACCACGAATGGTACCCGTAAGTGAATGTGGCTGAGCTTTCGCATAAGACATTTTAGTAGTGTTCAAAGTGAGACCAACGACGTTCTGAGCAGTTAGGTTTTTTCATGAAAACATGGCCGGATTTCATTTTCTGGCTGTAACAACGGTATGCGCTACTGAAGGTTTCTGCCAACGGCAAAACCTCTGTGCTTCATTTCGAAGGCTTTGCTAGGAATTTGACTGCTTTGATCAGCTATAACTGATGTTCAATTCAAAAACAACCAAGGTCCCCTGCAATGTCTTAGTGGCTGACACGTGCGATGGCACAACAGACAATGGTAAGCAACCCAAAAATCTCAAACCTCACCATGTTTATTGCATGACTCACTTTGGGAACTGGCCATGTTGCTCCAGGCAACTCGTTTCACATGCTGTAACACAGTCAGAATCCCAGGTTGCTGACACTCTTCGAACAATGTTAAACAGTACGTGTCATCTGGCCCTGTGTACGGATAAACTGATGACTCAGACAGCTAGCCTGGTTTAGGACAGTTAACGTTCCTTCTGCTAATGCATAACTCACTCTTTGACCGTTTCCGTAGCTGCCGCTATCCACACGCTGAACATATCCTATGGTTTTATTTTGATAACTAACCAGAGCTAATGTGTCTTTTATCTAGCGTTGTAGGTGATTGCAACCGAAATGTTAAGCTCAATGAACTGCCGAAGACCGATCTTTTGTCACTGTGTTAAACATCTTTAGGTATAGTGGATAGTCTGCAGTAATGTGTAGTACTTTGATAATGTACGTTGTTCTAACAACACATTAAAGCATCCCTTGCCAGTCCTTTCGAGACAGTCACAAGAGTTGCTAGTAACTATGTCAAACCGAAGAATTCAAGTGCATACCTGCATGAAATACAGAACACAAAGGTTTTTAAATGAACTTTTCATTGACATAAACATGAAACAAAATATATGACTTGAAAGAACATAGTCAAGAAATAACCGAAAATAATCTCTCTTCACATGAGCACGCAATTCATATTCCTCTTTGTCAGTCTAGTCTGCCAAACGGGATTTCGTGGCCAGTAGGTTTAACCACGCAGATAAGTTTGGAGGCTTACCACAGATTGTTTAGAAATACTGGGCGAGCTCAGAAGAAGCTAGAATTTGGTGAATATTTTAGTTTACAACAATAAACTTCGGACCAAATACAGCGAGTTAAATTCACGACTATTTTCCAGAACCGGTATGGCCCTCAGATTAAACAAATACCGCGATACCTCGCCACATACGATTGTGGCTTCAGGTTATGGTATTCGTAGCGCATAGGAACACGATTAGCATAGGGATGGAAATATTTCCTTGGAATTTCATCAGAAAATATTCGCTTAAAGCATTAAGAATTCCACCTGTTAGCACGACAGTACTACGGGCATCACCCGTTGTAGTAAATTTTGGAGTTCACTCAAGTGTTTGTCCCTGTACATTCTACCTATCCTGTTTCTGACAATTAATTGGACCTTGGCTAAGAGGTTTTTGTTTTATCGCGTCAATCTGATACCTGTGCTAATAACGAATAGCCTATTATTGTACGTTGCTTGAGTGGTGCGTACATCATCTTTTTGGAGTTCGGCTCATTCTCGCTGATTTTGAAACTCTTGATTGCTCGGAAGAACATTGCCGTTAGTGAATGTCATATTAAGTGGTTATATCTCATCTTTAGCCTGTTCGGCACCAAGTCGTAACTTACTACCCTCAAACGATTTGTTGATCAAGACTGCTAAAGTTGTTTGTCTATTCGCTTAGACAATTTCTTCAATAGTACCGTGGCATTGCGATACTATCTTGTTTTAACTATTTGAGATCGCTGGTTGATCGCTAAGCGCTCTGACGAGTAGTAACTGTCAGCCCGGTAATTTTCAACGGCCCAATTATGGATGTGCTCATCCAGCAGAAAGCGTGGCAACTACCTAAACTAGTCAGCATTAACTTTATTGGCCACCACCTTTACTGAAGCTACTAGAAATGGCAAACTGGTATTTGTTGAGAAGTAAAAAACTTTTTAAATAATTTTGTTGGTCCGCGGTAATAATCTGATGATTCCATGGCTATGACAGGTATTTACATACATGTCAGCCTACTATTGGCACGTCTAGGATCAACTGTGTCTACCGCAACTCATACGATCCCTGCTTTCTGTAAGAAACGTGACGGTAAGCAATAGAGTTAGGTCTGCTTAGTTGCTTTCCTTCCTGTAGCCAAGTTTATAAAAATGTTTAGCCTTCAGCTGCGTCCTCTTTGGCATGCACTTTATCTGAACCGTTTGTGGTGTAGGTTAACAGGGCTTCACCCGATGAACACACTTAATGCCGTGATGCCAATTATGTGTATCGCTCGGTGTGGTCTGTTGACTTGCTTACTGCTTCAGGGATTGAAGACAGACGTAAATCAAGCTAAAGCGAGCGAATCACATTTCACTTCACGGGTGTATAACATCAATGCACCAAAGTAGCCTGAACACAAAGACATGATGAATCAGTACAATTTAACCCAGGTGGATCATGCACTCTCTTTTAGGAGACTCTAAACATGCCCAGGCGAGGAACAGACAATATTCACTTATCCGATTCAGTTAAATGCCAATTATTGTAAGACCGCCGTAAACTGACAAAATTCCGGTGATATACTTCCGCCTCAACTCTCTACCACAGTGCACGAGTGTCATAAAACGATGGATGGCCATGTCGGAGACGTGATTGTTCCGGCACTCAGTGGAATATCTCGATGCTGTGGTCACGTGTTACAGCCCATAGCGGATGGATTACAGACAACGCGAACGACCGAACCAGTTAACCCTCAACGAAATCGGATCATTGGGAAAGAAATAACAAGGGAAAATCGACCACAGATAGCATCAGCCAAACCCACTGGACCATCAGAAGTGCACATGACGTTTAAGCAGAAACCCCGTTACGTTATGGATTGGGATTCTGGTTCACAAACGTCAGCGAGCGAGTGGGGAAAAGTGATGCGGGAACTGGACAATGAAGGTCCTGCTCAGCTGAACCACTCTTCGCCAAAAAAAGTTAATTCGTTCCGTCCTTTGTTGTGGGGTTTCGAATGGGTATGATTATAGCACCACATTGTGGTGTGGTCAAGGTCACATGGCTGAACCAGCTACCTGTGACGAGACCAGACTGTTGCGTCCACACTTCCACTGCTGAGCGGCCCTCACGCGCACGCACTCGCACATGCACACGCAGTAGCCTCGACCAGCACACAGTTTGTCAACGTCACCGCAGTCAACGTCACGTGCGCACGCACGCACACACATGCAAACAAAACCAGTTTCACCTCGGGCAGTGGCTTACGGCATATGATCCAACCCAGTGTGTTTGCTGGGCTGTCATGACAACGGGAGGGTCCCCGCATGTGAACACAACACATCTCTCTCGCGTGCCGATGAACAGAACACAGCCACAGTGCTCCGTGGACTACACAGTTCCCAACCCGTAGATCAGTACGTCGACGTCTAAAGGATACCATCCACCAGTGCAGTGACACAGCCACGGATTACACCTCTGTATTGTGTCCGAATGCTTGCTATGAGTGCAGTTGCTATATTTGTTTGTTATTGACGTTACACTTTATTTGCAAATCCTTCTGATATTTTCAAGTTGACCATCACTCACATTTGATCGCAGTGTTCGCATTCGAAAGGGGCTGGCTGGAAAGTCTATCTGAATGCGAACACTGCGATCAAATGTGAGTGATGGTCAACTTGAAAATAAACCAAATCCCCGACTACTCATCAGTAACCTTCTGATATTATTTAAATGTTTAGTGGGATCATCGGCACTACTTACAGTGTTGTGATTTGCAAACAAGCATCCAAAAGTTTGGCCAATGTGATATTTAGATGTCCAGCAGCTACAGTATCCTGTGTGCGGCTTCAGATTCGTCATGAATATATGGCATTGTTGTTCGTGTTTTGTGTTCTCCATCTTCAGCTCTCGTGGACCTCCTGATAGATGCCTTTATGAAACTACTAAGATGCCCACTGAAACTGAACAGTTTGCGCAGGTGTTCTCCTTCTTGTCTTCTGGGATCTGGTGAGTTACAAGGTAGGATCAAACTGACAGATCCATACACTGCCATAAGCTAATACTATCTTGTTTACTACCAGGTGGTTGCTTATTTTGCAAAAAACGAGCCAACCCTATTAGAATAGGCAGACAGAAGCCTGGATTTTGCTTGAAGAGTCTGCACAGAAAATGGACTATGCACAAACTAGGAAAATTGCGTCGGCAAAATCATAGAGTCATCCCAATGTCGTAATTTGGTGATTGATCAGTTAATATTCTTTCAGCGTTTCGCGTCACTCAGTAGGCAAACCTGAATAGAACAGTCAGAAGACAAATTGCGATATGAATTCTGTTAGCGGAATTCGTTTGTTTCCATCCCAAACCGCCTCCTTCCTCGAAAAAACGCTTCTATCAAATCAGAATAAGCAGAAATGTCGTGAACAGTCGAGTGGTAACCTTCGCTATTTTTTACCTGTTCGGCCTTTATTCCGCTGTGCTCATTGGTCGCTTAGTGACCATAGCTACTTTTTTGATGTCTGTCCTTCGATTTTCTGATTCGATAATATTTGTAGGCCGCTATGCACCCTATAAACACCTCGTAATTCTTTCCTTGTCATACACGTTGTTGGAGCGAAACAATGTTGACTTTTGCACCGTCTTTTGGTCTGTCTTAGGCGCAATTAACGGGAACCGCCGTGTTAATTGTGAGACCGAGATTTTTCGTGTTAATTGTTACCAGGAGGAGAATCCGATTTCTGTCGAGCGCAATTTTATACCGTAGACGAATCAGTGTGTTGAGTCGAGGGCTTACAATAAGTACATTTCACACACTCTCGTCAGTCGTAAACGTGTGACTAGCATGAAACAAAAACAGTACTTAAGGGAAACGATTGAAAGTACAAATTGGACTGGATTGTAATTGTTACCAACGCCCAAGTCCACGGTGAGAAAAGATTAACGGTCAGTCGTTTGTGAAATTTACCCTAATGTCAGCGATATACGCGTTTACGGGAAGTGAGCCCATCATGCTCACCGACTATAATTCCTCAATTATGCTTACTGAGTAACTGATTAGGATACTGATTTTAATAGGTACCGCCCATTGCCAGCTGACATTGTTGGCAGGCCGGTCAACAAGCCTTTTGCTTTCGCAGTTCATAAGTTCCATGACCTCCCGTATGATACAGCTGATGACTTTCCTTCACAAGTGTCGCTGTCAACTCGGTATTACTCGTAGGTTAATTCTCTCCGTCATTTGGTGCATCAAAAATCCTGCACTGTTCACTCGCAAGTCTGACCAATTCACTCCGAAATTTTTTACTTCCGGACGTCCTTCACTTTCCAGCAGTTGTCATTTTGACAGAAAACTGGCGATCATCTCCCAGATCGTTGTATCCATCTTCTGTGCTGCCTATAACATACTAGGATCGTTTTCCAGTTCAATACTGCCAACTCCAATAACGACCTTGTGGACCTCATCCGTTTGTTACGCACCGGAAAGCATATCAGGTACACAATTTTCTTTTTCAGATGGACGTTGAACCGAAACTTCTTACTCTTGCAACCCTAAGATCAACGGGCAAACTTACCTCAGGGGTCTTTCACCAGTCTGTTCCACTTCGAGGTCGGTTTCCACGTGGAAAGTTTGACCCAGCATGTACTACACCCATTTTTCCGAAGCCCACACTATCTCCAAACAATCTCCCTATCGTTGAATAGCTTCTTTCTGTAGCAGTCAACACCCGATTGGCATACTCAACAACACAGTCCTCCCTCTACATGACGGATCCGGTTCCCATGCTATTTTCATTTGTTGCGACAATAAAACTCTACCCGGTCACTGGCAATTGCATAATTGGTTGTTCCTTCTTCATCAGTTGGTTTGGTAGGAAAGCTTGATTGGTTCTTTCTGACCAGTGTAGCGGGTAATTCTTCGATATTTCGTATGATGGGCGTAATGAGGTAACTGTTGAAACCGAAACCACCGAGAAACTGTCGCAACTTCATCTTCGACATTGACGCTGGAGTAGTTTTCGATCGCCATCAGTTTCTCGGGCAGTGATCGGACTTCGCCTTGCCCGACTGTGTGATAGAGCAGTACCACTTGCGGCTTTGGATCCAGAGCTGGCTTGTCCAGTCTTCTGCAACACAGCTGAAACGTGTATCGAATGTTCCACCTCATTGAGTCTGTAAATGACGATATCGTTTCCATAGACAACAGTATTGGATAATCCACTCAACATCATAAGCGTCAGCTGTCTGAACTAAGAAGGGGCACCCGACAGCCCAAACGGCATACGGTTGGAACGATACGGCTTCTCTCTAACACCGAGAGCTGTTTCATTTCGGTCCGATTGGCTGATGGGAATTTGCCAATATCCAAACGGTAAGTCCAACACTATGATGGTTCTGCCATTCTGTAGCTTAGCAAAAGTTTCTGACAACGCCAGGCGTGACTTCGTTGACTGTGCTCTCGTTGAACTGTCTGATGTCGACACAAAATCGAAATTGCCCATCCGGTTTTTCATCAACACGACGAGAGAATTAAATGGGTTGCACGCCTCTCCGATGACTTCTTTCAGCACGTTCAACTCAATTAATATTCAACTACCTGCTGCATGCGCACTGGAATTCATCTGAGATCGAATGGTCGTAATTGCTTTGGCTCGGTGTGGATTTCAAGTTCAACCTAGTCAAAGTAACCGTTAAGGTCTTGATCCGTAGTGAACAGTTCTCGGGTTTTTATATAAGTCCATTCAGTTGCCGGTTGTCGCAGGTTGAAATAAACCTGGGTGAGATCTGTTCAATTCGTCCAAGCTGTAGTTTGCGTTTTCTCATTTGTGGAACCAATCCAAACTTTGCTGTTTGCTTTTAATGTTTCTCAACAAACACGGTTTCACGACGGTGGAGAAAATCTGCCTCAGGCACAGTCTGATATGTTTCGGCAGAAACGACAAAAAGCTGTCTGAATACATGCTCAGCGCTTCGGATACCACACTTTGCCAGGTGATTGATTTTGAGAGTAAATCTATCGATTGTTCGAAAGACCACGATTGAATAATCTTCTGTGGTCTTGGCATAACCAGTGAGACTGCCGTCCAGGTGAAAAGCAAACAGTGTCCTCATCTACTCGTGATTTCTACCGTAAACTGGACTACCGTTTTATCGGGTGCACCTATAATCGAGTTTCTCTTCTTAAGTAAAAGCGCCCAGCTCAACGTTCATTTGAGTACAGTTTATTCTCGCTTTTTCTTAGAAGTACAATGACAGTAATCTTGGACTGTTCCGCGCAAGCGGTTAAATAGACACACACACAGAGATCGAATTAGTCACCCCAAAACCCACCAGTCCGACTTGCATTCGGTGAAATGAAACTATCGATTCCAAACCGCCATCAGATGCATCTAAACCTACAGTCTGTACAGTCCAACAGAAGTCCGTTTGCGAACAAACAAGATACTTCTAAGAAGTGCTTTACGCCCCTTACCCAGCCCCACCCAGTTCCATCGGTACCCACATATATCACCGCGTTACTCAGGTACGTAACCACCCAATCAAAAACCCGTGTGATTTCAGTGTTTTGTGTAGACCCAAACCAAACGGCCTTCGCATCCTGCATACATCAGTTTTCAGGATGAAGGAGGCTTCCAACGAACAAAGTATCTCAACCTAGACAACATTTTTTAAAGAGCTGTCCACGCCGACCTCGACCACGCAACAGATTGCCTTCATTGTGACACGGATAAAATGGTCATCTAAGGTGTGTTATCAGGAACTGGGACGACAAGGCCCAGTGACAAGACCACAAAACTCAGGTGCCAAGCGATGCCTATTGTTTTCACAGCATGACTATAATACGCCACATCAGAATCCACAAATGGCGCAATAGACTTGTAAATACGGTTTGACGTGCCTCAGATTCCATGGAAAATTTTTTAGGTTTTGATCATTCTTCTAGTCACTTGTGAATCTGTTTCCTTCATTAATACAGCTTTTTATTAGCTACCATTTGATGAGAAAACTATCGTGATGCCGCAGTCCGTTAGGGAAATATCGTGTTCTAATTCACTCCAACTGTACCCACCGGCTCATGCTGATTCTCAGACCAACATTGCCTTTTCAGCGCCGAATCGGTTACGGCGGCGTGTGCGAACAGCTTGGTGTTATCGGTAGTGGGCCTTGGCGGCCAAAGCACTGGGTCGATGGGGCCGAACGACTGCACTGGAATCACCGTCGCACCTAAACCTCCACAACCAGATTAGCTGGCTATGGTTTCGGCCCTGTTATGCCCACTCGCCCACTGGATTTGGTTGGACGCTGTGCCCGCTGGGTAAGCCCTGTGGTCTGAACTCCGGATTTCATGAGCGGGTCCATTGTTCGGGGACGTACTTCTGTTTGCCATGGTTACCACACCCTACATGCCTTGGCTTCACTACTGATGTGTAGCATAGTATGATCGTTCATTTTCAGTACAGCAGCATCTTAGATCAGATCATTTTCTTCTGCCTCTACCAAGCTAACCATGAAGGCGAGCTTATCTGCCAAATACGACTGACTAGGGAAGAAACCCGACCGTTTTTAGTTTAAACAAATTCACTAAGGCGTGCTTGGAAGATGGCTCCATTATCATGGGCAAGACGCCAGTAAAGCTGATTGGCTAGTAATTAGCAGTGGAGCGCCACCGACCAGTTTTGAAGACGGGGGTGAGGGTGGCTTCTTTCAGCACATTAGGGAGAGTGAGGGGATTCTACCAGATTAGCATTTGATTCTTTTGTGATGTTATCTGAGGATTCTATCTGGACTCATTGTAGTGTACGTGATTACCTTGAATAATTGGGTTTTGAACATCTAGCATAGAGAATTCAGCAGTAAACAGTGATTGCTGAAATTGTCGCAGTGGTTGAGTAGGACGCCAATTTAACTGTACAACATTATAGACCACAGACTAGTAATTCTCGGACACTCCGTCAGCCACTTGGGGATAGGAAGAAGACTCATTGTCAAACAGTCACGGAGAAAGAGTTCAAGACTCATTTTTCCTCAACGGACGCAAACATTTACATAAGTTTCTTGTCTGTGCAACCACTCCATATGATCTTTTCTTGCACCAGCTTAGCGTGTCAGTGAATTTCTCGCTCTCAACCATTCTAAGTAGTGCACAAGTCTTTCAGGTCATTTGAGTTGACGGTAAGTTTATGCTTCACGAATAGCTGACAACACATGACAAAGCAGATGATATTCGACGCTGAAGAGGTGAGCAAGAACGGTATGAGAAAGTTCTTCGGCTTTCGAATTGCGTTTTGAAATGCATGGTATTTTACGTTCACGGAATCCCAATCAAGGAGCACTGAACCGAGATAGCATCTCATGGCGTTAAAATCAGCTTGATTGAAATTTTAGACTGTGGTCATTTTTGTTGACTGTTGTAACCAGTAGTATATAAGGTCGAGAATCAGCAATGACTGGTCTCTGTGTTCTAATGGTGATTTGATAACCATTTCCTTCACTAGGTGACTCTCGTCCTTGCTAATCAGGTCAAACAGAGAAGAAATCTGACCAGAGCAGTGCCGAGTCAATGGGGGACATGCTGTTACCATGCCTTCCGTAGTATCAATATCACGGCAACGAAGCCGGAACAGGGATGATCAGTTTATCTTGGGTGCATGAAAGTCAAAAAGAGCAGGATGATGACTGCAACGCTGGAGTTCCAGGAGGTTGTCTAGGTTTTCGCGAAGAGCGTCTTCATCACATGTGCATGAAGGAGAGCAATAGATAGTCCTCATTAGGAATGTGTCTTACCTGTGTATTGTTACTCGTAGCCACAGAGAATCACACTTGCCGGGGACTGAAATTCTCCGGTGACCGTGGGTGCCAGGAAACTCTGATTAAAAAAGACCGCCGATCCCCCATTATCCCTAGGGGGTAGCCGCCACGACACACGGCGTACTCGGAAGCTTCTAGTATACCGCTAGTAGTCTCCGTTGAAAGCCAGGTCTCCATAAGAGCGCGGATATGTGGAGCTGTATCATAAGCCAAATGACTGATTTCTAGGGGCTTACTGATTAATCTTTGATGGTTTATGTCCATGCAGCTGAGATCTTCGTCTTTTAACTGTATTAGGAAAGAGTGAAGGGTGTGAAGAAGTGCTTGAATAAAGAGTGCGATAACTGTGAGAGAAAAGTTGGGTTGCAGAGTTGCACTGATCGCCTTTCCTTGTTCGGTAGCCCCGAAACGCCTCTGTAGATGTGGCAAAGATAGTGAAACAGGAGCGAAACCGTGGTTGGTATACCCTGTCAGAGTTGCCGAGGAAGTAGGAAACAAACACCTGAAAGGAGGCACTGAAAACTTGGGGTTGAAGTCCGCTTTAGGATGCGCCGATGTTTTGGCCACTTGAAGACGTTTCTTTCGTTCTTCTAAAACACAGTCGGGACAGACTCCTGTTACATTGGTTTGCGCGGATTTCAAGTCGGCAACTTCGTGAAGAATTGCTCCAGTGGTTAGTTTACTAGGTAACGTCACTTGGAGACCAGTCAACTCTGTGGTAACTCCGGAGTGTAATCCGCTAAAGGAAACAAAATTGGTAAGTTCCAATGAAAAGGAGGAATTCAAAACTGATCTGGCCTGGTATCTTGGAGAGAATGAAGTAAGGAACTGTCCCCATAAAAATACCCTTATCTGGCAGATAATTCAATCTTTATGGTTTGCGACAGCCTTCTCTATCTGTGCCGTAGATTGTATTGCTGATTTTTTCTACGGCACGTCAAAAAAGAACCAGAGACACATTTTCATTTAGAAAGGTTACTTCTGTTCTTACCTCCGTGGGTGCATGCTAAGTGTCTTCCAAAGCTTTTCCCATAGAGGTTATTAGTGCAGTGTTTCCATCCATGTGGATTCTTCAGTGGCGTTCGTAACATGGTTATGGTACGGCCAATATGCAATATGTTCGATTTATACCATCCCGAATTCTCAAACATGCGTCTTCAAAGATGTTCTGAAAATCGATTGATGTGTTTGCTATGATCCCATAGTTCGCAAGGTCCATATTTGACGTCACATGCACTGTAGTGAGTGGGATACGTCTTTCAGTACGTCTGCATAGCTTTACTCTGGAATATTAATATTTCTGGAGAATTTAACATTTTTGTGGATATTCACAAACAGATTCATCTACCTGTCAAAAAATACAAAATATGGTTTGCTTCATTCACACACATAAATCGTAATTGAATTAATCGGGTGATGTCTCAAAACGCACATACCTCGAGACACACTTGGACTTGGTTGAATATTTAACCTTTTAAAGTGCTCAAAATCGTAGCGACTTCAGACGCAAAACATTGGCCAATAAACTTCACTGATTGCGGAATGTTACTGAATATGGAATTTCATCAAACACCTCTTCAAAATTAACATATCGACCGAATATTGTTTAAAGAAGTGTTTAAAAAATTACTTAATGGTTATTGGCTGGAATCCTTTAAACCGGTTTCAGGTAGTGTTTGTTTCGGTTTTAATAACGTTAGAAAACGGCACAAATTTTGCAACAAATTTTTACATGAGTTATCTTAAACATGTAAGATGACCGCAATTCCTACAGGATCTGTCAGTTGGCAAGTGTTTCTGCGCGACTTGGCTACAGTTACCAAATGGAACAGTGTGTACTTTCATCATATTGATTGTATCTCGCACGATCGATTGCCACTGCAATCTCTAAGGTCTACTTAATTGTTTCACATCCCAAACGGATTGAGCCAAACATTGATTGCGACCAGATCAGACAGTGTTCATAAACTCGGTCATCAGTTGTGGTTCATCTACCCTCAAAATCTTTTTGTTCAACTGAAATGTTCATAAAAGTCGATGCAATTCACACAATGTAACTGTAGCAACCACGCCTAACTTGGCCCGTTAAAAAACCGCCTAGAATATGAAATTCATACTCGGCCATACAAAACTCCACTAGACCATATCTCGATAAGGTTTCATTAACGTAAAAATGTAATTCATGGGAATGAATTAGAGTTTGTCTGCCTGGTTTGTTTGTTTTTGTGTTTATCGAGCTCTTTTATTTCCCTTATTGAAAGGTTTACATCCGGTGTGTGAACGTGTATGAGGTAGACATTTGGAATCGAACACTTGATGAGTCGTTCCGACTGGTCGGATGTATACCGAGGTTAGCTGTAAATTTTACACATTTTTCACTTTTGTTTCCCACAGAAAGACTGATCGTTCCCGTGGCAATAAGCTGGTGGAACCGACGATTCGTCAACACTGTGCCGCTATATAATTTATTGCGGAAAATTACAAGTCTACTCTTGTAAACGTTTGTTATACACATCGCGACATCATAACACCTGTTGAGACCGAAACATATATAGGCATTAACACAGCTGCAAAACAAACATACTGTCGTTTTAATGAAGCCAGATGAAGGAGTTGAAGTATTTCTACTAGGTAAAGCTGATTAGGTTGACACGATGATAGATATTTTGTTTGGCCCATCTACATTTTGAAGGATGGAATCGTCGAAAGATACAAAAGCGATAGGGACGAGCCTATTCGAACTACTTCATCGGGTGAAGCAGACTGACGTGATCGACGCAGTTACTTTTGAGTGAACCAGACCGATCGCCACGATCATTACAAGATTTCATAAAAATGGGTTACCATAACATCTGATTCTTAACATAAACACATCACCGTTACATAATCCTGCTAGTTCTAAGTATGGAATCAGTTACAGCAAGAATAACTGAGTCTTCCAAAAAACTGAAAGATAAGATTGAATTTGTAAATTCTGCCGACTCATTCGAAATTAAGAATTACCATATTCTTCTCTATTTATCACGTTGCTATCCAAAAAACGTGCTTCTTAAAGAAACAGTATAACACTTGTGTGACTGCATTGAGTAAAATCAGATGTGGGTTGGTGTCTCGATTAAAGAAACTAGACATTGTTATTTTGCACCTGAGGTGTTCAGTTTCGGTCCAAAGGCAAAATATACAGACGGAAAATAAAACTAGTTACGGGGGTACCCACTTAGTCTGATGCCCGTAGATGTATTCATTCCCGAAATGGAATTTAACCCCTTAGGACCCGTAGTTTCCCAAATCCTGTTCTGTAAACACTATGTAACCGACATATTCCGGTTAAAAAAGAGACACCGGTGATGTACGAGGCTTTCTGATGCCATTTAATCATGTATAGTCGAATATACGGTTCACCCTGGAGGAGGAGGAACGTATGTTTTTTTCTTCATGTGGTAAGATGCTGTAAAGTGCATAGATCCATCCCAAGGCCAATTTGTGAGGAAAAGAAGGGGATCGGGCAGTGCATTCGTTTCCTGAGCTTCGCTTCACTGAATTAAAACACGTGCTTTACTGTCTGGTCGACAGAGCAAGAAAAGTTTGCGCACCAAACATCACAGACAACGAATTGCAACAAATCCGACAGATAATGATCCAGAGCGGATATCCAGAGAGATTTCTAGAAAACAACATGAGGTTTTTAGATCTGTCAATTCAAGAGGCATCTTTGCGATCAAAAAAAAGTCCGTCAATAATGTCAGAAATTTGTCTTCAATTTCGCACATTACACACCGCTCGCGAGCTCGCGTTTATGGGAAGAAATTCCGGCTAACGTTTTCCGTGGTGACTTTTCGTTCGACAGTTTTCGCTGTGACTTCGCATCGTGATACGTTCGATCTGTCGTACTGTCCGCAATTCACCCGCTACGGATTTTGAGCGTGTCCAAGAGTCGTGCTGAGACATTTCCACAATCATCGCAATACGAATGCTCCCGACTTGATCACTGTTGTATAAAATGTACCTTCGTTTCTGAGTAGTATAGCACGACTCGTACGCCTGGAACCTGGAGGGCAAGTATAAACATCAGAAGAGCGAGGAACCAGAAGCGACTACTGGAACCGTGTGTACGCACTATGTGGAACGTGTCACTAAGGCGAATAACGAGGCAATGCCGTCCACCGTGTGCGGATGCTCGTCAGCTATGCAAATCAGTGCACGCGTTCGTCGTTCCACGTTTTCACATAACTTGTAAGAGATTTCTTGCAGTGAACAACTTCCCAGGCGAATCGATTTGCGGTCACAACAATCAGTCGCACGATGACCAGAGCCTAGGTCCCGATATCTTTTGTCTAGTTCGCTGTTCTCATAAACCCGGACTGCGGCATTCGTCTTCTCGCCTGGTAACCACATAATCCCACTCCTCGCAAGCGACGTGGCAGTCAGCATACCAGTCCTTCCATTGTATTAGACCGGAGAAAACCGTTATCAAAGTCAGTAACACAACACACGTTCAACTAACACGTTGCGGTTATTTCAGCGTGTTTAAACTGATCGGAATAGAAACACCAGTAATACCGCCAGTGAATACAGTGACAGAAATCAGACAATGTGGGTGCCACTTGTGCGGTTGTCATGTTGTTATTATGATGTCCCAACTTCCCTTTTAGTGCGGATTAGATTATCATCATGGAAACCCCTAAGACGCGAATATCAGGTAGGAGTTACATCACTGACTTTGGTAATGGTGTTCCCCGGGTCAACATAATCAGGTGACTTGCGTGATAACGGACAGGATGAAAGTGGAACGAAGCAATCTCATTAATTACGTTAGTTTATTACTTTCTGTTGTATTATATTCACCGCCGGAAAAAATCTCCTCTGCAGTTCGTCTATGGCTTGTAGTGGAACTCTTAACCGTGATAGCTTGAGTACGCACTAACAAATAACGATATCTCAAAGATAGTCGATGAAAAGGATTGGATCTTTATTGTTGGGATTTTGGTATACAAGCTTAATGCAGTAGCGCTCGTCTGGACCGTGTCCTGTCCTGTTCCTTTGGCAGTCAGTTGTCCTGTTCAGTTGGCAGTCAGCTGTCCCGTTACAGTGTGTTCCGATCCGGGTCCGACCGCGTCATGCATGCATATGTATCGACCGCACGGAATCACATCCAATTGGAGCGTTCCAATTGGCTCAGTGCGCAGATGGTGACTACGCGCGTGCGTGCGCTCGGGTATGGAAGAGACCTGTCAGGCCGGTGAACGGGCGTATGCAGGTTGGGGCAATGAGCGTCACTTAGACTAGTCAGCTTGTCAAGCGATAGGACGCGTGAGAGGGCGAGACGAGGGCTACAGGCTTCTCGACCCAGAACTCTCCTCCAGTCTGTGATTGATTGCCGCGTTAGACAAGGAGCATTATACAACACTTAACTGGGATACCACGTTGACAACTTACTCCATCGCGGTAACCTTTCAACAACTGCTACTGCTAACCAATTGCATTGCTTTCGATATTCGCGGTCCCTCATTTTTCATGTTGATAAACTTAGTGTAACAGGATCAAATGAAGTTTATCCGTGAACTCTCGGGAAAACAACGTTTGTCTGAAGGAGCCTGCTCATAATCTATACAAGCGGACACTGCGGATTGACGCTGTCCCAAATGCATGAAAACAAACAATTATCGCTTGATCAGCACTTTCGTATTAGATTACTGATGAGTAGTCGGGGATTTGGTTTATTTTCAAGTTGACCATCACTCACATTTGATCGCAGTGTTCGCATTCAGATAGACTTTCCAGCCAGCCTCTTTCGAAAAGAACCACTAGACTCGAATTTCCCTCTCATTAGAGCTCATCAGTAGTGGATATCTTTGCCACGACCGGGATTTGAACTCCGGCCATTCCAATCATGAGGCAACCGTGTTAACCACTGCGCCATTGACCTCACATTAGGCACGACCGAATTATCAAATCTGAACGCTCAACCACTCTCGCTTGTGAGCAGTGATCAGGTTTCCCCGATCGTCTTGGGAGGAGACACAGTTACTGCCTGATAACTTGTATTAGCCATGGACTCATCATCTTACGTATAATGTTGGAATGCTTACCAAAGGGCGCCATTCCTAAATATTTGGTAATGAATGTACCTGCGCTATAACCAACTTCTTCTGAATTGATTAAATGGCTTGATCTGCCAAAACCGATCGTGGAGTGTTAGTTTGGCACTGGGCGTTGCGGATCATCAGGTATTTGTTGACAAATGCTCTTTTCTCCTCAGCCCACCATGTCTTCTTTCCAAATGGATCATACCTAACCAATAAACTTTTCTTCCTGAATAGCTTAATAAAGGCCTCAGACGTTGTCTTAGTTGATTTCGCCAAGGTTAGCAATCCTGTCTCGAAAGGCTGTTGCGCGCATAACCTGAAAGTCTACTGTATTCACGGAGCGATTCTGCGCTAGACGATTTTCCCTCTTGCTGCAGAACTTTTCGAGTAAAACTCGGATCATCGTAAGGTTACCTAACTGTCTACCTTTGGTCTTCCATTGATCATGATATTTAATAATAACCCTCCTGACTTCATTCTGGTCTGCATTGTTCTTTACGCTGACTAAAAAAGATCAGGATACCTAGTGATCCTAATGTGCTAAAGCCTGATACTGATAGTAAGTGAGTGTTAAACCGTTTGCTGTCTCCTTCTCATTGGCAGCAAACATCCACTCACATCTCCCGGAGTAGATTTGCGAAAACTCTTTCTGATACATAATGCATAGCGTATTACCGAAATCCTGAAAATAAAATTGACGGATGAATTTTGCCTTCGACTGTTGGATAGCTAGTAATGTCTTTCTCCCAAAATGGCTCGCAAACGGTATATGAGGTTTATATAGGACTGCTATTTCAAAACAACGGGTTGTGTACCTTGGTTCGAGAGTGAAATACACAACATTAAGCACGTCCATCGACCAGCCACCAAAATGGCCACCAGTTTTGCGGTATATCTGTTTTTGAATAGAAAGAATCCTGAATTTTGGAGACAGAGGAAGAATTAATCCTTATACTGTTATTTTTAGCATACAGCTAGAACACTTTTTTTCACCTTCACGACTAACGGCGAACTGTGAGGTTACGACTAGAAGCTTTACAAGCTCCGCCGTTGGTTACTCTTCAGATAAGACGTGTTTACCAACAGAATTATGAACCATTTGAGGTTGCTGACTGTTCTCCAAAAATCTTTTTGAAGATTCAAACAATTCTCACCCACTCAAAAGTGCGCTTGTTTGCCAAACCCCGTTTTCAGTTATTATCTCAGGTATTAGCAGGCATCATTTGAGTACCCAAAATCAAACTGACTGAATTCGAGTGATTCGAGTCCTTAGCTTTGAATGTGTGTATGATCCTCTGAACCCCCCGAAAATGTCCGATGTCTAATTGGTTTTCTGGATCAGCGCCACTGTTTCGTTTACTCTATTTCTGGAAATAGACGGATTGCCTGCGCAGCTGCTAAACCGAACAGCAACACAAAAACGTGTTCCCACTTCGGCATTACATGTTAATAATGTGCCATTAAAAATAACTTGCAGAGACAATTATGTTCCCGTTGTACAGCACTGATGTTCAATCCAGGGCATTCCTTACGGCCCCTTTCGGTCGATAAGTCAATCAAGCACGCAGACATTTTTGGTAAGCTTACCGGATAAATTTGAAACATTTTGCTGAGCTAAACATTACCTGCCAGTTTGCAAGGTCGATAACTTCCGTTAAATATATACAGTGATATTGTACACAATATACTAAGTGGATACAGGCACAATCGTAAGCCGACTAGTAACTTTCGACATGTGCAGACTGTCAGTGACAAACAACCGTCTGCATGGTCTACATGAATCAGTCAACGAAGTTTCCACCAAGGTAACGCCGAAGTTAACCTTCCTCACCAAACATAACTGGCGTCAACCCACCGACGGTTTCTGTGGCACACTGATGACTCCATCTGACCTTTCGAGCGCATCCAGTGTTGCTGCTGTCCCCGGAATGGAAAAAAATGTTATCTGTTCACAACTATCTATTAAAACACTGCAGGTTACGGTCAAATCATCGGATTAGGATAAAAAGTTTCAAAAAACTGTCTCATTCGAATTGGGTACCCTTATTTCTAATGAATAAAAAGGTCAACTAACATAGACACAAGTTTAATGTAAACCACCGTACGTCCAAACGGGATATGAACATTCGCGCAGAACACAACCAGTTTATGCCAACGTATTGAGTGTTACAAACGACCTGTCCATCTCGTTGAAAATAAACACCACAAACGTACACTCAAATATACAAACTTTCTCCTCTATGAATGGCTAACAGAACTGTCACGGATTAGCGTGAATACACTGTGACCGCGTACAATCAGTACGGTGGTTACGGTGAGAAATGGGAAGGCATACTGTATCGGTCCATATAGGTCTAATCACCTAACCACCAGCTGTCAAAGTTAAAATTAATTGCTCACAGTTCGGACCATTATAGTGAACCGAAACTGTATAGATTTATCGGGTATGAAGAGAACGAGCTTCGTTTATAACATGGATAAACCGAATAGAAATCGTTCAGACAGCGCTATTCGGTTACCGTCTACGACATTTGTTTGACTGAACCTCCGTTGGCTAATTCACTTAAAATGATAACCGATGTTTAATCGTTTGAGTCGCTGCCACTCTATCATGCGGTGACTGCATCTCGTGGAATGCACCACCTAAGCCCACATGGCATTTCGTCGATTAAGGTCAATGCACTTCGGAACTGTCCACAACAGGTTCCATCCAATTGGTCGGCCGACCAGGGCATACTCACGACCAAACCAATGACTCATCTCATTACTCCCATCATTGGCGTGCCCTGGTTTTACCTTACCTACCACATTTCACATTTTCCTCTTGTCCTCTACTCAAGGTTATTCGGTGGGTAATCGCCCCTACTGCTGAAATATGCATATAAGGAAGCCCATCATGTTAGTATTAAGTTGTTCAGGGAGTCGCACAGATTAGATTGTCTACATCACACTGTAGTTTCGGTACACCGAAGAGAACACCCGCTGGTGATAATGGCAAACCAAGAACGCCCCGTGGACGATAACACTGGGGAACGTGATCATGACTAAAGCAACATTGATACGTACGGGAGGACAAGCAGTGAGTCATAACTGCGGAACTCAAAAACCGTCCCAAAGTAGCAAGGAAAAGACCGGTCTTTGGACAACTCTTATTCCCATGATCAATAGAAAGCGAGACATGTGCAGTGCACTGTCATATTTATAGGTTTTGCGAAACTTTGCGTTCGGGTCACCCAATGAATCAGTGAGGATAGTATACCAGAATTAAAAACTCAAAACTTCATGGGTGGTTAGATGATCGTAAGTCATAAATCCGTTTTTTTCACGTATGTGGGTTTTCCAGGGAAAATGACTTTCCCCCAACAAGTTAGTGACAGAAGACAACCTTTGAATTTCTAGGTAAATGGTGTCTTGTTGTTAGAATATCTTTAATATTAGTTATCTTACACACTAATCCATTTGTCATCATGCAAATGAGCCGCTTTGTTCGATGGAGAAAGCAAACGAAAGAAACCGGTTTTTTTTGACGCAAGCTAAGAATCAATGTGCTCTTCGCTATCTTTGATCACAGCGGTCGATTGTTTGGCATGTGAATGAAACTTACTCATACAACGTTTACATGCCCAAAAGATCAACTCGACATTGCCTATTTCTTCTGGACGACCGAATTGTCTCAACTATCGTTTTACAGGGATTCTTTGACTAGGAGTCAGTCTGGCCTTAGCTGGTTAATGACGCGACGCAGCCGTCTGGAAGACTGTTTGTAATCCCACAAGATTTTTAATGCCACTCGCATTGTTTGTGAAGAAAGCTAACCTTCAAAAGACTTTGTATGTGACAATTATTACTAAACGTGGCTCTGACAAAAGTTTTTGTCTACCACAGTCACAGTCTAATCATTTCCCGCATACCATGGGGCAGATAGCTCCTATCCGTCTTTTGTAAACATGGAATATTTATCCTATGATTACCAGTGGCTTTGAATAGCTCGGTGGTGCCAACATTAAAACACTGAAGATACTTTACGACAAAATTGGTCCACCATAGATCATCTGAGAAAGCTCAAACTTGTGTAAGGGCTGTTGTGGTCTAACTTACGCGAGACAGTACATGTGAGTTGGCCGGTCATGATATTGTTTGATGGCAGACACTTTACAAAAGAATGGGTTAACATCAAATCTCTGAGGACTGGATAATTTGGAAGACTGAAAGAATGAAACTGAATAATTCATTGCCGCCTGATCATTCAGTAATCAAGCCAGCGAAAGAAGGACATTGTAATCGATCCGTACCTGCAGTCTAAAAGTTACGTATTTCACACGTTAATGAAAAATGGCAACTCGGCGTGGTAAACTAGACAATTTGATGACTCAGCAGCGTCGTTCGTCTACATAGCTGCAACAGATGGAAACAACTGTAACAAATGTGCGGTTATGTTTAAGTTTGAGTATTACGCATTTTGTGCGCATAATTGCGAAAGCAGCGGTCTAGCGAACACTAGGATACGCCATACTACTTCAGTTAGAAACAGTCGTAGCGTGACGGTGGAAAGTCCTGATATTTCATTTCTCTATAACCATAAGGTGACCATCAACGATGAGGTTGTAACAAGCTTATTTGATCAAGCTCACAGTGACCTAGGCACGTTTATTACGCAATCAATACACTCACTACAGTCCATCACGCTCTCCTCGTTTTATGAAGATACTGGGACAATTCTGGCTGTGATGTTATGATGCAGCGAGTTGAAGTGCTTGTCTAGTACCTCAATTACAAGCGTCGAATAGGGCACCATGTACATCTTAACCACGGTATCAAGCAGTTTTATTCTAAAACAAGAGGTGACGGTGTAAGCAGTATATAACCACTGTTACCCTGCAGTGGTTGTTACTAGATCGAAGACAATGCTGATCTGACTGTTAAAGGAGCGAAATCAAATTAGAGATAATGGTGAATATGCGTACACACAAGAAAACGGCTGAGTTTGATTATGAGCTCTAGTTTAGTGGTTCATTGAAACAAGAAACCCTAATGTCTTTATTTCTTTTCTAGTTCTGAGTCAAAAAAGGCTTAGCAGGGCGATTTGACTAAGGAAGTGGGAAAGCAGCAATCAAACATGTTCTGAAACATTGATGTGTCGACTTGTCGAAAAACAAAATAATTTATGGGCTAACTGGTCAACGCGAGCGTGATGTTTCAGTTTACCTACACAAAGAAATGTTATTTGTGACAGTCAATGCTGTATGTGTTTAACTCTGCGAACCATTCGATTTCAAGGCACAATTCTAAAAACCTCCATTCGTAACGACTGCTATGGAAATTGTACATCGTACTCTATAAGATATTAACAATCACCGACTGCACCTGCTGAAGGTGACAGAAATCCACACAAAACACTAGAATGAGGTGGGTCTGATTTCATGGTTTGTACCAGTGCTTTTCCTCTGTTGTACGTGCTAGTTTATCGAACTTCTGAAGTACGCGCTGCGTTCCCGGTTGGGTTATAAAACATGATAAACTGTAGGTAGGATTTATTCACTGACTTGAGTTAGGGTTAATCACAATAAACCAAGGCCTCATGAACGTACGAGGGTACCCGTGCGGTCCGGTCCTGTATTGGTTGACCAGTACCAGCTTACTGATCTACCCACTTTGAAGAGTGGTAAAGGTTGTATGATGACTGATGATTACTTTTCAAAAGGGGCCGACAGCAGAGTCTGCGGGAATGCGACATTTGCCGTCGCTTCTGGGTGATGTTTAATTCATATGGAACGTGATATGATTAAACTGTTTACACTGTATAACGCTGCATACAACCCCAATATCGGTTTTTGCTCTTGACCGAACCTATCTGATTTAATAAGTCCGAGCAGGATTCAGACGAGTAACACTCAGCGTTGGAATTAGACACTTATTCTGTTGTCTACCATCTCTACGGACATCGTTTATGAAGGAATGGTTAACACCGACCACAGGTAACTTGATAACACCTTTTTCGGACAGACGCAGTCCACCTCCGATAGTTAGCTTGTTCTGGCTACGGTTACAAGTGTCCGAACTGTTGATCACAGCGTTACGGAATTCAGCAGAATAGCGTGAATGTACTATCATAATGCGGACGGACGGTCGCACTATACTACAGACACCACCACTATTCAGTAGGGAGGTGACAACATGGATCGAAATGGCCGCAGGACAAATACGGAAGAGATAGGAGAAAGATCATTGGGGGGCAGCATCACATGGAATGACTATTGCTACACGAAGGAAGTGAGAACTGGCGTCTATAGTGAAGGGAACATCCTAAGATCAGTGTTGTGTGCAAATGAATGTTTTTGTCCGTAGTCTGGTTGAGACGTATAAGCCGTGTACTGGTTTCCCCGACTAAATAACCTTCGTGCCATCCGCGTTCTCGATGCTCAATACTATGAATCAGTTTGTCGGAAAACCCTGTAAAACCTCGTATAATCGTACACTCCAGCATGTCTGGCCCTTGTAAACTTAAGTTGACACAACTGAGTTGTATCGCATCCAGGAACAGAAAGTGAAAGTCAACGGATGGGAAACCGACGGATGAGGCGATTTTATGGTTTATGGATTTTCTTTTGTTTTCTGCTAGTCAAACGGATTACAAACGCCAGGGAAAGTGAACGGAAGCAAACATGGAAATTTGAGAGAAATCTACTGGCATAAAGTCATATAAGCAATGATCAGCGAATCACAATGAATCGACATGACAGATGTGCACACCTTGCATGGAATGGCTGGATTAGCTTTCAGGACACTTGCATTATGATTTGTCTCCCACACATATACCGAATGATGTTAATTATGTGCAGCCTTTAGCAAGGATGCATAGTTCTCCTGATAACCCTAGGGTATGAAACCCCAAATATCCACAATCCCACATTCTCTATAGGTCGAACGTCACTCCCGGCATAGCCAAGATAATAGTGTTTATCGCGCCAGTGTAGTTTTGTACATCTTTCAGATGCATGTACAGTATTTTTAAACATTACTGATGTTATAACACTAATTTTTCTCACCCTCCCTAAGTTTTCAGTCTCACTATAATCATTCATTGGGTACGCAACGCTACCTGATGCGTCTGGAAACCGCTAATTTATCATCCCGTAGAAGGCATTCACCTTGCTCACCGGCAGTTCTGCTGGCAAATAGTTTGAAATTCCAAACTGAACTTGAAGTGTGATCTAGTTCATCCTTAAAACGTACATACCACAGTGATCCATCAGGTAGGCCTTCAGCTGAAGGTTTAGAGGCATTAGGGTTTGACAGTAGTCGTTCAGACACGCTGTACTTAGAATGCGTCGGGATGAGTGCGTTTCTAACTTTAGTCTGCCACTTTTGTCGGATGCGAGATACGTCACTTATTGATGTCACTTGGCTGTTCACTTTTGGATAATTCCTGAGGTCCTCACGACATACAGCTAATCAATATCAAACAAATCTTTGTACGACATTTGGTGTTTTTTATCCATCTAACTTACCTCTGACAGTTGCGGTTCACCGCAAATGAAATTTCTATTTTTTGTTCAGAAGTATAGAGGCAATTGGTGTTCATCACTGCTACTTATTATGGCTCGTTGATCTGGATAATCTGATGAGTTAAACTGGGCTATGCGGTGATGATCCCAACAGAGTCACTCACAACTCGTTAACTAAGAGAGAGTGAGTTGTTACAGTCACCTGGCTTTCCAGATTCAAAGATAGAGTACGACTGATCGTTTTATCCAGGATAATTAACAGTCATCGTAGTCCACTGCCATCCAACTACTGAGTTGCGGCACACACCGTCGGTCCAGCGAACGGATTGCTGTGCTGTTTTGTCTTTGGATTCCTGACGGTACTTCGGCTCACATGAACCACGATAGAGCAATTTAGTGCGTGCACCGTTTTGCAGGATGAACAGGATCACCACAAATGTTTCGTCCGGCAAAGTGGCTTAAAGAAAATATGCCAATGTCCATTCTTCAGCATCGTCCTAGGCTCTCCTCAGCCCTATTTCTGACAAGTACATCAGAGGAGCAGCTCATCTTAGCTGCACGGTTTAGAAACTCAACCTGACACCAGTCAGCGTACCTGATGCACTACCAATCAGGACGTGAACCACGCACATGGTGCTGAATAAGGTTGGCACCAAAAGGCTGAAGTGCAGCACTGCACAGATAACTGTGGAATTGATGAGACACGGGACTGGTGGCATAGTCGTGAATGAATCATGGTTTACTGACCGAGATAGGCTGTAGGAAAGCGGAGCCAGTTGGCTGTTCTTGCGGGTTGATAGGTCACCAGGAAGGTATTTGATTATGGTGACTGTTCCACAGTCAGAGACTCCACCAACTCCCTGTTGATAGTCAATCTAGATAATGTCGGCCTCGAATCCCATCCACGTATCTACGACTTAGTCGATGTAAACCTGCTAGTTTCTTAGTAAATTTAGTCTGAATGTGTACCACACTGATGATACAAAGCACTCGCTTCATGACGAGATCTGTCTGTTGGACGCCGATGAATCTGCAACAGTTTCTTCGAGGCTCAGTCTCGCGCGAGCTCAGAGTTATTAGACAAAGCTGCCGATTTTCTGTGGACGTCATGGTGTCGGTATGGTCAACGGTAGCGGTAACAGTCGGCGCCAGCTGAGTGCCGTCCACTAATTGGTTATCCCAAACATCCGGTTCAAACTGAATGTGACTAATATGGCAAACGATGTCCACTCACGAAACGGGATTAAATTTGCTATACTGCGTTTCAACATACGTGCGAGATTTCATGTGCAGTGGAACAGAGGCTAGTCAAAACTGTTATGTTGTGCCCACTTCAGATTTCCTCTAGCCGGAACAGTAAAATGACGGAGCCTGATGACCAGGTTTTCGTCAATCCAAATGAGTTCAAAGCCAGTACAAAATTGATCAGACCAACCGTCTGTTTTATAGATCAAGGATCCTAACATCGCGAGAAGAACAAGGCGAACGGGTCCGAGTACTCACTGAGAGGGACGGCGCAGATTCAAACATATTGCGGGACATTTCAAGCTCAGGAGCTCGAGGTTTTTGTGTCTAACATTAGAGGAAAGGTCAAGGTTATCACATCGTGGTGAAAGACAACACATGAAAACAGGATTGCATGCTAAATGGTTGTTAGCAAACAAGTACAAAACTGTCTATTCACTTTCGTGAACCGTTTATTGTAAATCAGCCGGTCGTAGCTGAAGGCTTGCTGCTAGGTCAGTGGTGGATTCAGTGGCGGAATCGGCATATTATGGTGCAGCCCTCATTCGTTTAACTCATGCTTTCGCATTGTGTGTGGCAATACACAAAGATCCCAATCTAAGCTGTTTTTAAGATAGCCAGTATTTAGCGGGATAACCTCGAAGACTGCCTTAACGAAAATGAACTCTATTATAGGAGGATCACGAAACCAATGGCGCCTGTATGAAAGACAAACAGATTCTACTTTATGGTACTGTCTAGCCTCATAAAATCAAGGATGTCTGGTGAAAGAAGCGTGGTGATTTGATGCCGAATTATACCGGTCACCGGTAGCAGATGTCAGCAAATCAGGTGAAGTGATTTTCCTCCCTTCCTTCCGGTCTACATGGGTACTGATGGGCAGGGACTGTGACGGTTCGTGATATGGATCTGGCGCAATAACTTTGAGAGTGTACGGGGTCAACCGGCTGTCACTGTCACTAGCAGAGATGCCCAACCTTACTAAACAACTACGAGATGGAAGCTACCGGGCTAGATAAGTTGCCAAGGTAACGTCTGAAACATGGCGGTCCATTTCAGGAATGCACTTTGTTCCAACTGGTGGACAGGATAGAGTTTCGTGGAAATTCAAAGATACTCTTATTGTGCCCGTATTTAAAAGTAAGGAAGCGTGCAATACACCCATAGTTATCGCGGTATCGATTTGCTGAGATACGTTGCTAATGTCCCGCCGAACTTACCAAATGTTAGTATAATAGAGGTCAATGCGTCAGAACAGCGGCACTCACTCAGAGCCGATTGAAGTACAATTTCTAATTAGGCAGAGTGTGGCAAACTCAAGTAATTGACGTACGTCCATTTCTGGGACTGCAACGAGGCCCTAGATTCCTTGAGCTGTGATACTGTGGACGTTGCTGAGTAAATCCAGCTGTCTAAGCAAACTCGTTGACATATTTAAAATGCTGTTTGTTGACAGGCATTCAGAAATGCAGTAACGCTGAATTGGATATCGGAACTGGCCTACTGCAGGACTCTCACTAACCAAACCCCGTTTCAGTGTTTACATGACTACAATACCGGCAGTCGCTGCTTAGCACTATGTAAATTGCTTCAACTCAGAATACCACCAGAAAACCTTTGTACTAAGTGCCTCTTCTCCAGGAGCCATAGAACACTACTTTAGTTGGCCTTTTGCATATTGCTGTATGCGGATGGTTTCGCCCACTCAGCGCACAATGCAGCATGGCCTCAGCGAATTGTAACGAGTTTTTCAACTACACCCGGAAAAATCCGACCAGATGACAATACAACTTTTGTTAGTGATTTGTGTTGGTCACCTTCAAACCGAAATTCCAAAGCTGTTTGGTTGGTAATGCGAGAGATTGCCGGTGTGCCCACTAATCCAAACTAACTCTACCTGATGAGTCCGAACAGGGTCAAAACCGGTAGTGGAGTACCAATTTGATGATGAGCCTTACAATTCATTATCAGTTTAGTACAGAACCTTTGTAGTCTTATCCACTCCCAGACGGACTATGACCATCCGCGTGAAGGGGATGAAAACAGGCTATAGTTCAATTATAACCTTTCTTCTTTTCAGCTTTGTTGACTGTAGGTGTTGCGACTATGCTGGGTTTTCGTATTCCTGTGCTGGTTATCTAGTATCGTGCAGGCTCCATTAGCCTGCACAATAATATTTCCACACATCCGTCGTACAATAACAAATTATGGGTTCGCATAGCTGAAACTACATCTCATTTCGGTCGTATTCATAAACGCGTCTGTAATGTAACTAAGCTGATAGGGTAAGATACTTGTACCAAATTTGGTACGAATTAAGCCAAGCCGTTCAGTGTCGTGTCTAACATACTAGTAACAAACGGATTTGGAAGAATACAACATTAAGGACAAGTTGTGTCCTTCTCAATCCGTTTGTTGATATGCTACGGTCGCCTTGTCTAATCTTTTGTGTGACAACGATATGTGAGCATCATATGAAGAGAGCGTACGGTATCTAGGCCCCATTCACCTACGGCTTTTACCGTGCATCTTAGTCATCTGATGGTCGGAAAGTGATCCTAACACCTAGGATCAACATCAAGCCGGCTGGAAAAAATCGTAGCCAAGGTGGAGTTCTGTCAGGTTCGTGGACCGGGATACGTGAGCAGAATCACTCAAGATCGGGCTCCGCAGAATCTGTCACGAAAGCAGTGGAGATTACGCGGATGAAACCTTGCTCACCAGAAACTAAGTTGGGGTGTTGATCATGTCAGTATTTGAGGTCGCGTTGCGGAACATAGATTGCCAGAGGAAACAACCACGAGCCTGACCCCCCTTAGAGCAACGTAATCACAAGGAACTCGCAACTGTGACAGACGACGGCACGGAACACAAGTGATTTATATGCTTTACGGGTCATAGTGACGTGACTGCGTGAGGCTGCAAATGGGCTGACAGGCCCAGATAGGTAGGCCATCGACGCACTCTTAACGAACTGCCGGTGAGGAGACGGGTATGTGTTTGATACCGATAAGTCAAGTCAATTGTATCTTTCATTTGTCATTTGGTATAATGGCGGCTACTCCTTCACGAGTATCGGTCACCATGACCCCGCCCCCTAATTTGAACTTAAATTATTTGACATAAAGCTGTTGTCTGACTTGTCTGTCTAATTTTAATAAATTTATGCATTTTCCGTTTGTCAGGTGCATTTCAACGGTTGGGTCCTTTCCTTACCATAAGGATTCTTTTGCCTGTTCGTTACGTAACTGGTCATGACTGAATGTGCTATGAAAAATTCACTCACGAGATTCCCAACACTAGATCTTCTTTTGCACTTACTTTATGGTGTGTTTCCTTAGCTTCAAGTGTTCAGTGTGATGAAGTAGGGAGCACTTCTTAAGGACCACTTCATTATTTTCATAACGATTGTATAAAACTGCTGAATATAATAGCTGATCGCATTCCGATGTGCAACAGACTGAAAACCGTCACACATTGGCACACTGATGGAAAAACTCAATTGCCGACTGCCACGTGTGCTTTTGTTGACATTGACAGTGGTGTTCAATACCACATTCATATAGTAGCTTACTCAACTAGTTGGGACAGTAAGACAGCACACGCTGCACTGATAACATTCATTTGATTTCGTCAACCTAAAACGACATTGCGGATATATTAACACAAAGTATGGTAGCTACGGTTAGACCTAATATGTACTAATTGACCAAGGGACACAACCACAGTAAGCTAAGGAAGTAGTTAATGTGTATTTGCCCCCTCCCAACAGTGGTTATCGTCGCTTGGTGACTATCGTTTCCCTAATTGGCAATCATTCTACAGGTTCTCATTGTACAGACCCACACTGAACAAGTTGGCCAAGTGAAGCTGACAGGTTCTTATGTCAACTCAATCAAATTTTTCGTAGCCTAACAAGAACTCCGAACTCTAGAAGATAAGTGATGCCATGTGGAGCAAGAAAGCGTAATCAGCGTGTGCATGTGTGTGCGCTCGTATTTGTGCGATCGGTTTGCCCGAATGCAGACTGTCTCATATTCTCATTAACTCTGCACATTTAGTCTGCTTCGTACATCGTACGATAGTGGATGACTGCTGATACACAATAAGCGATCAAATCCCTACAGCATATTTCCTGGCTGTCCTTATGAGGGTTCAATATTTTGGTTGACATTCTTTGTGGCAATGTTGAGTAGAGACAGCGAATAAGTTAACCCAGTGAATGTTCTGAACTTTAGCTTTCCCCTGGTGAGATTGTGTTGTGTTGCCTCCGCACCAGAACGCCTTCAACCAGAACAAGGAAAATCGGGTTTTGGCAACGAAATTAATGTGATAAGTCAAATCAGCACAAAGCTAGCACAAACTTGGTTGCATGCGCTGTTTGTAGGTCAGTGAACATAAAAACTACGCATATACCAGTTCAAACGGTTATGAGCAACAGCACCTTAGATGCCCTCTTTTGATGCTGGTTGTAGGTTGAACGCTATAGCGAATACCGTATCGTACGAAAGAGTAAGATTCAGCCTCTGGCAATTGTAGTTGGTACGCTGACAACTCGTTGAAAATGGCCACTGTTGTCCCACTGAGAGAAAGGGTATCACATGAGAAGGGGATTAGCACGCCGAAGGATTGCTATTCCTGACAAATTGCACTCGCATTCTGTAAGCGGACTATGATCCACCACATAACTGACACTGATCAGCGTGCACTTGTGGTGGTGTGAACCGTCGTTCCAACAGCTAGAGCTCACCTCAATTCGATCAGGTTCTCATGTCGCAGTTGGACAGTACACATATTTACACTTAGTTACGTGGTTAACTGCCGTTTAGATGCACGAGACGTCCGTTCATACGGAGCAGAGATTCTGAGACAATTGGTCAAAGTTGAGTAACTGTTGACACAATACGAAAAAAACGATGAATACATCAAGTAATAGTAGGATCAGTCTGTGAACCCGATCAACTGGCCATCTAGGTCCTCAATCTGATCGATTTTTAACACCGGTTATCCATGGTTATTAGGTCTCTTAAAACTCACGATACACCAACGAGTTACAACTTTAGTCCTGTATCCAGAACCGTCAACATGCTGCTTTCTCAGGTGTATCTGCATACGCACGAGACAGGCTATTTAATGCGTTCACAGTGTAGATGAGTCTTTCAACCACTCAGCTGTTATTTGCTCACACGTCCTTTTTCCTTCTGTTGTTCGCTCTACTTTAATCGAAACAGTCGGATCCAATTTTTCATCTCGCCACAGTTTAAAATCAGTGCTTGTATCGATTTTCCATATCTTTCTTACCTGCTCATTTGTCACCTAATTCACAATCATATGGTCAACGCGGTGGACAATGTTATGACTTACATTATCTCGTTTTACAGTCTGGACATGTTTTCAACACCTTCTGCATCATCGTTCAAACACACAAGCAACCAGTGTACACAGTCGCGAGACACATCCTGGTCAAGTTATCGACCCAGCTTGTGCATTCAGAATCCTATTACGTCATTCCAACCCGAGATTCTTCGGGTTCTTCAGTCGACTGAATCCGGACTCGTGTGATCAGAAACAGTTGTTCGTGAACTTGATCCTGCACTGGGCCTAGTGGCCTTTCCAAACACACCAACTGACTATCAATCCCACTCACCCCTAACTGATCGATATAAAAATAACCAATTCATGCTATTGCAAACTCGGTACAGACGAATCTACACGGAATCCTTGCATTTACCAGTTTTCGTGTTCTAACATTTTTTGTTTAACCCTTCTCCAGCAACATTATTACTCTTTCGTACATAATCACCTCAATGCAAACAAACCTCAGTATGATTACCTGATATACGTCTGCTTCGTTCACGAACAAAATATTCTCCACCTAGTTCAGTGATGAAGTATGGGAGTTGCCTGTTTTGTTTCCAAAGACTCGAGAAGTTGCATCATCATTCAGAATTAGCAAATCACCAGCAGTAAACAAAAGTATTCAAGCACTTGAATTAAAAAATCGTCACCGAGTGCAGTGTGCAAAACAGTGGCTAACTTTCGCTTGTTCTAAGCAATTCTGAATCAGGGGGTGCACGTTTAGTTTATCCCGTAAAGATCACAAAATGGCTTGCTACCTTGCCCAAAATAGTGACTAACCGGAATACTGTCACACTAACAACAAAGTATGTTATGTCACACTGTAGGTTCGTTGGTCCATTAAAATTTTCCTCAATTTCTTTCGCGGAAATTTATCTGGGCTAATGCCTAGCAATTAGGAGTTGTTGTGCAGGTAACTCGTTTTTTAATATTCAGACAGATTGCACAATATCCAATTTGTGCTGATTGCGAATGGATAGCTGTTCGTCAAATATGCTTCATCGGCTCAGAGCATAGCTCTAGAAAAATTTTACATTTGTGTTCTTCTCAATCGAAATTGTTACCCTTTGGCCCGAATTTATAGGACCTACTTTTATGTCAAATGAAATTCCGAATCGCGTCGCCGAATCATGCAATTGTGGGCGCGAGTTCGTTAAATGGCACACAAACTACACGATTATTGCCTGTCACTCCCAATATCTAATTGATTTTATCTACAGATGCGAAGATTCAATCTGACTGTGGTTTGGGGAAAGGCGGTTCTGATGAGTGGCAGTGGGAAATTTAATGTCAATAGAAGTTGACAACAATCTCCTGATATGTAAAATCACATGCAAAGTCAGTGAATTCCACTTGGTTTCACTAGCCAGTCAGTGAAAATTGCAATTGATGCCTGTTGTGTCCGAATGCATAATAGTTACAAATAATGTATTGGGAACCACTACTGATTTCCTACTCTCATAGATTTCAGCACTGTTCAATTAACGTTGTAAGTTTGTGAAAGGTCAACCTGTGGCACAAAAATGAGGCGAGTAAAGATTTGATGGAATGGTTATATAGCATCCTCTTGTGACGCAAGAGTGTCGCTGTGATCGCTGTATCTAGGGGAAGATGAGCGCACCGCAATCCAGCAGCCTGAATTATTACACGGAATGTGCAAGTGAAAAGCCCACTCAAACAGCCTACACAAATCAGGTCTTCTATCAAGTCAGGTTAATGAACGGATCCAACATACCGCTGTAGCCACAGTGGCACTCCCCGAAACCGCGGTGTGCGCACACTTAAGATCAAACCGTTGGGCTCCACTCTCTCGGCGTTCTGAACACCATGGTCAACACTCGACAGGATCTGGGTGGTGAAAAACAGTTCGGCCGTTGAAAGGCATCAGTCGGCTAGAAACCGAGATGCACCAGTGAGTGAAAATGAAAGAAACGGAATTACGATACATCTCTAGAAGACTGTGTCATCAGAACAACTTTTCAACAATAACAAACTGCCAAATTCATTAACATAGTGGATAACTGGAAAGTCCAATTGAAACTAATAATTTTCAGATGAGTAGTAGGGGATTCTGGTTTTCATATAGATTGAACAACACCCACAATTGATCGCAGCTGTAGCATACTCATGAACATTCCAGTCGCCTCCTTTCGAAAAGAAGCAACAGCAACGGAGTGACCGCTGTGATCAGTTGTGAGTGATTTTCAATTTATATAATAATTTTCTTTTTAGATGTAACTCAACTGTGAAAAGTCAGGGCTTCGGCTGGATTCGAAACAGCGACAGACACTCATTAGTAATAATTTTCTGTTAATAGTTGCCAAATCATTTGTGGACTCCGGTGCCATGCTAAACTGCCTGCTTGAAAAAGCGTGAAGTGATGCATAACATTTTTGAGATCTGTAGACTCGTTATTGAGCCATGTCGTTCTTCCATGAAAACATTAAGGTCTCGAACACGTTACACCACAGTTCCGGAGTCAAGGAGCAAGCATGTCACTGTCGGACGATTGTATGACTCCGCTAAAAGCCGCAATTTAATTGATTAATAGGAAATGATAAGAAACTGTGAGATAACCTGTCGGTAGATGCTGGTCCTGCGGATCAGAAAAGTGCAGACACTCGGACTATGTATGGAGGATGTTAGCCCTCGTCACATGTTCCAACTGGGTTGTGTTTAGAAGTATTTACCAATCACAGTAGAGTGCCACATCAGCATGAACACCGTACCTTAAGTTTCGAGTCAGTCGCTTCTCATTAGATACAGCTATCGTTATATTTGTCATTTCTGATACACGGGTCTACTCGATTCAATCTAAATCCTGTGATAAGAATTCAGCTATCAATGCGTAGTCAGAACGTCGGACGCTTTGGACATAAACTAGTCACGCAGCACCTGATTAACTGAATAGTTTTGCAGTTGATCGACCTATTAACCAATCGTTTGATCAGTTAACTAATTATTTCACTTGTCGGCCTTATAGTTCCAGAATTTTGTTGTGGTGTTGAAAAACTGTAAGGAGGGAACCGTCACACAAAACATTAGGTGAACAGAAAATACTTACACCGCTGAGGTGTAAGGACCTGTGGGCTCGGATTGAGTGTGGTATGCACCGTAAACAGTCTGTTTGCGCACAGTGATCTGAACTGCTCTGCATAGGATTTTCCAGTACACTATTTAGGACACGTTAGACCAAGCAAACCAGTGTGATGAGTAGTAGAGAACTTAAGTCAATAGAAGATGGGCAACACCCGCAAACGACTACAGATCTAGCAGCCCCACAGAACTTTCAGCCAACCGTTTTTTGAAATAAAGTACTCTATGCCCCAGTTTTACCCTTACTGGAGCTCCTCATTTGTGCATATCTTCGTTACTTCCGAGATTTGAACTCCGGAATGTCAGAGGTGCAATAGGGTGTAAGTAATATGCAACCCATATTTAAAAAAATCTCTGACCACACATCAGTAATCAGAATACCGCCTAACGAATTGTATGATTACTGTGATTTCGGAGTACTGGCGTCGTACAGTGGAATTAACAAGATCGTTAATGCTATCTCCTCCCAGTGCGACCCAAGAGACTGAGAACTATTCACAGACGAATCTTTCTAGGCGTTTGTATATGGTAGTTTGGTTGCGCTTAATATGATTTCAATAGCGCAAAGGTCCTTATGGTTATATAATGAAAATGTGGCTGTAGTCCAAATCCCCGTCATGGGAAAGGTATGCATTATTGCCGAGCTCTAACGAGAGCAAAGTTCAAGTCCAGTTCCTTCTTTTGAGGGAGGCTGGCTGACCAGTCTACAGGAATTCGGAAGCTACAATCGGTGATGATGTTTAATTGATATAAACCAGTGCGTACTAAAGAGAGTAGTATCGCCACCTAGGGACGACGTGAAAATACGAGGGTGATAGGTGAAAACTGAACATGGGGATGGGAACGGAGCCTATCGGATTTGTGAATTCGGGGACCTAAGACACGTTCTGAGTTACTGGTAGTCTGATGTTGCGAAACCCATTGTTACTATAAACACGCCCAACATCTTGACATGTAAACGTGTACGCAGCATTTTGTTCATATGATAGTGAATATGGCATGAGATCATCCTTGTTCCAAACACTGTGCTCCAAAAATGTTTGTCCAGGTGGTGAGAGACAATGACGTTGAAATTAATAAGGTAGAAGGACGATAGGCAGAAACGTTTATGAACCGCAGTCTTACATGTGTGTTCGCACACAACTTTGTAAAAACTCCCATTTCTCTCTATCTCAGGCACTACATTTGTCAACAAATACAAAAAATCACCAGACTTAAAAAGCGATGCCCGGTATAGAGCGTTTAACCAGGCGAATTTGCGATTAAGGTTTGAGTTCGCGAAAGGATCGTTTTGACGAAGTATAGTGGGTATTCAGTGAGGTTCCTTTGAATGTTCGGTCACATAAGGCAAGTGCACTTACGTAGAAGCACATCACGTCTTCGATACCAGGTCGACTAGTAGACCTAGTCGACTAACCGATTCTGAACGCCCCTATACATTTTTTTCTGAGCTCGCACAGCAAACCCAACTAACAACGCCACTCCTCATTAGGCGGTATTCACGCAACCTACAAAAAAATTTACGCAGACTACCCCTATTGATAACTGCATTAGGCACAGCTTCTGTGCAAAGCATAAACAACCCGAATGGGAGCTTTCTATACCGGGTGACCATTCAAAACCCAACCAAATGTGGGGCATGACATTTTCTGGCTGCGCCAATATCGCTCATGCACCTCATGGATAGCTGACCTAACACGTTAAAGCAGTACGAGAGGAACAGCCAACTAAACCATGAATAAACGGATTCATCACTAGGCTTTGAGAAACCGACACGAATGAGACTTTTGTTGTGTCAACTTGAGGCCTGCACCGTTTGCCAGTGTATACTGTGTACAATGTCAATTATAGATTGCGCAGCTTAACTCACTGTTTAATAGTTCGTTGTATGGTGATTTGCTTGCCAACAGTATTCTAACCAGAATCAAAATTTAAGACCCAAAAACGCCTTGTTTTTCAAGTTTCAGCTGTATCATGAGCAAACCGATCGGCTGTTTAATCGGCAAATCATGAGTAACCAATCAAAACCATGGAGATGAAAACATGAAAATTTCAGCAACAGCTTTGGCTTTCGGATTTTTACGAGCTTGCCTCATTGAAATGTGTAGGTAGTTTAGGTTTAACGAAACTATGACTAATGTGTGCTAGATGAGTCACCGAATCAGTTGATGTATTCACACGTCACCACTCGGTCTTCGGCGTGACGAATCTGCACGGCGAAATCAGCGTCGGCATTTGAATAGCCTATAGCCTAAACAACCCATGTGTCTATTGTGGATTCTCACGCAACCAGGCAGTATAAACCTGGCCGCTTTGTTTTTGTGTGATCAGCTTATTGCAGAAATAGAGGGACTAGCTGCTGGGCATATACAGAGAAACGGCATCGGTCTGACTAACCGACAACAATTTTCATTCGTTGTTGGAGAGAAAAAGAATTGTTATGTGAAATGTCCTGCCAGACAAAATTGGAACAATGCAAGCAGAGCTTGTCTTACCATTTTATTACAACCACACCGAATTCTTCTTCCGGTCGAAGGCTTGTTGCCGAAACGGTATCAGCCAGACATATCGACTTAGCTTGACCCGTCCAAATAACCGCACATCGCCACTTCAGCTTTCACATTTAGATAGATTAACTGGCGTCTTTTGAAGAGAAGTGCCTTACTGGGATTTGGTTTCTGCCAACGACTAACAGTAGTGTATTGTATTCCTGTCAAATCAGAGCGCTGTATTTCGTCTTACCTTCGCTTGAGAAAACACTGCCGTGTAGCACATTTACGTTTAGTTATATTTCTAAACCGGAATACGTTGTTCTGCGGATGTCCCATATTCGCAATTTCCATGCGTGTGTTGAGTCAGGCGGTATGAAATTTTACGCCGTTTAACTTCACAGTATTTGTATAGTTTGATTTTATTATGGAAATTCTGTTTTTTGAATGAGGTAGTGTGCACGAATGAGGCCGACATTCTATTGGAGTCCCATCCCAGTTTACTAATAAGAAACGTCACATAATTAATTTTCTAAGCCAGCGCCGGTCTTCCTGAGATACGAGTGTGTTATTTTCATTGTACTCATAGTATGTTTGAATATCGATTCTTACGTAGGTTCCAGTAGTTGAGCTCCAGAAAACGACACGCACTACGATTAAATGTGAGTAGTATATTGAACTTGTTACCCTCAAAGTTGTCCAGCACGAACCAATAACCATAATTTCTTGACTCCAATCCATTTTTCTTGGTAAAAGTTTCAGTGCTCAGTAGGCTGATTGAAGTCTGAAACTGCCTCACTTTTTGCAAGTAGTTCTGCGGAGACTCTGTGGTGCGTGTGTCTCTGCAAATGTGCATTAGATTGGAGGAAAACGGAAAAAGTTTTGAAGCTAAGTTACCTTCTCCAGGTTCCATTCGTCAGCACCGTAAAGTGCATAGCTATGAAAGTTATGCCTGAAAATTTAGGATTCGTCTACTAACAGCCTAACATTTTGAAAGGACATGGAAACTATTTCACACCGTTCATTTCAGAGCTAAATTACGTACACACTATTTTACGGGTACAATCTACTTTCTACACGAATTTGAATTTTCCACGAGATACGACCGAATGGGCTGTATTTCCATTTCGGTAGCTAGTTGCCACACACAAATGTGCTCGCTAATTTACCATTATTGCGAACGGAATGGGCACTAAGTCTGTTCAGTCAACATCGGGTCCACAATGCCATTTAAAGATAGTTGAGACGTTGACGTACTAAATTCCCATTACTGGTGATCGTTTGCTCCAAGGTGGGAACTAAACGAGCCGCAGAATAAACTACATTTGCATGGGCGCCACCGGAACAACACATTAATATTTGTTCAGAGAGCTTATGACAACCTATGTGTGGAATCACTGCATCGAAGCTTATCACAGCTTATATTACCATGGTGGAACTAGCCTAAGGCAATGTTGGAATCTAGACAGTACAAATCTTGAGAACTTTTCATCAAAACTCATCCAAGCTTTGCAGGGCCTACGCAATTGTTGAAAATGTGCATCAAGTTGAACTGATTATGCCTATCCGTCCTGAGAAACCCCCCATTTTTTCTGTGGTAAAGCGAGAAGGAAAAAGAAAACAAAACAGGCAAAAGCTTCATCCCCCCCATATCGATGCGCGTGTAGTAATTTGAACGACATGGCATATCGGTGTTTTATCCGATTACGTCAAAATAATATAGCGATGCCCGGCGGAAATTAATTGAACTGACAGTGACGATTAAACTGGCACTAAAAGCAGCTGGCCTGTACTGCGGTTTTACTCGCGTATTCAAGGGTGGCGATAGATAAGCAAGAAACGGTTGTTGGTTGTGTGCTTGAAACAGCGTGAAGTGGCCATTAACAAGTTTATGACAGACCAGCCATCATCATATTCATTTTCAAGCTATATGCATGGGCACAAATATCAGAACTACTGCTGGTTCCGACAATAGTTTACAAATTAGCAGGCTGTTAAGTAGATACGGACTTATGAAAAGTGAAAACTAAAGAAAAAATGTTTTCCCTGGAGGAAAAGATAAATCAACAGTCCTTTCACACGAGGGCGCGCCAGTTCCTTCAACGGACTGCCATGTCAAAAACCAGTTCCGAACAGGGGTATACGTGTTTGAGAGGCAGACCGCATATTGCCAAGCTTATCGAGTGGATCTGTCAAGGCTTTCGCAGCCTGTGTCCACGGCTCTGCCTGACGACCTTTCGCTTTTATCCAAGCGTCAGCAATGGTAAGGAAGTGTGTGCTGTGCCACACGTGTCAGAGCAGAGGTTGATATGTACTGGAGCAATTCTGATTTTCTTCGTCAATTTTGCTCAAAAACCTATCACACTGAAAGCATACATCTTGTGAACTATTCGATATTTATTTTTGAGATGAATAAGGCGTGTTTGATTAGATAAAATTTTTCGGAGAATGTTGCAGAGAGTGAAAGCGTGTGTGGTTTGTTCATACAATCAAAAATACAGTAAGCCGTACACAGTAGACCTCCCGCGGTACTCCCAGGGGTCCATGCGACTACAGCTAACTTCATTACCACAAACATGCCCGCCTAGAAGAGTGAATTTGCAAGCGGCGAGAAAGTCGAGCTGTTTCGAACGGAAGGAGAGGCACAGGATGAGCGAAAGCAGACTGGCCAAATTGGACAGAGGGTTTGTTGGTGTACAAAGTAATCTACATTCTTTCTTTTCTAACTAACTTTGATGAAAAACCCCAAGAAATAATTGAATTTGCTCAAAGTGTGTCTAAATGTGCTGATGTGTTGTTGGTGTTGATGTGTTGTTGTTATTGGTGGTCGATCGGGCGATCAGTGGGTCGGTCAAGAGCCGAAGCAGTAATTGGTTTTTGTTGCGTATGATTTAAAGGAGCACCGGTTTTCTGATAGATTGTGCACACACACACACAACGGGTAGAAATTCCTGGGGCGCGTGTTAACAATTGCTTCCCGAAAACCCAGGTTTCTACCAAAAAATGATGAGTCCGCTGTCTACTATTTTTCTGTCGTTTGGCGACAACTCAAAACGTGGGGAGGAAAAATCACGCAACATTCCCCCAATGATTCAACCATTTGGTTCACTTGTACATTGGCTTAATTCCCATACCAGAGATGTTCCTCTCAGCTATTTAGATTGTAAAGCGATAGGTCAGGTTTGGTGAGAATCTTACTCTGTCGATCTGGTATTGAAAAATGCGAGATGCCACGCACAATGACATTTCGTTCGCGTCCCTTCAGGTACTTCGTGAAACTAACAACTTATACAAGCTGAACACCACACACGTTCGATCTCAGCTTCCGCCATCCAAGGGACTTCACAGCTAGTCTCTTTTAAAAAGGAGCACTAGACTCGAGTTTCGCTCGTCTGTAATGTATACCCTTACCATGGCTGGGACCAGAACTCCGGTCACGCTGTCGTGAGGCAACCGTGTTCACCACTGCACCAGTGGCTTCATATTAAGCACAACCGGAGTGTATCTTAACGCCCACCCACTTTCGCTTGTGAGCAGTGACCGAGGGGCCCGATCGTCTCAATAAGGGACACAATTACAATCTGCCAACGTGGATCAGCAATACATTATATATATATATATATATTGAAAAGCAAGTGGCAAGGTAAATTTAGCTGAAATATGTCTGAGCCAATCACGCAGATGAGCAAGCCGAATTAGCAGGGTGCAACTGAAGCGTATTAAGCAGTAATGACCTTGAAAATGGTGAAACGCAGTTGGCTTAATTTAGGCTGGCAGGGGCGCTGTGAATTTTATGCGTGTGCAACAGTAATGAAAATTACATTAACAGAAAGCTAATGCAACTGAAACGAAGTTAAAGAATGCTTTCCTAACAATACCGATTGGTATATTGGTACAAATGAACAGAAAAAGAATAAGAAGAAAAGTCCCAATCATCAGATATCGTCAGTAGAAGATTAGTCTGAAAATAGAGGTTTAAGGAGAAAAATAAGAGAATAAAACGGGACCAAACAGAAACAGTCACAGCCTCACCTATTCAACGAAATTTTGTTTGCCAGCCAATTTTATGCACACGGGTTGGATTTAAGTCGATGAACTGATACGGTTTGCACAATGTGGAAAACCTGTTCCAGATCGGGTTGGGAGAGCACGTTAGAGACTACTGTTCGGATACAGTGTGTCCGGTCTGTTTTGTTATTGCACTTGCCACGCAACCAACTTTTATCGATCAGGGTGTTTTGGTGCTTCATAATTTTCTTAATGTATCTACATCCACAGACAGTGGGATATGTGTACAGTTCCGGAATTAGCAAAATTTTTTACCGAGTTATTTGTGGGTTTAGGTAGACCATACGTTGTTTTTTCCACGAAGACGAGTTGAGTAGACTAGTATGCACGTTTGATTGCTACGTCAAAACAGTTGAAGTAGTAACACCTTTAAACAATAGAGCGATATATAAACAGGTTTTCAAGGTAGCTTATGTTGGGCTGCTCAATAGTAATAATACTGGTCGGTTTTTGCAAAGTTGTATAGACCGATCAGATTTTATACACGGAATAATAAAATGTGATAACGGTCATTGGAACTACAGTTTATTGTCGACTGGTGAGCTACTGAACAGGACACATCGGGCACAGGTTGCAACAAAGTAAAATGTAGGTCAGCTTCTTCGAAATCAGGTCGAGTAGGACTTTACAGCTCTTGACCATTGATACTTCAGCTGTCCATAATCGATCACTAAAGTGAAAACACGGGAATAAGAGTGAAAAGCACCAATTGTGACAGTCCGTGGGGGCGAAATATTCGAAAAGTTATAATTCACTACAAAGATCGCCCGGGCAATCGAAGTGATAACAAGTATCTTGTGTGGAGAGTTTGTTGTGAACAGTGGGTTCAGGAACTGATATATTTGTGAGAAAGAAACGTGGTTAATAAATGCAACATTAAGTGATGAGAATAATCGAAAAGCATTTCACTAGAAAATCTATGACAAGCTTTAAATTGTTTGGGGGTGGTAAACTAGGCAGATAAACAGATAAACGGATGAGCATTTCGAAGTACAATTGGTGTACAGAAGGTAGTTGGCCCGAACACCGATAGCCCGAACAGCAGAAGATTATAACCAACGAGAGAGAGGGCACCAATGAAAAGAGCTTGCCTACTGATGTAAAGGTGAACGAAGGGATTTCAGTCGTCATCCAGAGAAAGTATGACCTAGCACTTTCAACGGTAACGATACATTCATTCTTTTTTACTTACCGATAGTCCAGATAAATGTTGCCGCCAACGAAGCATGACAGGTATCAAGGATTGTGATCGGTCTGAGATTACATAGTCCGGTCGGATGAGCGGCACAATGTCGAACGCCCCCGACAAGAATAAAGGTTACTGCATGACCCTAACGGTTTGAAATTGTGTTTACCAGGTCGACAGGTTCAACTACACAAGTGGACATGTGCGCATACGAGCGTCCGAGGAACAACGGCCAATTACTGTGATTAAGAAAAGAAAGAAACCCGTGTACGAGAAGACACTGATTAGCGTCTTTGCCATATGACGGATCGCAATGACCTGTTTCAACAACAACAGTACGTTTGAGGAAGACTACTCAAGTTGGTTGAAAGGGTGAGTACCACAACATGTTCGTAATGCTGTGTTCTGCTTAATCCACTGGTTAAGACCCGGTCCAGCATCTGGCTTTAGTCCGCCAAACGCTGGCTGTATGTTATGGGTTGCGACCGGATGGCGCTCGTCTACTTATCAAGTCTAGTTTTTATACAATACGTTCGTCAGTTGGTAACAATGTCAGACCTATGGAGTTGATGAATGCAGGATAATGTAAACACAGGCTTGAGTTTGCGAGACAAGTATGATAATTCGAAATTCATCCTCCAGAGAAGCGGAAACCGATAGCCATGATACTAATGCACTTAAAGAAGTGAGCTTCGGGAAACTACTACTTTGAGTAAAACATTACAGTCATCCGAATTAGAAGTTGCGAAATCAGAACGTATGATGAGGAATACAATTTGCTTGCTTTAAGCCGGTGTGTTTGGGTACTTAAAATAGAGCCCACACTGAGCGAGCATAATAGTACACTAGTAAATTGTGATAGTTATTGAATAGATAGAACTTAACGTAAGACCAGTATCCCGTATATCTGAATTGTGCAGAACACAGCGAATGAAAGATAACCACACGCTTGTATTAGAATTGCGCACCGTATCAAAAGTGTACAACATGAACTTCAATAATTAACGTGAAAGTTAAATTCCGTGACATTCATCACATTCGTCACATGTTGAATGGGACTGCGGGTTCTTGAAATCCTTGAAGGCTTTCGAATCATGCTTGTAACTTCTTGGTTTGAACTCGAATCTAGAACGGACTCATCACTATCTGAAGTCATACAACAATCTGGAACGAACTGACCTGTATCCTCAAAACATATGTGATCCACGTGTTAATTATGTACAGACAAGTCACCAACATTTAGAATTCGGTATAAGCTTTTACCAAAATTCCTTAGAAGTAAACCAGATGACGGGCTTAAGTCATTACCACGATAAAAGGTAACTTCAGAGGATTGAATACACATCAAGTTTGACCCCAAATAACTTTCTTTATAAAGTTTGGCGACACTTTCATGTGCAGTGGAATGTCAGACATTGCGATATTATAGCAAGAAGTTATCAACATTTTTTTCAAGGTCTTTGAATGTAGTACACTGAAGAGAGGCTATAGCACTTTTGAGTGTTCTAACAAAGTTTTCAGACTGACCATTAGAGCAGGGATATCGAGCTCGAGTAAACAGATGCTTGCGCCCAATGCCGTTGAGCCAAGTAGTTAGGAGGTTGGCAGTGAAGTAATACTTGACAAGAAATGGACCACAATAATCCGCATGAACTCGTAGCCAGGCATCAGTTGACATCGGCCATGGAGTCCAGTTAGACGGTGAATTGTGGGGTTTGTGATGGCAGGATGAACAACTTTTAGCTAGACGACAAATATCAGCGTCAATCTCTGACCACCAGCACGTTAATCTGGCCAGAGACTTCATCTTTTAAACTCCAAGATGTCCGGATTGTAGATCGTCCAGAACAGCTCCACGAAATATTGCAGAAATAACAATTCCGTCACTTAAGCACAATAATCCATCTGGAGTGAGTGATAATTCGTCCCAACGCACATAAGATGTAGGGAATTTTCGTCTGACTTGTGGGATCCAACCACCTCGTAGCGCACTGAGGATGGGTGAAAAGTAACGTTGAGTATCGCAAATCAACTCTGTTCGGCTAACCGGCAGAGGCTGGATTAGTAACCAATCCTTACTAGAAGTTTGCTCAGATGCATATTGAACAAGTGACAAGTAGTCCACATGTTTGATTTGGTTGGCTGATTTGTGCACCATGGTATAGTCATATGCACTGAGTGCTATGTTACATCGTTGAACCACGGCTGCTGATGAACGTGCCAATGACATGTCAGGATTATAGATGAATTCAGCGCTTCGCGATCCAACACAATTTTGAATGGTATCCCAAATAGACACTTATGAAGCCGCTTTACCGCTCAGCATACCATCAGAGTTTCACGGTGTGTCTGAGCACAACCCCTTTCTGCTGGATTCAGTCGGCGTGATATACACAAAACTGGTTTGTCATCCTGCTCTAGCACAGCTCCGATTCCAACTGAAAAAGCATCAGTAATCAACACAGGCATAGTTTCAAAAGAAAATGAACGAAGTATAGCATCATGTGACAAGAAGTTTAACAATGAACGTACACATCGTTCATGAATTGGAGTCCACGTGAACTGCTTCTCGGAAAGCAACCGGAATAAACATTCGGCAATGTGACAGAAATTTGGAATGAAACGGGAGTAGTGCAACAAAAAGCCCAACAAAGAACGTAATTCAGGTAGATTTGTGGTTGAAGATGCATTAGCTAATAGGTCTAGACGTTTGGCATCAGGTTTGAATCCGTTACTGTCAACTAAGTAACCGAGACACTCGAAACTGCTCACAGTAAAAGCGCATTTGTTTGGATTAACAGCAATTTTCTTGTCAAAAAACTGTTGGAATTGTTTCAAAAGACGAGAATCATGGATTAACTTGTCTGGAGCATGTACGATGATATCATGCTGATAAACTTCAACACCATCCATACCCTACACAATGTTATTCATTACCTGCTGAAAGATAGCAGCAGAGTTACTAAGTCCAGACGGCAAAAATCGGTACTGGAAAAGTCCATTAGGTGTATTGATTGTTGTTATCGGCATTGATGTCTTATCCAAAGGAATTTGTAAATATGCATCTTTCAAGTCTATCTTGGAGAAAACTTTGGATCCTGAAAGCTTGTTCAGAATGTCCTCAGGTTCAGCAGTAGTACATGTATGTTGTTCAAGACATCGATTTACAGTAAGTCGATATTCTCCACATATTTGCGGAGTTTTCCCATCAGACTTCAAGGATGTCACAATCGGCGTGGCCCAAGAGGATGAATCAATAGACTCAATAACGCATTTCTCTACCAGCTCGTTGAGCCCTTTCGTTACCGGTTCACGGAGTCCATAAGGAATTATACGACGTTTCAGGAAAGCCGGACCACCGGTTACTTCTAGTTTAACTGGAAGTATCTTCATGCCGCCCGTAGCCTTCGAGCACTTGAGAATTAGGTCTTTCAAACTTGTGGAATTACTCGGGGGTACAAGCAAGGAAATCTGGATATGAAATATTTTTAAAACCCTTAGCCCCAAAATGGATGGACAATGATGAGTAACAACAAAGTTGCAATCAAGTGGCTTGGATTGTTCGTTAAAGATCGGAATAGTGACTGTACCCAAAACAGGAATGGAATGACCAGTTATACCTCGTATGGTTACAGAACAAGGACGAAGTGTGTAATTTGGATTGAACTGTGATATATGTTTTTGTGGTATGATAGATTCTACACTGCCAATATCAATAATAAAATCATACCTCCTGCCAAGTGTTGTAAAAAGAGTGTGAAATGGATTCTCTGAAGTGGATGAATCAACTGTCAAAGTAAAGGACTCCAGCTTGTCGCGAATAGCATAAAATTCAGTCTGATCAGTTTCTACAAACTGACAATTTCTGTTTGACTTACAGACACATTGTAAATGATCTCGTTTCCCGCACTTGTGGCAAACAGAGCTGCGGTGAATGCATGTGTATTTGAAATGTTTCTTGCCACATGTGGCACAATTTCCGAATCTGCTAGTGACATGTGTCGCCTGATGCGAAGACTTTTGGGAAACTGGTCGAGAGCTATATTTAGGGACTGAATTGAATAGTTGTAAAGTACTGTGTTCTGTAGGTCGCTTTTTTGTCGATCCAAATAAGACTGGAATCTCACTAGAACTTTCACTCTGGAGTGTATTATTAACGTCTTCGTATTGTTCACTGATGACTTTGGTATTTCGATACGTAGGTTTTGGGAGTAGCAGTAATTGTCTATGTAAGTCCGGAGCATTGCTACCGACGATGAGCCGGTCACGGAGTTGGACCTCCAATTGATCACCAAAACCACATCGTGCTGCCTGAGTTTGGATCTGGAGAATAAAGTCACGGACTGACTGGTTTGGTTGGCACTGCATGATATTGAATTCGGCTCGTTCGGAGACCTCAAAATTTACAAGAGTGATAGGACTGAGCAGTATTTCCTTTACGCGAATCTGGATAAGATAGATTCTTCAGAAGAGAATAGGCCTCTTTTTCCAACTCATGAGAGGAAGAAGGCTGATTTTGTCTCCTCATTTAGGCTGGATACGGTCCTACACCGTAGTTCACATAGTTCAAAATAATCCTCAATATCACGAGGGGATGAATGAATGTTCAAAGTTTTGAGAGGCATAGGATTCATTGTTATTGAAGACTGTCGCGAGGCCAGTGTGATATTTCCTGAGTAGATAAAACTTTACGTGAGACCCGTATCCCGTATATCCGAATTAAGCAGAACACAACGAATGGAAGATAACCGCTCGTTTGTATTAAAATTACGCGCCGTACAACCTAAACTTCAATAATTAATGTGAAAGTATATGTACACTGACATTCATCACATAAGTGCATTGTTCATTCGAGCAAAACGGATCTACGTACGGACAGTCTCACGAATGAACCATACATTATCTGCTTATGATGTGTGGACACTATTTTCAGTCCAATCGGGCCTAGTATAAACTGATCCTGGGAGTTATTATGACAATGCATCATATTTCCTGAGTCGTTTTGCCAGAATAAAAATGTTATCCCCATTTTGGAGAACGTATTCTCACCTCAGGTAGGCAATCAGGGTGGCTGCTGACCTGGTGCACTCAGAAGGTCTGTTAATTTACGGCTTCACACATCTATGTGTAACTGCACAAGAAGTCACAAAGACTGCACGGAAGGACGTTTAATCAGCAGGGTTTTAGAACTACATGAAATACTCTAATGTTCACCCTCAAGGTGGACTAAGGTGAATAGATTTATAACCAAGAAACCACCTTGGTGTGAATATGAAAATCATAGAAACAGTTTGGTTAACCTCTTTAGTTAACCAACCCAAGGACTGTTTAGCATTCTCGTAGATACAGTAATTTAAAGAACTGCCAACACTTACGTCCATCCTTTTCTGTGCATTTGAAGATCCGTCGATGGACGTTTAGAGCTTTTTCAGTAGGTATCTTCTAAAAAACTGTTGTTATATTCTTCTTCAGTACAGCTATGGGATCGGTTCCCATACTGTTAATCACGGTCTCCGATTTATTTGATCAAAAACAATTAACGATGTTTAATCAACTATCCGCTGTATCCACCGCCGACTAATAGAAAGCTGCTGAGATAGTCTACCTGTGGATGATCGAGGTGTCAATCGTTCATTTAATATCACATTCTTCACCATTCCTTCCGTTGTCATTGTAAATCGCATACGTAACCGCTTTATTATGCTAAAAGGAACGCTTTCCAAGAGCAGCTTCTGTTGATTTGTTACTATCATAGCTATCGGTTTCCGCTTCCCTGGAGGGCGGCACTTGAATTTACCGCAGGTACGTTTCAAATACAAGCATGAGGAATTCGATACCGTCAGAATTGTGATATCGACTTCTGTTAACGCCATTCTTCAGACATGGCTACCAACTGACCAATATGCATAATACAGTACCGTGTGAAATCTGAACTTGAAAGCTGGAAAGAAACGACCTGGCCATAGAACATTCCGACAGATCGCCTTCTGAAGTGTACGCTAGTGGGATGGTGTAATCTGCAGCATACGTCCAGCGCTTGGTGTACTGAAGTATTCAGAAGAGGTTCTAGTCAAGCTAACTTAACCTAATGTTGCACTATACACATGTTTTGCCACTCTTCAACCATAGGAATTATTCACTGTTTCTCGGAAACTCGGGTGCACACATGTTCACTTGCATAAGTAAGTTGACCGTAACGTTACGGTCTTCTAATTTTACTTATCGAAAAATGTTTAATAAAATGCTCAAACCGCTTGACTTCCTTCGTACTTTGTTTGGTGTGGATTTTCTTTAAAACATTATACCTTGATAAACAGTCTGTAACAAGTCCTCGATTGCACTCTGTAATAGCATGAATTAAATAAATCATCCGATATCCACCTTAAAAACCACTGAAAGTAGAAATTCAAGGGCAGTTTTTTGATTCTGGTGAGAACTTGAAGTTAGCCGCTTAGAAAGATAAACACATCGCGCAACCCTTGTCCACACAAGTTCACTCAACTTATGCAACTTTTAACTCAGTACTGCACTAAACTTGGTTTGCATCAAAAAGTTAGCTACGCAAGACTGCGCAATGTCTAACGAAGTTTCAAACTGACATATGGCCTTAGCCATTTGGAAAACCATTTCACACTCCGATTGAAAATGGTTGGCATCTGTCGACCCGGTATGACTTGCAATAATCGAACCCACCAATAGAATGAGCGACCAAAGTAGGCCAAGCAACGAGTATGGGATACATTAAGTGCAAAAAAGTTTTTCTTATGCCCTAAGTAACCGATGTCATATGTTAGTTTAGGCTTTAACAATTAAGTCACATCTATGAAAGACTTACGGGACAGAGAGTTAACATAATTTAGTATTTGGTATTAAGTTATTATTATTATTAGGTTCAAGGAAACCGTCCTCCTAGAAACAGTTCTGGTTTTACCCTCCATCACACAAAAGAGAATCGATCTTTGCTGATAAGGAAATTCAACAAAACATAGACTGTCTGCTGCCCATAACAGAAACCGTGTTCTCATTAAACAGATAATTGGCAGGCTTGATTGACAACCAAAAAACTGTGAAAGTTGAGAAAATACACTAAGTACCATTTCACTAAGAGTAAGGGTTGGTCTAATGAAGTGCATGTGTCCATTTTCAGTGAGCTGCCATTTGTGAATGGAACTCAATAATCAAACATTTAACTGTGGTATATGATAAGCAGTCAACTTCACCAAACTCAACTTGTCCTGCGGCATTTCCAATGATTTAACCTTCTGGGGTTACACGTCTCAGCTTAGTGTTTTCCTCAGACTAAGTGAGGCGACTCAAGTGAGAAAAATATCAGAAAAGCGGGCTGAAAGTAATAAAGAACTTCAGGGCCCAGGGAAAGGATGTACTACCAGGAATAGGTGTAGTTGAAAATCACAGTGCCACCTGGATCACTGAAAGGCTTCCCGTCCGCGCTGCATGTGCGAAACAGGCCCCGTCCAAAAGCGACTCAGCTGGCCAGGAGTGTGAACAGACATACAAAGCTCGCCTTGTGTCGTAGCCTGATTTACCGGAACGTGCATCTCAGTCGGAGCCGCTGATGCTCCGTGCCAGTTACTTGTCCGGGTCTGCAGCGTGGTGGCCGCAGCTGGTCAAAAGCTTGGGGCCAGCCATCAACCCGGCCTTGTTGGTCAGGTTAAGCTTAAGGACGGTGACATTTGGCCCAGTTACGGCAACTCGTCTGTTGGGCATCATGGCAGAAGCGTTGCAGCAGATGGTCGCAAAGGTTCGATACGGACGAGCCTGCACTGACCAGCCAATCTGATTGGTCTGTTCTGTTTATATGAAACAGCTGGTCTCCAAGCCTGTGAGATGAGTGTAACTGAGTTAACCGATAAGACGGGAGGGGGATGCTACCTTGGCAATTGGTCAGCGGCCAGCTATGCGTCGTGCCAGGCCCGGTAGCAGACGAACCACTTCAAAAGACTGCCTCTTTGAGATTACGATAGCTTGACTTGTCCGAGCGAAATTAAAGTGGCTCTCCGACATATCTAATATCACAGTAGCTGACAAGTTATCTCAGAACTACCATGTCGACCACTTTGAACATTCTCACCGCCCGAGATGGAGGTAATGCCAACGGGTTCTACCACGAATGCAACTAGGTGCCCAGGGCCCTACCAACTGTACAACCCAAGGTTCCCTTACAGAAAATAGAACGGTCGTTGCACCAGAAATAATATTGAAGTGGTCAAATAGACCACTTTTTAGAAGCATGTTTACGAGTATCTCAACATATAATGACAGTTCCCAATAAAGCGTTCTGTCTCAAACTATTTTGACTGTCTGCTTTGATTTTCAGTATGTCTCACTACCATTTGAAAAAGTTTTTAGTGAGAACAGCGATGCCACCCGGTTTGACCAGTTATATATGGGATCAAACTTCCATATTTCACTCACCATACAAAAATGTAGGTTTGATCAATCGCCCAGACTACAATCTACTTTTAGTTAGACTGGCACGGTCAGCCCATAATGTAGGCATCACGCAGATGATATCAAGTTATGGGCGAGTATACGCACCTTTGAAGACTGTGTACTTTTGCAGGAGGACCTCAACGCACTATATGATTGGTCATTGAGAAACAAATTACCCTTCAATTTTCAAAAATGCAAAATGCTCAACATAGGAAAATGTGTTGAATTCACCTACACACTGGGTCCGCATCGTCTTGCATGGACTACTGACGAAAAGGACTTGGGTGTTTGGATTAGTAGCAGCTTGAAGACCTCATTACAGTGTACTGCTGTCTACAAGCGGACTTCAAAAATCCTGGCACTGTTGAAACGGATCTTCGGTAGATTCACAAGACAGACGCTGCCCAGTATACTCAACACGTATATCAGACCAACGATGGAATATGCTGTCCAAGTCTGGTCACCATGGCTTCAAAAGGATATAGTTCTGCTACAGCGAATATACCACCGAGCTACCAAGTTGGTGACTGGACTCCAGAGCAAACCATATGAGGAGAGGATTGAAAGTCTTAAGTTGTTTGACTTCTGCTATCGCCGCATCAGAGGCGATTTGATCCTTACATACAACATATTACACACACCGAACCACCCGCTCCAAAAACTGTTTGTCCGGCGAGAACCGCGAATTAGCAGGACTCACGATTATTTGCTAGCAGTACCGCACTCGCGAGGGAACAGCCGGAGGTATTTCTTTCCAGTCTGCGTGTGTTTTACCTGGAATCCTCTAACCCAAAATGTCGCTCAATCAACCAACTTAAATATTTTCAAAACTAATCTAGACTCGTTTTTATCTACACAACCAAAAATCGAACCCCAACACAGTGCTTAACTTCTGTATATAAAAAAACTCACCGACGCATTTTTGTTTTTCATTGTACGCACATTACATACTTCCATCCCGTGGTAATTGTAAAGCTGATTGCTTCTTATACCATTTAAATCTTGAATGACCTTGAATTACCTTGCTGAACATAGTGCGGTCTACCCAGTCTACGTTCAACAAGGCGAAAACAAACCAGTTCTAGATAAGAACCATTTTTAGTCTCTAAAAGAGGAATATCGGCTATCAGTACCATCACAGAATGAGCAATAATAACATTTTCTAAAATATGCGCTGGCCACACCGGTTGCTATGAAATGACATCACAGGATTACTAATTTAAGCTTGCCCGTTCAGAGTAGAAAAGGAGTTGTGTTCTAGGAGTAAGTCAACTTCTCAATAAACAGAGGGGCACTGAATAATTGTACGCCTGGGAGCGAGCGCACAGGAGCGAATGGATTAATTGTGTTACAGGATTAGAGAACAGTTGGGAACGGACGGAAAATAGCGGTGACTAATATCACAAAGAATTTTTTTCAGCTTCTCGGTGCCCTTTTTACTTGAACCGATGGCGATGAGACCATATCACACTAAGTATTGTCAAACCGCTAATATATTGTGTGCAGTAGTTAGTTAAAGATGGGTAAAGTACATTTCTGAAAAAAAAATAGAATGATCTCCACCTCTCCACTTACGGCCGTAAGTATGTGCTAAGGATTCAGGTTTATACATTGCTCATCGGCATAAACGTTCCGATGGCAGGGATGGAACCTAAGAAATATACAGTACACATGGAAGTCCCACAGCTGTCTCTCGAAGTATGGAGAGTACAACAATGCTATTCAGCCGATGATGTGGTAGCGTAACTTTATTCCTTTCTGTTGTTGTCAAGCTTTGAATGAGTCAGGTAGATTTTACTTCACGCTGATGTTTGTATGGTATATGATTTTGTCATCGCACTGGTTGAGAATGTTTTAATGATAATTGTGAATTTCAAATCAATGCCAAATGACGAATGAAAGACCGCTACTCTGCTTGTAGGCGGGAAATTGATTACGAAGGCCACCTCATTTATTGTTACAACGGTTTTGACGAGAATAGTTATTAACATTTGTGTTCAGATCTTGTGAACTGTAAAGAATCGTGGCTTGAGCTTGACTTGCTTGCCATGTTACTAAAACCCATAAAACTGGTGTCTTGGTTCGCATTACTCTGCACGCGTCAACCCACGGACAGCCGAACTGACCCATATGAAAATAATAGAATGACATTTCAATAGATCCGGCTGGGGGTGCAAAACATTTTTCAAAAGAATCAAAGTCTTTAAACGTGTTATGACACGTTATTTGCAAAAATGGGAGATACCGCGACGGTGACACAAACTGAATGCTCAGCAGTTGTAGTAAAGTGATATTAATGGTGAATGATAAGTTTACCTCACAGCTCAACAAGAAATGTCTCAGAGTTAAGATCGGTACACAAACCTAATGTCTCTTCAGGAATCAAACTCAAAAACAACTCCCCAAGGTGAAACTGTAAATAAATTTATAGAACCATTTGACCGCCTCAGCGGCAGACACAGCATCGGTTATTGTGAACTGAAACTTGATGGCATTCTATCGACAGAGAGTCGGTTCAGGTAGCCTGATACATAGGAATACCGCTAGCGTAGTGACGAACGTGCCCAACCGGTGCATTGATATTACACGCTTGACGATCATATGTGGATCTGTTCCGAATTTTACCTAGCAACCTGGTCTTAATCGACGGTGTTCCAAACTCTAAGTCTTATATATTTCGATGCTGGAACACTTATTGCTATTCACCACTTCCTCTACATAACAGAGAGTTATAATTACCAAGCAGGAGAACGTTCCCAATCCAGATGTCGTGTACCACCAGGTCGCGACTAGTTCTCCGAGATATTCAAGACTTGACTTGACCAACCATCATTCTCATTTTCAAAGTCATGTTTATTAGATGGTTATGCAACAGATTAACGCTGCTTATGACTAGTCTAATGTTTTGTCACTGTGTTCTATAGTTAATCATCGGTATAACCTTCCACTGCGTTTTCAGTACACGCTGATAATAAGGATTTCTTTCTTCTTATACTAGTGAGTAGACCATTGGTAGTTACTGTTCGCATTAGCCCGTATTCATTTCATAAGAACCTCAAATGGGCAGCCTGACAGTATCAATCCACATGATACTTAACACGTCGCCAAATTCCGCAACTGTGATACATGGAAGCGTCTGGTGTATGAAACTACCAGATCCGATCTTACATTAAACAGTTCACAATCTATACGAAAAGAAAGTCGTAGCAACCAGTATAGCCAGCATATCTCTGACTGGCGATAAATTAGTAACAATTATATATTGTTTATTTGGGAGCAAAGCAGCTTGGACATGAAAAAATGGGACAGGACGGAATCATCCTTAGGTTGGTAGTGCGTAAGTTTACTTTTCCCTCAGTTGGCAAATTGCATACACGGTTGGCGGCATCCGATTCGGATTAGCCTGTCACAGTGACCGAAGCCAAAGGACGCCTGCGCTTATATATCACTGCAACTGGCTTGCGCTGCACCAATTGCAGTTCCACCAACACACCACATATCCAGTGTAAACCCGAAGGAATAAGA
>QNGE01000229.1:100134-111430 GCA_008508345.1 Paragonimus westermani | reverse complement strand
ACGTCTTACCTGTGTTGATGTCCAACCCGAACTTCGATGCTGCCGAAGCGAATGCTGTAGCTAGACGTTGCAGCTCTTCTTCGCTGTGCGCTAGCAAGGCGCTGTCATCGGCGAACAGAAGCATGCGCATGGTTGAGGTCTGCATCCGGGTTGAGGCGCCAAATCGTCGGATGTTCAACAGACGCCCGTCCGTCCGGTACTCCACCTCGACTCCATCCTCTCCAGAGTTCTGAAAAGCAACATGCACCGATACACGGCAGAGAACCGTATACACACACACACACCGCATACACACACACACCAACATGTCTATTGTACATGAAACCGTTTGATTCAATGCTGACGCCCCTTCACTCGCTTGATTGTCCGTAGTTAATGTAAACCAGAGAATTCCGGCAGTGCCTTGGCTTGCTTTATCTGCACAAAGTCTACAGATAATCCGGTTCTCTAGCCTTCCATACTTTAGCATCAATATGTCTGGAACAAAAAAAGAAAGTAAGGTCCGTAATGATTGAGGGAGTGGAATAATGTGGACGGTAGCATATATCTAAATACTGCTAGCAGCACATCATGTTAAACACTAAACTGATCATCATAAAACAGACCGTATAAAAGCGGTTCTGAGTTGTGCATCAAACTGTCTTAATCAACGGTAGTCTGGAGCTTTGTACCAACTACTCCGAAAACCAAATACAGCTACTAATATCTATTCGGTATCTATTCGGAATTGCGTCCAACCGATCAGTTTGGTTTATTTTGAGTCAACGAATACAGTAACTGTTGCGACCGTTGCTTACAGTTCGGAAACATCGAACTGAGAGCACTGTCGACAACGATACATCTGTGAATATCATTAATCGTTAACTGCCACAAAACCATGTGAAAAAGCTTACAGGCCATAATTTAAAAATAAAATATAGGAAAGGAATGGTACTCAGTACACAAACAACCAACAACAGGATCACTATACCCATGTGCATGTAAGAGTTAGTTAACATCTTTCAAACTGTTCTGAGCAACCGGTTTTTTTCCAGGTAACTGGTACTTCCTGGATAATTCAGTTGGACAAACGGAATTTTTACACCACTGAACAGGAGCACCCTCTAGTTCTGTCCAAGTTTTTAACCACTGAAGTCGAACCCAAAGACTCCCAATTCTGGAGACGTATCTTGCTTAGTGTAGATAACCAAATGCCAATTAACGTCATTTACTAAGTCAGCACAGTCGATTTTTGACTCCGAAACTTAGGCTAATCGGTTACGAGATCAGCAAGGATTGCAGGACATGGTGGACAGTTAGCTAGAACTCTTAATGCATGGCCGAGCCACCTTGGTCTATGTACCCTCTGGAGGCGACATGCAATAAAATGTGAAACCATGGGGCTGCCCAGATCAGCACAGTTCGTACAAACCACCCTAGCGGCACATATAATTTGTTAAGAGAAAGAACAACAGTTCGTCAATAACCATTCATCAAGAACACGTAACACTACTACAAGAGCAAAGAAATGTTAGAAAGCAGTGAGGGGCATTACGTCACGATTCAGTCAAATGGTTTCCCCAATTGGGGTCTCTTCTTCAGAGACTGCGCAAATCCCTGACTCTGCGACGCAAAGTAGAAAGACAGTGATTAGTCGCGGTTTGAAAACGTACGACGTGCCCTCGTACACCGGCTTCTCAGATTTGCTCACGATTCAGACATGGGACCTGCTACCGTGGTGAGAACAATAATCAAAACCTCCCTCAAAGACAGGAGCGTTGTGTACTTCCAAATACTAATCTGCAATACTGCACATATGCCATCAGCAATCAGTGCATGCCTAACTTCGGCTTTTGCTGCAGAGTCAGTGACTGGGGATGCCAATGTCGTGGGGTTGTTACATACGGGGGTACGTCACAGTCTGGTTAGATCAGACGTAGTTAGAACTCTCTTTAGCCGCAATTTGAAGCTCTGTAACTGGAAGTTAACCATCACCGATGGCTCGTCCATGAGTTCTCACTATCCCGCCTCGACGATCTGTTTGACTCTCGGAGGAGTTCTGTCTGCTTCAGCTTGCTGGATTCAGCCTCAGGCTATTTACAAGTAAAAGTAGAGGAGTCAAATCAGGTCAAAACAGCGTTTTCGGCACCCACCAGGCAACGAGTTGCAAACAGTGCCCTTTGAGTTATCAAACGTTCCCGCTACACTTAAGCGTTTAATGCAGCGGGTTTCGAGTGGCCTCATTTCTCATCGGTGCCTCATTTACTTTGATGACGTCACCATTCACGGGAAGACGAACGAGAGAGTCTGCGAAACCTACCAGCGTCTTTGAAAGGTTATCGCAAGTGGGTCTGACGGTCAGCCCAGCTAGGGGTCACTTAATGCACGTGATCCCCAGATACACCATTCGAACGGATCCAAAGGAAGTAAGGCAGGTTATAACCTGGCCTTCTTCTTCTCCTTGAGCTCCGCCTCACATTACGAAAGATTCACACTGGGATTCGTACCGTTAGCCCGTTACATGCCCTGCCGGGGAAGAAGCGAAAAATTGAATGTTTCAGAGAATGCAAAACTGTGTTCGGGGCCTTCCGGCGTTCTTTGTATTCCGTGTCTATCTCACCTCCGCCGGACTCTTCGCCTTTAGTTGGCGAGCGCATCTTGGATACACACGCCAGTTATTGTGCCATTAGGGCCGTATTGCCACAAGACGGTGTTGATGGACAAGACAGTGATTGCTTACGCAGCCTTAGCAAAGGAGAACGGACTTGTAGAACCAGGAATGAGATGCTGGCCCTGGTTTTCTTTGTAAGACTATACCGGTACTACTTGTTGAGTAGGCGGTTTACCGTTCGAACAGACCATCAGTCTCTCTGTTGGATTCAGAACTTTGAAGATTCGGACAGCCAAATTGCACTACGGCAGAAGATCCTTCAAGAATACGACTTCGAGAGCAAACATCAATCTGGTAGAAGTTACATCAATGCAGAAAGTACAGGAAGCCTGAGTGTCGTCATGGCGACTGCTCATCTTGCAGTAAGCAACACGTAACATTATTCACTTTGCAAGGCGCGGAGTGTGAACAGTCGCAAACAACCCAAGAGTTCGACACAGAAACTTCTTTTGTCTACGAGAGACGACGCGATGAGGGGAGTAGACATGGTGTGATGGATAATCAGGCCGGAGGTGTGGGTATTCAAACACTCGGCGGAATACCTCGACGCGGCGGGAAGGCACGTCCAAAACCCCACAACGAACGGATCGCGGACGGCGGGAGAGACCGGAAGAGTTACAGCTCGACTGGATCGGACCAGCTGGCGAGACATGGCAGGCAAGAGAAGGGACGACAAAATCAGAGGCGCGATTATTCCAACACTCGCAGGAATATCGCGACGCGGTCCTGGACTACGATCAGAGGCCAGTGTACATAGATGGAGGAGAATGAGAGCTACCGGACGAGCCATTGCTCAACGAAATCAGACTAACGGGCGAAGAATGGCAGGCAGAAATCCCCCCTAATAGACTGCGCCGATCACACACATAAGCCGGGTAGAAGTGCACACGATGCGTAACCGGAAACCTGGGGGTGTTGTGGTCCGAAGCGTGGCATGATAACTAGCGTATTGGATAATAAAGATTGTGCTTCACTGGACTCGTTTTCGCTACAATACGAGTAAAGAGATGAAAAGGAAAAGATATGGGAGCCATTGTCTACGGGCAATGTCGGACCATTTCGTGATCAACAAAAATGTTTGTTTTACGATCACCAACCTAAATATCACAGAAGAATTTTCGTCCCGCGATCAGTGGTTGACAAGATTCTGAAAGACCTTTATCGAGAGTTGTCGCATGCCGGGAAGATCAAACTGGACGCCGCAGTCAGACAACGCTTCTGGTAGCTACATCTGCGTCGTGATCTGGTGAACCCCTGTTGTCGGTAAGAACAACGCGGCGGCTTCTGAAATCCCGGAATCAAAGAGAAGGCCCCACTACAATTGGCAGAACTAATTAGTTGGCGCAGACATCATAGACCCCCTCATGAAGACGGCAAGAGGCAAACGGTATGTGCTTGTATTGGTTGACTATCTTACAAAATGATGCGAAGCAATACCCGTGTCTCATTGTGATACAAGAACCGTTGCTAATGCGATTTCGGAACACTGAGTCTGCCAATGGAGAGTATCGGAGTAGTTGCACTCTGACAAGAGGTCTACTTTCGAAAGTATGTTGTTGCAAGAGATGTGTCGAATTCTAGGAATCGACAAAACTCGAACGACCGCTTACCATCCTCAAGACAACGGGAAGGTTGAAAGAATCAGCCACTCACTCCTACAATTAGTGAAAGCATTTGTGGACCGAAACCTGCTTGACTGGGACCTGCCAATCCCAAAGTGTGAGCTAGCCTACCACATGTGAGTTCATGCGTCCACTAGACAGGTGACCCACTCTCTGTGGACTGGCAGAGAAATTCGACTACCGTCCGATATCTGTCTGTCCTCGTCCAGCTGAATGTAGTCCACAGTGGAGGAATATGTTTGTAAGTTGGTCGACACCCTACGCTTGGAACATCGAATGACAAGAACAAATATGCGGAGTGTAAATCAGCGTCAGAATGAGTATTACAACGAAAAGGTATTTGGGGTCTCATTGTGATCTGGCGTTGAAGTAAGGTTACACAAAAGGACGATATATCCAGGCCCCCTCACAAAATTACAGGGGAAACAGAAAGGACCGTTCGTCGTATAGCATATATTATCTGACTGTACTTGATTAATAAAAGATCTTGAATCTCCAACCAATCTGCCTGTTTGTCTATTACGATCACTTTAAGGGGTTCACGGATAGCAATGACAAGCACTCAGCAGAAGGTGAGAACATTGATCAGGAGGTAAGGTCTGAAGTTGAAATCCCACCGGAAGGGGGCCGAGATGTGGCATCGAGGACGCTGCCTTATGTAGGGATAGTGTGAAGCGAATGCAAAACCAAAACTGAAGAAACGCGCATTGTAAGTTTTCAAACCGCGACTAATCACTGTCTTTCTACTTTGCGTCGCAGAGTCAGGGATTTGCGCAGTCTCTGAAGAAGAGACCCCAATTGGGGAAACCATTTGACTGAATCGTGACGTAATGCCCCTCACTGCTTTCTAACATTTCTTTGCTCTTGTAGTAGTGTTACATGTTCTTGATGAATGGTTATTGACGGACTGACGTTCTTTCTCTCAACAGGTGTACTATAATTTGGTGACCCTATAGGGATTAGAAGAAAAAGAACATTGCCAATAGAAAAGGCGGGAGGCGACCAGAACTTAAACGAAGAATGTAACACGGACGCGGTGACAGGGGCAGTAAGCATTCAGCCGAGGGCAGTCACGAATCCTTCTCTGTGCTAACCGGCAGTTGCAGCACTCTTTCTGTCGGTGCCGAAAGACTTTCGCTTTTGGGATGTCTTAGCGACGATGGGAAGGTATGGTAAAACTCCGCGTCGGCTAATTTCCCCTTGCAGGCGTAAAACGAGTCTCTTGTGTCTCCTCTAGGGCGTGGTGTTGGATATTATTCTGAACAGCCTAATGATGGATACAGAGATATCTGATACGACCTTCTAAGACCTCCACCGATTGTTAGACATACTTATGCTGTCAGTACAAAAGAGGTAACAATTTCAGGGAAGATGACAACAGTCGGGTGAAAGGGTCAGTGCATTCGTGAGAGATCCCCTTTACCTTGCCCATCGGGCGTGCTACTAGGAATTCCCCAGAGAGCAAAATAAACGCGTGTTGAAGCGACTGGTTATCGGAGTGTCCAGCGGGAACATCAAGCGTGAGCTGTTGTTGCATCCTTCAACCACGCTGGACATGACGTTGAAAATTGCGGAGAACATAGAGAAATTTGACGCCGTCCTTGAGACACGGGCAGCACCGCGTTTTACGCTACGACACGTACGACGTGCGTTTCTTCAGTTTCGGTTTCACATTTATATATATATATATATATATATATATATATATATATATCACCATACCGCATTTAACCGCAAGTCAGCACATGAATAATGCCGTGATCAACTCAACCACACATGTAGAACATGATGACGTTGTCGGTAGCGAAACTCCGTCATAGACCGTCATCAATTTCTGGGTACTCGCATAGACTCGGACTGTACTAGGTGATTGTTGCACCGCTTTTACTCAGTGACCAGTTACACACGAATATAGAGTGGTTGAATAAAGATAGTGACGTGCGCTGCGACGTATTCCTGAACCTTTATTAACACGGAGTAGTATCCCGGTCAAAGTTATGACGTGATCCATAAGTGCAGTGATCGACAATCTCGGTATCTATGAGAGTTTGTTGTACAGAGGTCTGCTACGAAACAGTCCTGTAAATGGGACAGAAATGAAAGTCTGTCGGTGTAACAAACTCTGTTAACAAAATACGACTGATCCATTGCTGTTCGAAATACGAAGAGGAATGCAACAGAGTCAGAGACAGAAAAAAGACTCTCATCCACGGTTAGTCGGACACTGTCTGCTCTTATTCAAGGTTATCCTAATCGATGGTAAGACGCCACGGGAACATACGGAAAATAGTGGTCCTCGTGTCTAACATTATTGCAGAGAACTGCCTAACAGAGTGAAATCTAGACCACAGATCACCTAATTCGAACCAACTAATTCTTCAGTGGAAGCTCGTGTTTAATGTCAATATTCAGTCCCGAACATTCCTTCACCGGTCTCCGTCACAAATAATGGTAACGGAGAGAATTTTGAGCTAACCGCATTTCTTCATCTCATATGGAAAATAGAAAAAGTGAACCGGTACTGGGATTTGTCAACAATCGTTGTCATATTCAAAAAACATATGTCATAAAGTGTCCGGTACCTATTAACCCAGTCTACATTATCTTCAGAATAACACGAATGTTATAATTTGATGGTTTCCGGAATATACGATAAATCGAAAACTTGAGGATATAGATTCCCAACGCGGTGAATGATATCTACTGATCACATTTCAACTGTGCTACGGCTATTGCAGATTGCTGACAGTCATAATTCCTGTCAGCGGTAGTGGTATTTCGAGATCTAAAGACTGAGTTTAACTGGGGTACCGATACTGTTCTCAGTAGCTGTCTCCTCCTTAGCGGAGTTCTAGTGAAATACATCAGCTGATGCTGTCTTCATATGCTTACTGTGAAGACGGACTGTGCATTGAGCGATGCTTACGCTGATACTATGTGACCACATATAAGACGAGGCTTTAGACGGCAGAAATGTTCACAGCATCCCGGATTTCACTTAATGTGGTTGAGATTGTGTGTGCAAACGAGATCGTGCTATTCTGGTCATTCGCATAACACTCAAACTATACTAAATTGTAGAATTTGCAAATGGACTGTATATTACTCACTTCGTACCAACAAACCACAGTGTTTTGTTACTATGTTGGATTAGTTCTGAACGCATCTGGTCGTTGCAGCTAAGTAACGCCGGTCATACGAACTACATACAAAGAGTAATACAACCTTGGAAATTGCAGGCTAATCGTCCACACAGAAAACGTGGGCGCACGGTTAACTTACAAATCACGATTGTCTGCCGCTTCGCGGGGCCGTCCGATTATTGATCAAGTAAACGGTGTGCACGCTAAAGTGATCAGATGCCTGGTTTATCCGTGTGGAAGGTGCAATTAGTTCTCGGTAGTTGGCTGTCGCTCTCTTTGCAAATTAATCAAATGCTGTATACGTTGCCACAGTCCATAGACATGACAAATTTGCAAAAGGCAACGTTGGAATTTCACGGATGAACCACGTAACAGAATTCTCACACGTTACAACACGAAACACAACTATAAACGCTTGGAGACAGCAAAATGTCTCCTAGTCCAAGTCATTGAAAGTTCCACCATAATATCCCCCATATGAATTGCATCGGTGCTTGGCCAACTTCCTTCTCAGTTAGTAATGAACGCTTCGGTTACGAAATAGCTCGCTAATTTTGAAACTCCGTAATTTGCAACAGTTACTTGAATAAACTGAGCTAGAAATGAAAAAAACATTAACTCGTAGTAAATACGCATTAATCACTTAAAAATTTAGTAGAAATCCAGTTGTTATAATACATGACCCAATGAAAGACGCGAATAATGCACTCTTCATATATATTGCAATATGCTGACAGTTGGTTTGCTCTCATCAGTCGGAAACGTGAAAAATGTCAGTCATATACATCATGCAGATATGCATAAACAGGGACTAGATACGTCTGGGAGCATACAAAGTATCATATAATAAAGATCATGGGAACCAGATGGGTTGCCCCGACCACATTTGTGTACGTAACGTTGGCTAACTTTGGGTTTCCACTGCATAACAGTATCTTGAATGGATTTTCTGGATCAGCTTGGCGGCTTGTTAACATGAGGTGTTTAGCATTCGATAACGTTGGATTTCGAGCAGTCACTTCACAAAATCGAGGTTGGTGCGTCATCAGTTGTTTCAACCATTTCGGGATGTATTCGACATGTCGTTGTGATAGTTATCGATCTGTTTTCCAATGTAAACGTCACTGCAACTGCAAGTGAACAGGTACACGATATGGGAGATTGAAGAGTTTGATGAACTACTTCCACGATTACAGAGGGCTGGTTCCCTGGGGTTGTGACCAAGCACAACTACGCAACCGCACATGTTCGAGCCAGAGCAGATCTTGATATGTGCTTTATTTCGTTGGCTAGTTGAGTGGTCGCCTTTGGACGATCAGGCCAGGAAAATATCCTCCCCTGTAGTTGCAAGTATGGATTAAGTGCTCTCATTCACCGTATTATGTACCTCGATGAATCTCTCGCAGTATCCGTTTGCTAGTGAAGTTTACTTCAGCACATCCTGTTCTTTCTGCAATTTATCAAGGACGCAAATGAGTCTGGCTCTTTGACACAGTATATTAACAAAAACCTGTTCACACGTAATAGGAGCAAAGCTGGAAAACTAGAGATACGGATTAATTCATAATGCTTAGCGGTGAACTGAGCGTTGTGGCGTGCCATCCGCCTGTCTAGTAATGAGTACACGAAAAAGAGATAAACTGATGTTCGATACAATCTCGTGGTATAAAGATGATGTATAGAAATGGCATGTTTTAGGTTTTCGACTGGTGAGATAAAACGAAATGTGAGCATGTCGTAATACATAACCTGTTTCTACTCTGATGAAGTGGCTGAAGGGAATTCAGTGTTTCGGTTTTATCCCTGTTTCAATAATGCACTCTGTTGAACGTGAACTGTTGTAGTAGTGTCTTGTCACTCACCTTCCACACATCACCGGGCGCGGTACGCAAGGGAACCATCACTATCATGGGTCGTGGTGACAGTACTATACGACGTTACGATGAGTGTGGCCGTGAATGTGCTGACCACTTGGGATTAGTGCGTCATCAACATATTCATAGTACACCGTCGGCCAGGAGGCAACGAGTACGTGAAGGTTAAGCAGGTTGTCAGTTATAACCATTTTATCTTGTTCACATCAACCAACAACCACCGTCGTTTGGAAATCACCCGCCCCCATTTTCAGAAACATGGCTGTCTGTGACCTTCTATTTTTCTGTTTCTTTTTTCCATACCAACCTTGCGTTTTAATTTCAATCTATATCCTCTCCAGAGTGCACTAACATTTACTCCTATAATAGAATGCTTCTTGAGTTACATTTTCATTATTTTCTTCCCATTTTAGAGCTTATCGGTGCAGTCTCTCTCTGTTTATTTCTTGAGAGATAGAGGTTTCAATTTCCAAATAGCCTATGAATGAGCTAATCAGTATTAACCTACTGGAAACAAAGGCCTCACTCACACACCTACTGGTCTAGTTTCTTCGGGTTTATACTGGATACGTGATGTGTGAGTGAAACCGCAATTGGTGCGGCGCGAGCCAGTTGCGGCGGTGGTTATGTGCAGGCGTCCATCGGTTTCAGCCACTGTGACAAGATAATCTGAACTGGATGCCGCCAACCCTATATGTCGCCAAAGTTTATGGGCAATTCAACGGAAGGCGCGTGCCAGGTGATTGGCGACTAACTTCATAAGTCGATTATCCGGGTTTCAGTGTATTAAAATGAATAACACTGACAAATTTCAGACCAGATAAGAACCCATTATCCTGTCTAAGGCTGACTGATTATTTCCGAACTAACACCTATTCAACATTACACCGCGGAAAATGAGAACAACAGTTGAAATATTTGACGCACAGGCACAGTTAAATGTGAAGCTGGGAAATAAATCACCTTGGTCCTTACTGGTATCCTCGAAGAAGGACAGCACTGATGTCACCTATTAAACCACGTTAAGCAGTAATTTCGACATCATTCACGAATTACTACAGCGATGAACAAACTTGTGGCAATTCACCCTAGGACCAGAATATTTCGTAACCATTTAAAAAGATATTATTTGTCATCAAACTGATAGCAACCCGGTTTCCTAACAAACAAACTAATATTGTCAAAAATGAGTAAGCTGAATTTCACGTGAACAGCCTCCGTAGCTAATTAAGTATACAAAAACTGTGGCAAATGGCGGTAGTAAAATGTTATGATCGCCTTAGATTGTTATAATGTATTCAGGTTGAATGTTGGCTGGGTAGAGTTTCTGAGAACCGGATATGCGGTATCACCTGCTAACACCTTGAATGTTGAGCTGTTCTGACGATGATTTAGGTGTAAACTCGTTATCGTTTTAGAATTCGCCTAAAATTGGTTTTATTCAATTCAGTGGATTGCGAAGAAACACATCAGTTAGACTGAAGGGTTTGTGTTAGTGTTGCAGCAGATGCAGCTACCGAAAGATTCTTGTGATCCATTGAGACTTTTAAGCTAGGAAATTCAAACGATACCCTATCGACCAGATGAGTGAGGTGAATATAAATTTTAGAAAATCGACAAATGCTACAATTGGTTGCCTATGGAGCAATAGGCATTTGCCAGATTAAATCAACTCTTAAAACCAAGGTGGTCATCAAGACGCTGATTTCTATGTTCGGACATTGAAATAACACTACCAATGGAAGTAAGTCATGGATTACGTTAGTCTGAGATGTTAATTCGGCCACGGTGGGACTGAACCTTGACGTGGTGTGACGGTTTGCGCATCTCGACGACCTTTTGGGCTAAACTGGACAGAGTTACTCATACCAGGCAGGCCAACAGGTAGAGGTCTGACAAACCACAATCTCCTGGTCCTCCAGGTTGGGGGATGGAAGACGGTTGGCATCTCTTCCTAAAAAAGTACCATTTCTGGTACACCGCCCACCACCCACCCGCTGCCTTGCG
>QNGE01000229.1:83307-96795 GCA_008508345.1 Paragonimus westermani | reverse complement strand
TTTGAATAGGGACGTAGTCATTTTCAGTAGTTAGGTCCCTTCCCGTCCCCTTCTTTTTCGTTCTCTCTTTCTATATAGGGTTTGCTGTTTCTTCATGGTTGTGTGGCAGTTAAGCATTAGTGTTAACCACTGATGTATTGCTGTCTATGACGATGATGACGAGATGTTAATTAAATGGGATCACCAATCCCGACTGCACGTGCCTAAACATGAATTGTTTCAAAACAAATCGTTGCACGCATCACACTGGAAGCTTCAAGTTGATTCTGGAGTGCTGCAGAAGCTTACCTTTTAAAGATTTATGTGAGATCTGCAATATGCACAGGACGGCCATTTATAAGATCACCGAGGGGAAAGGTGAACCACAAGGATACTGAGGAGGATGAGAACAGCAAACAACGAATTAACACTTAACAGAAGGGTGGAATGTGATTCAGTAGATACAGATTCGTCAAAACTGTAGACAACGCTAGAAATAAGCGATAAAAAACGGACAGTATGTGCAGTGTTTGCAAGTGCGCACAACAGTGTTCTCGGGAGAAATCACTGATGGAACTACCCGTTTTGGAGACTAGTCTACCTCGAAGAAGTGGACAAGCCATAGTGTACGGACATCGGCAGAAAGCAAGACGTCAGTAGTGGCTATTTTTAAGTGTTTTTGACAGGGGTCTTCATGATGGTTTACATTATGCAGCTCTGTCCTGAAATGTGCAGCGGAAACTCACTTCTATAAACAGTTTCCAAAAGATTCACACGGTTGTTGGTTGCAACTGGCCGCAGGTTATTACCGTATCACACTGCTTTCGATAGAACAGTAGACTGGATCGTGGGAGGACCATCACTGTTCAGTGGTCATCTACCGTAATCACATGACTTGCCAAATGGAAAGCGCTGACCGCAATGGGCAAGTAAAATGAAGTCAGTGGTGTGCACCTATATACCACAAGTAAATTAGTAGAATTGGAACCAAACGATATCTGTATGCAACCGCTGATGTCTGGTTTGATACGTAACAGTGAGAGGTGATATCTGTTTGCATAAAACCAACGGCACCAACGACGGAGAACGATGCGCGTCGTATGCACAACGGCCAGGTCAGCTTTTTCAGGTAGAATAAACTCCAGATTTCAAAGGGGAATAGAATCAACTTAGAGACAGAATTGTTGTCCGTTGTCCTATTTGACTACTCTCTAACTGGCTCCTGATTTCTTACAGAAGCTCCAGGCGACTGGACGAAAGTGGTGCGTTCTAAAGGGAGCTAATTCATTTGTGCCGTGCGTTTTCCTCCTCATGATCTAGTTTTTTCTTTTAGAGAAAAATGCCATCATCCGTGGTGAACCTTGATCAAGCCGACCAAGGGTCGTAGCATGCAAAACTTTCCCAAGGAAAAGATCCCGATTAACAGAAAGAGAGTATCATCAAATCGCTTGACGATTTATTTGCGTTAAGTTCTGGTAAACCCGTCCAATGATTCCTTGCTATTGGGACAAGGAATAGTATAAAACACATTCGGATCACACGAACGATCTCTGAGTCTGAACTCCAATCATACACAGCCGAGAATTTCTACCTGTCAGGGGGATACGAGTTGCCACGTGTCAAATATATGCATGTATGAAACATGTGGATGACTTATATTACAAACATTATACACTGTGCACTAAAAACGCGATGACATGCAGAAAGTGTGTTTTCACGTAAGTAGCCCCCCACCAGTAGTGATAGAGACAAAGGTCTTCATGAAGGTTTACATTATGCAGCTCTGTCCTGAAATGTGCAGCGGAAACTCACTTCTATAAACAGTTTCCAAAAGATTCACACGGTTGTTGGTTGCAACTGGCCGCAGGTTATTACCATATCACACTGCTTTCGATAGAACGGTAAACTGGACAGTAACTGGACTCCTCGTCCATTTGACAAAATACATTCTAGTGAAAAACAGATTGAAGAACTGTGTTAAGCCTACTGTTCAGTCTGAACAGATCTGATCTCGTATCGGCAACTTCACGGATTTCGTGCTGAACGAATTGAAATTATTTGCGTTTGCCACATTCCCTGTCCGTTCAAAGCATATTCAGCGTAAAAAGTATTGCAACGGTGTTAACACATAAACCTGTATATGTTGGGGCGGGTTGTCTGAACACTACCTGATATATGGATGTGTTTCTTTGCCAAAATAAAATATACCGGAACCTGAATCTTGTTCTTAGTTAACAGTTATGTTTGAATTGCTGAAAAAAGAAGGATAGCATTATATTAAGGAAGTTAAAAATACGGAATGCGGAACAAGATTTATAGTCCTGTCAACCAACGCTTGGTAACGGCTACATGCAGTACATTTGACACTTCATGCACATGAACACGCGCATAGTCTGACGTGTTTGTTTTTCCAACCCTAGTGGGTGGATGTACATAAGTGCACACACAAACTAACAAACACTGGTTAGTTCAGAAGATGTAATCAGTGTCAGTGTTGACCAGTTGAAACCCTGTTCGTAATGCTTTTTCCAACGTTCTTATCGTCACTGAATGTTAGGAGTAATAATGATAATATTAATAATAATAGTACTTCAAAGTTTTAGGCCGCAAACCTCAGCACGACAGCTTCAGTTGGTGTTACTCCTGATAGTAGTTCACGAAGAGATAGGACATGAAATATGTGTGAATGTGTGAACATGAAAAATTGGAAGGATGCAATAGTTATCCTTAAAGAATAGTCAGTAGCCATACAGGTACGGGTTTGTCATTGACTGTTCGAGAGCTTATCCAGCTAGTGCCGTGAGTGATCACGAACACTTCAACCTGACAGATGGCACTTATGTCTCGTGACCATAACTTTCATGTTTGGTGATTAATTTATCTCCTGGCCGTCCGGTGGTCATTCCCAATTGTCTGCAGTCAAACTTAACAGGACGACGTTTGGCAGGCGCTCTGTCGGTACACTGAGTACACGGCCCAACTAGCGCAGAGTGTCTATTTTTTGTAGCCTCAACTATCACTAGCAAACTTGTAGACTTTCGAAATTCTCTGCGATGAACTGTTACGTTTCTTGAACTGTCAACCCATTTGGTGGAGGATTACAGGCGGAAACAGCAACGTTTACAAACCTGGGGTCTGAATGCACTCTCCGCTCGAACTGGTCATGCATCCGGTTCACGGAGCAAAACTAAGCACATATACACTTTACAAACTCTAATTTTGATCGATACTCGGGAGTCTTGCTGATCTCGGCATATCAGCTATCCCCGTGGGCTAAAAGCTAACGATATGATAGTATCTAGGTGGAAGAATTAGTCAGCGGACACAGGCAACTGTAAGGACTGCATCAGGACCAAGTCAATAATGTGGCAACATTTTACTCCTCACTTTACACTTCAAAATGTCCTGTATTTGGGCTGCCAGCTAGATTAATACCTGGCAGAATTTCCATCCTAAGGTCATCAGTGTTCCCTACAAAATACCAAACACTACACTGTTGAACGGAGAGAGTGAACGTTCTTGATTAACGTCACTGAAAATAGAAAGTGCTCGAGATAGTTACCCATATCTTCACATTCTACGTCTACAGCAAGCAAACAACAATTTCATTCAATTGCCATGCTTCCCTGGAACTCCTGTGCAAGGGAGTCTGTTCCATAGAGCAGGCTACGTAACGGAATCGGAAACGGACAACAGGTCCAAAACTACCACAAAAGTTGGTCAGGAAAAGGACTTACACACATCACTGTTGATTACAAAGTGAAAATATGACCGAGATATCCGTGACCCTTTCGGAAAGCCAGTTCAAACAACAGAATGGTCTGAATAAAAATAGTCACTCTATAATGGACAGGAATTTTCAACAGATTGGCCGATATTTGGGGCGATATGGTCAATTTATGTCCGTGGCTGACTTGAATATGGTCTCCAAGTGATTTTTGTGTCGAAATGCGTAACTGTAACAACCGACCGACGTCATCTGTGCATCAATCTTTAGTACCTGGCATACCACCCAGCCTCAACTCACCTTCAATAAGACAACTAAGCCACGTTTATATTACCAGAAGGTCACTCAGAAGATCAAAGAAGGCATGATAGAAGACGTTTATGATAGTGTCTGAAATACAGTCCGTCACTGCGTATGTAGCTGATAAGACAAATTAACTACGTCTTTCTGAATCTGTATGGACAGACAATATACGAGGAACTGAGTCTGATGCACACAAGAGATCACTCGCTAGGACCTAATAGACCAATGTGTATTGGAGCTCAGTACTGCTCCAGCTCGACTCAGTCACCTATGAAAACCTTGAGAACGAGCCACTGGTCTACAGTAGTACCCATCGACCAATTCAAATTGATGAAAACACCGGGATCGTAAGTATGCGTTTAGGAGACAGCACACATCTGGTTCCAAACTCTATAAAAAGCCAACAACAGCAGTCTGTTGGAGGGTCTGAAATTTAAAAGCGCCAGTGTTTATCAGCTGTATTGACCAGAAGAAATGAAACTGAACGGAAGTGAAGGAAGACAGCAAAATGATTAGAATGTTCCGCCGAAACTACGACCTAACTGTTTACACCCCAAAGTGGAAATGGCTTGGGGGAACCCACCCGGATTCTCCGACTCAAAAGGCTGACCTGAGTGACAACAGAATGCAGCAAATTTTTGGTGGAGGGGGTTCTCAAAGTCAATGATTCAAAAGTCTGACTTACGTGGCTGTGAGGAGTCAATTCAGCCAAAGGGTTCAGTAAGGGAGACATTAATAGCTGATTCTGATTACTGTTATGTGTCATGGACTTACTCAAAGCCATAGTAGGTTTTTGATAAGCAGTGCAAATTTTATGGCCGCTTTGAATGACACGCCAACAGTCACAGTCAATCTTTGCGCGTTTTCATTTTTCATTTGAAAGTACCTTTCCTACTCCTCTTTGTTATGCGGAAAGCAGTAGTGTTGCTTTTATGTGAACAATTCTGCTTTCCGGTCAAATGATCGTGCATCACTGTCTAATCATTCCTACATGGTCAGTTGTGTAACGTACAACCCTATACGTGTAACAAACTAAGGGTTGTTTGACTGATGCCCCTCGTCCTCTCTAATGTCACTGAAATTGGAAGAGCCGAATCCCTATTCAGCGCAACCCCCGGATCAACGCAGCATTTGTCTGACCACAGTATCAAGGTAGAGAAAGTCAGGAAATTATGAATAAGCTGATCATTTACATTACAGAGTGTCATGTCAACAGTGACCAGCTACTGACCGTGGCTGAAATGAACCGAAGGAGATGCATACAACTCCTGGGTACAGCGACTCGTTTCACGTGGAGAGCATGGCAGTTCAAGCGTCGTTTGACAAGCATTGCCAACTATTCAGAGCAGGTCAAAAATACCTAGGCAACAATGTTAAGATTGAGGGCACGAACAAGAACTCCTGCAGTATAAGAGTTCTTGAGTATCCGGTTTCTCCAGGAACACAGTGTAGCGAACAGGTTCGTTGTCGGCCAATCATCATCAGGCGATATATAAAGTTTGTACGAAACAGTGTGATATTAGCGAAGCGAACAAAACAAGTAGCAAGTTCAACTGCAGTCACCCACTTCATAGATAACCTTTTGACACTATTACATCACAATTATGATGCAACTGAAACCGTGACAGATTGATCGGTCATAGTGTGCGTGATGGGCCACGGCAACCATAAGGTTTGAATAAGGCACTTCTGCGCGCACCTGGGTGGACTATTCACTCGAATTCCGAGCGCCTCAGCTATGGTCAAAGTTCGACATGCCAATTCTTCGGAGTGATTGCTTTTGAGTCGGTAAATCGGACAGAGAACAGGTTAGATGATGGTATTGCGTGCCACAATTGTCCTGGTAAATTCACTACTGACCCAGCCTACCTGATGCTAGCCGGTACCTTCAGATAAGCACTTGATCTTGCGATCCACTTAGTTAACTCTACGAAAACAAGTAACCAATCTTGTCCTCTAACCGTACACAAAAACTGGAGTGAAGTTGAAACAATCGCTCAATTCGGCATCACAGAAGGTTCTACTGACAACGATGTTGACAAGCCAATAGATCGTTTAAGCAAGCGTGTCACCTTTAGATGGTAACAAAATACACACTGCTTTCTTTTCAGTTAGAGATGATTTTTCGTTTTTCTCGTAATGTTGTAAAGTCTTACCTACAAACCGCTCTGCGTTAACGGTTATGGTGTTCTAAGGGATGTTTCTTTTTTCATTCATCTAAACCATATCCCATGTAGACGTAAAACTTTTGTCGTCCTAAACAGTAATGCGTGAGGGCATGCAACAGACGACTAGTGTTCCGAACCATTGGTTCAACCACCTTGACTCCAACTACGATTACGTCGTGTGCTACATTTCACAATCCAATTCACTATGGCTGTATTGGAAAGTGAAGCTGACCGTCACTATACACTCGATATTCGAATGTCGTCACATTTTGCGTAGTTTCTGAAGGGGACCACGTAGTGTACAATGCCGGCATGGAGGCAAGAGACTCACTTTCAAACTCCGAGGTTGTTATCAGTCCTCTCCAGTAACTATCATCCCCTGGAGGTTATCTCGGTGGGTTCGAGTATAATTTATGTATTTGTCAATTCGTTTGATACATCCGGTGACTGTCTTTCTCTCCATCCTTGAGATTTATCACCTGGATAGATTTATCATAATAGTTTCCATTTATTCGTAACCGATAATCATTTACCGACTGTTATGATCAGTTGTTCATACCTGAGTTTACTAGTGAAATGATTCAATTCTGAACATGTGTACGGTGCAGAAATAAGGTTCGATTCTAATGACATCACTATCTTAGATACGCGCACGAATGAGAATACCAAGTGGCATGAGCAATGGTTAAGGAAGCTGTCACCGTGGCTGGATTGCCTGACAGATCCCCTAAAAAGTAGCTGTTTATGTCTGAGGTTTCATTCACATCTACATACTGCATACTTCCATCCTGAGTATTAGAGAAACCTCTTGGATTTTCAGCAGAAATCGAGTATCAAAGATGTTTTTCGACTTTTATAATCCATGAAACGCACGTTTATTTGCGATAAACAGGGGTTATCAAAAGACTTGTGCTCACCATTCACAAACGTGATCGAATCAATGTCTGTTATGTCCGAGTGAACAAGCTCTTCTTTCATGTCATTATTTGGCCAGTTCGATCCGTGACACTATCAGAGACGTTAAAATTGTTACCAAAACATCGTAACAAGAAACTGGTGTTTCAGCGTGACATATTACCACTGAATGAAGCAACTTTGGCTGATTCATGTTGAAAATGACTGGAGCTTCGCTGACCGAATTTTCATAACTAGAAAAAGATAGTTTAACATTGAATTTGCCCTATTTTTCTCGTTCGTTAACAGGATGTAGCAAGTCGTGTGAACTAACAAACTAGGTAGGTCATCCACCCTCCAGTGAAGTGCAACAAGTTTGCTCCAGCTTTCATACTATGTTCAAATTTGCAACCGATAAAGCTATGGACAGTTTCATCAGTGTTAACACAGCACAAGAAACAAAATCGATAATATCACCTGGTTCAGTCACAATGCACGCCTATATATCTAACACGATTAACGGCGTGAATTGATGTGTGCCGCTACAGACGAAAGAATGTTATGAACCATGCACTTTCAAAAATAACAAGACATTGAGTGAAAAGAGTAATTAATTAAAAGCATTCAATCTCATAGCGTGAGCGCAAGTGATTTAAACTTGTCACTCAGATGATGCGCATTATCGTTCTCAGTGTCCGACTGACGTATTTGATTCCACAAGCGCGAGTGAATTCAGATGTCAGTTCAGACGTGGCGCGTGTGTCCTTTCTGTGTTCAGGACAGCCGCGTCAGTTGGTTGATCAGTCTCAAATCTAACGTTTTGGGTGCAAACCTGACAACATGCTCTCATATACTTTAAATGGAGGGGGCTATATGTTCATCCTTGTACGACAGTCATATAGATGCAGGTTTGAGGACCACTGTTTTTGTTAGTGAGCTTACTTTGCAGTAAAACGTGCAGAGTAACTGTCGTGTACTAATGTTCTAAGAATGAAAACTGAGTCGTCCTCAACTGTCTTGGATGAGTAAAGTTTGAGAAACCCACGGAACAGGTTTCAAACAAGACCTCGTTTGAACGATGTTGGTGTGAAACCTCTAAGATGAACCTATTACCTCATTCTTCCCGTAACAGATTCACCCCAGTTGTCACACATTTCTGCACCTAAGAAAAAAAAGTTTGCGATTCTCTTGAACTCGTGTGAAGGGAATTTTCGGATGAAGACTGTATTGATGAACAGTTCTCTGTGTTGATATCAGTGATGTGACCCTCGGCCATGGCAACCGCAAGATTTGTATCTACCTCTTTCGCGAACAAAGAACCGGATTGCGTAATCGAGTAGTAATCAAGTAACATTCGTTGTTTAACCAGCTTGGAGTGGTTGGCTAGAGTATTGCAAACCATGCGAAAAACCTGTCTTAGGTGGACGCGATGATCCGTATCGTCAAGATGAAACTTGGCGTATTAGTGGAGATGCTGCAACCTCACTCAGTATGGTAAAATAATCATTCATCATTTGGATTACCGTGAGCCTAAAATGGATGTATTTTACTCCTAACAAAATGGGACGGTAATCAACCAATCATCTTAAGGTTGACATCCGACTTCCGGTGGCACAGAAAATCCTTACGCAGTTGTTGCCCGAGATCCATCACTGGTTGTCTCCTAGTTTGATTATTCATCGGTGCTATTCTAAAGCTGAAGAGCTCGGGAGAAAGCAACAAGCTACGGTCGAGATGCTGATGAGCTCAACGTGACACAACCATTGGTTCATAGCAAACGTTACAACAGAGAAAACAGACGCGTTAACCATTCATATGTCGTAGAACATGTGCACTTGCAACGATTTGATGAACTATGAAGGACAATTTTCTCAGTATTGTCTCTCATATGGTTCAACGGAAATCCTTTCTAAATTTCACATTGATATTCATGATATCTAATGTAATTTTCCAGCAAAATAAATCCCAAATACATGTGCATCACAGGTGACAGGAAGATGATCACTTGTCAAGGAACACGTATTAGGAGACTGGCCAGCTTGCAGTCATGAGTAGAGCCTGATGGACAATCTATGAGACATGCACGTATGAAGGTAAACAAAACTGTAAATTAAACACCAATCACAGGTGTGAGCAACTTTCGCGATCCCGTAGACTTTATAGTTGGCGCCGTTCGAAATGAAACATTAGACTCGAGTTTCATTCCTGTCAGAAGTCTTCAGCAGTGTATATCCTTGCTACAGGCGGGATTTGAACGCCAGCCAAGCTTTCATGAGGTGATGGCGTTGGCCACTGCGCCACTCACCTCACATTAGACAACACTGAATTATCATGCGTAGACGTCCACCCGCGCGTTTTTGGGAAACGCCCACATAGTCGGATTGCCCTCATTAGTTAACAGTGATTTTATGAACAAATACTTCATGACAAAGATGCGTTGTCCTAAGACAACGACTGGACATGGGAGAACAATATATCCCTTTTGGACGAGAGATTAGATGGATGAAACGGAGCTAAGCACTCCTCTCCAGCTATGAAGATACCTAGCTGTCAATGTGCCAATCAGAACAAGTGTAAGCATTATGTAATTGGCTTCAATATGGACTGAGACACAATGTAAATAAATTTAAGACAAATGTACACAGTTTAAAGGACAGAAAACATAGGAGCCTAATTGGTTCTGTTCAAATTAGAGCCAACGGACGGGATCATTTTGTTTTCAAAAGAGCTACACAGACTAAGTGGGACGGTCTACAAACATAACAACCGCAGTGTTCAAGATGCACAGTCAGCCAATAGACTTGGCTGCATTTTTCCGGCATTCTCTCCTGATGGTAATGGGAAAGGTTGATCCAACGCCAGTTTGCTCTGAAAGTGAAAAGAGAACGAGTCACTTTATCGGCGCCAATGGGCCTAATTACTGTTTTCAGACGTGCACACCGCGAACAGCATCAAAAGCAGTGGGGCAGATCGTTCAAGGTGTTTTTTCAGGCACTAAGTCAATCAGTGAAAACGGACAGTTGTTGATGTTCATTTCATGAGTTTCCACTAGTTGAATTGCCAAAGTTTATCTTTGAGTGCTTAGGACTACACATCTTAACGCAAACAATGTGTCGAAGACTTAAAAACATTAGCCGACATTTTCCAAAACTCTGCAGCCAAAAAATTCTGAATAATGATTGAACCAACTTTAATTCTAGAACGGCAACCGTTGAAACAAACGGTACAGTGTAAATATGCTGTAGACGTTTGTCCGCGATAAAATGCAACGGTGAGTGAAGTCAAATATCGTTTCTTTGAGATAGGCTACGCGGGTTCAGTCAATCTACCTGATCATGCCTACATGGTGAACCATTGTAAATGTTATCGCTTCACAAAACAGACACCTATTGCGCTCTTTTCAACTGTCTGCTTTGTTCACACAGCTTCGGCTTTCACTGATTTTCTTCAACTGCGCTGTCTGTGATAAGGGGATGTGGGAAGACTACATGCTCCTAACGTTTTCCACGTACGATTCAAGCCCACGACATGCATGGACGGTTCCTAAGGATAACACAGACTTAGCTTGCGAATTTAAAATTTATTATCTCAGTTCTCTTACGCGTGAATACATATCAACTCACGTAACTTGAAAAGCAACGAACAACTAGGACGGTATAATGATTTCATTCGCATTAGTTCAATACGTGATCCCACCTCTCCGATAAATCGAGCGTTTAGGTTCAAATGTAAACTGGGCCTGGTAATTTCACTGGCTGAAAGTTTTATTTTGTTTAACTGAACTCGGTGAGGCAGTGTGAACAGCACGGCAAAATGCCCCCATTGGGCAGTCGTTTGCGCACGTGCGTGTGCCCACCCACAATCTGTCACCTTGGTTGGTAGACTGTTTGAGACCTGGCGCCGACTTGTACATAGTTGCGTGTGTAGATAGGTGGGAGAGAACGTATGCATGCATCAAAGAGATGAAAACAGACAAACTGAAATATTTACAGGTAAATAATAGAAAAAAACTCGAAAGGGCGGGCATTGTATGCAAAAAAATCCAATCTCATCACATTAACTAGAGCCAAGCAACAATGAAATTGCCCGCTTTTCCAATACACGTTTGAACAATCAAAATATTAACGTTCCGAGGTCTCAACAGGACTTCGAAGCTCGACTGGAAGAGCATTTGTCGCGTTTTGGTTTGCCGTTACTGTCGTTGGTTCGAATTCAGCTGAAACCCATATTGATCACAGTCGCGTCTCTTGTACATTAACGAATCTGGAAACCACTTATTAATAACGCCTTTGAGCAGTTAAAAATGATTCTGTGAGGTAGCGTGCACATTTGCAAGCAGTCATTCAACAGGAAACCTAGTGATAAACACGGAAACAGTCATCATACAACTACACACATCACCCCATTGTTAGCAAACGGCATAGGGCAAATGTGCTCCATACGCCGCTGATTTGAATATTTGAACAAATTCAACCATACGTTTGTTGTGAATCCTCTAATCACAGTCACATTAAAACGGTCCAAAACAGAACCATAAAAATACGTAGGATAAGTATAATTTGGAAGAAGCCAGTAACATGAATCCCTCCACGTTTCTCGTGAGTACTTTTATGCACGTAAGAACATGCTTTTGATAAGTGATTTACAGGCAGCGGAACATTCCTTAGTTTGACCATAGAAAGCGCAAATTTCCATAGGTCATTGTAATTGTCCAGCCAGTAATCACCGAAGATTTTCAAATGGGACTGAAATCACGACTGGGTGCAGACTGCTCCAAAACTTATATTTCGCAAACAGGTAGCCTTTCACTTCCAGTGCGCCTACGCGTTGCTGTAATGTCTAGTTGAAAGATGTACTAATTTATCGAAAATTGATTTATATGGACAACTGTCAGTTCATTCAAATCAGTTATAATAATGCCGTCCAAAGTATTACCGAATGCATATCTCGCAGATCAAAACATACTTTGAGATTTCGAACAGCATGCTGATGGTGATATGGACGCAAAAGACGCTGGGCCTTGGAAGTTGCTTATTGCACATCTATTACAACGTACGTGAGAATAGAGAACAACGGACAGAAACACTATTTTGTACGACTGCCGCGTATTCGTATCCTTGGCAGTGATTGGACGACATTACCTTCGGTGAAATTTCACACCGTGCATATACGCGTTTCCAATACTCACTTCTGGTTCTTCGTCTTTCTGACATTGGGATCTGCCGTTCAGTTCTCACATGTACGAGCTGTGCTATACTGCTGTTGGGAGGCGCATTTCCTAACAGAGTAGCCAAGGCGCATTACGCCACATCGATCGGCCGGCCCAGATCACATGGTATGGCCGTGGTTAGTTAGTGGTATGGTTCCATTCGGCCAATCACATTGCAGCCATGCGATTGGGCATTTGTGCGCTATTTGAACTGTTTTCTCGCGTCTGTTTTTTGATACCTCCTGTAACCTGATTTGTTCTAACACCCTGACTGCCGTATGACAGTTTTGACCTGATTAACCATGAGTGTGATTACCACATGATCATCTCGTTTGATCTGATTTGCGTCTTATCGGTCATGTATGTCGATCGATTCGTCCCATGTGTTCCCTGTGGACTAATTCTCACTTTGCTTTCCAACAAACGGTGTTGTCATGCCTTCTCCGTTTCCGGTTGTGGCGCGTCAAAAAGGGGACGATCCAATAACCACTTACAAACGAACAACAGCAATGATAGTCACGGGTGACCGGTTCATTCAGATGACACTTTCTCATCACGAACATCACAGCATCTCGCTCAAGAGTTCAGGAAACGTGACTATCAGTCCAGCGAACTTGGCAACGACGAGCAGAAAACACCCACACCTCACATAAATCAGTGAAGGATTTTCGTCGAATGTCCTTTACACAGTTCATATCCAGGCATTAGCCTCATCTCTGCAATCCCCCTGGCTCCGCTGAATGGGCCTATGCTTTTATCGTTTAGATAAAGTGGTTGGGCTTCTTCCTCTATCGGCCTTTGACCAGAGTAGTTTTATCAACAGTTCTAGACTCCACCGATCCGTCGTACACCCAAACTCACTTACTTTACTCAGACGACAGTCTTTCTTTCTCCCAGCTCTGTGTTAGTCGCCGTGGAATAACAAATGGCATGGAAATGTTGATCCGATGTATCCCACGGTCTTACTTTCAACGTGTGGGTGATAATTACCGATAACAGCCATGCACGGTATAGGAATCACTGTGAGCAGCGAATGGTTTAGGACAGTCGTCATCAACTAGTATTGTAAACCCAGAAGGCGGATGACACAAAGGTTGCTTTATTGGAGAAACCAACACACTACTTAAGCGTCTGAGCACGACAAGAAACGGAAACACTCATTTGCACACCATACTCTTCTGAGGATACTCCAGTCGCTCTAGACACCA
>QNGE01000229.1:46599-76337 GCA_008508345.1 Paragonimus westermani | reverse complement strand
CTCCCAGTCTTATTCCTTCGGGTTTACACTGGATATGTGGTGTGTTGGTGGAACTGCAATTGGTGCAGCGCAAGCCAATTGCAGTGATGGCTAAGCGCAGGCATCCTTTAGCTTCGGTCACTGTGACGGGCTAATCCGAATCGGATGCCGCCAACCGTGTTCTGTCAGTAATTCAAGCCTCATGATACCTTATTTTGAAAATTATCGTTCGTAGGAACGAAGGTTAAGAACCATCTGAGCAGGTGGGGTTGAATTTCCTCTTTTTGCTTGAGTATGGCTGTGCCAACTCCGTGAACTGTTATTACAGGTGTCCATCGAAAACAAGCATCCATTTCTGGATTGTAATATGGTCCAATTTGACCCGCATGCTAGACCCAGACACTTAATCCCACACGCACTAGGAGTAGTAAGGACTCATGACATTGTTGGACGTATCCGTGAGTCCGTCTAGGCCATGCTGCCCTATACCTCAGTATAAGAACTCGTTAGTCAACTTCAGATAAGCGGAATCATATTTGACGTTACATATTGAGTTGCTGTATTGTCTAGAGATTCTCATGTCGGGATTGCTCCCGACTGGGAACAGTAAGTTTGTTGGAGTTCGGAGCTTTCGTTCCATCAAGATCGTGGCAGATTTTCTGTTCGACGGTTGCATTGCTCGGACAGGTAGATGATTGCACATCATGTTCACCAACAAACATCAGGGTTAACGGGCTGTTGTAATTTAACCATGTTAAATCTAAGTTTGATTTTGATCACGAAACATCCAACGATTTGGCGTGATGAGTGGGAGTATCCCAGCATTCGATGGAATACCGGAACGCGACGACGAGATATGTCGAAAGCCCACAACGAGTGAATTACGGACAACACGGGCGACCAGACGAGCCGTTGCGCAACGAAATTAGACGAACGGGTGAAGAATGGCAGAAGAAAAATCCTCGACAGAAGGCGTCAGTCACAAAAAAAATGGACAGAAGCGCACACGACATATGAGTGGAAAACGGCGGCGTACTATGGACCAAAATTCCGGTCGATAAACACGAGCACGCGTTGCGTGGACAATAGCGATTTGGACAATAAAGATCGTGGTTTACTGAATGACTTTTCGCTACAATAGGACCTTCCAGAAAAAAATAGCTAAGTTGGCGGATCACACTAAGTAAACTGCTGGTGCAGTTTGCACCCGATTAACCCGTACTTAAATTTCGGGTTCTCCAATAGGTTCTCAGATGTGTTGTTTAGATCAGAATGAAGTCTCATGAGGTGTCGAAGTGAAGACCCGCCAATCTTCCAATGGTACAGGCCATAACCGAATTCCCTTCTGGAAATAAAGCATCTTTAACAACGGTGTTTGCTGATCCGAGCGACAGGTATGGAGCTGAACACATTCAAGTGAGAGTTCGTCTATGGATTGGCCTGTTCCTCAACCTGTTGGAAATACCACATCAATTTTGGGTGCAACATCGTTGTTTTTGTACAGGCACAATCGTGTAAAGTGATAATCATCCCGATGCCAAAAAACTTCCTTGCACTATTTGCAGTTTACTCGGTTGGCTGTGTTTAGGACCTAGCTGAATTCACGTAAACATTGTGCATGCAATCTGCCAGTTCACTGATCACCTGTCATGTTTAAAACTAATCAATCATCAACACTTCACTGAGAACGTCAAAAAGGATATTGTAGAATAAATAGGGATAGCTATTTGCATTACATGAAGTCTGGAAATGAAAATCAGATACATTAATCAGTTGGTAGTCGTCATTAGCAACTTGAATTTTAAACGTCCATGATTAAAAACTCCTGTAACTGTGACGAGATTCCCAGCCTACCCTCGGTTAGCTTGATACCTCTCCCCAAAAAAATGTCTGGAAATGTACGATCGGTTGCCCAAGAATGAAATCGTTGACATTGTTCGGCAGGACGAAAGGTGTATGCATGTGTCCCAAGAGATCAAGTTTACCAATGAGCAATCGAATTTTGTTCGTACCATTTATTGTCAAAATTTTTACTCAGAACCAGGAAATGAAAGATAAGTCTGGTCCACAATCAGATTGTGAGTCGCTGTGTCAGGGTTTCAATCATTTTGAACTGATTCGTTTTGGAATGAATTTTGGTACCGCAGCAACAACTATGAAGATTTAATTGGAATCGCTACTGTCGAGTGAGGGTTCGTGTTTGAATCGGATGAATGAGACAACTCCATACGACGGACGACAGAAGTCGACTGGTCGTAAACGACAAAAACGAGACGATCAGAGAGAAACGTCAGAAAAGTAGGCATAGTGTATCCACCGTTATATCCGGTTACATATAACACAGCTCAACACGACGACTCATGCCAATCCGACTTCGCCAGAATTATTTGATCGCTTTGTCCGACAAACAAATCAGCTGTCATCTATTTGTGTTCAGGGTTTAAGCTTGTGTTTTTGCCGGACATCCTTCCTGATAGAGTGTAACCACAGAATCGGATGAAGTTTTGTGGAAAGGAAAGAGAGTGCATTTCGTCAGCGATAATCACAAGACAGAGAAACTTGATTCGATAGTATGCACAGACAGAACCCTGTTGATCCTTATCATGAGTGCGTGCAACAAGACAGCGCAATGGGACTTCAAAAGTAATTACTCTGACCGCAAACCTTATTCACTAGATAGATAGATAGCTGTGCACAAATCACACGAGGGTGAATAACGGATTGGACTCTGTATGAACGTGTGCCCACACAATCGTGTATGTACACACACACACACACACACACGAATGTCATTAGGACCAGCACGATACACATTAATCAAATCTAATTAGCCAGAGCGAAGTGTAGGCAACGAAGATTGCCGCAAGTAATTTATGCATTTCGACGAGCAAGACGGCAAAAGATAGTAAGGCAAACACACAACTCGCTTCTCGGTAGAAAAAGCACATATTTCATGTATGTGTCTGTTCGCAGTTGTGTTTTTGAAAGGTTCAGTCGCACTTTAGACGGGAAAACATGGTGCAGTTCTCTAAGCACTTAGCAAGCAGCCAGAGCCTTGAGAGATATGGCTACTCAGCACAAATCATGTGGTACACCTGCACATATAGAATTGAAAACAATCCAGTCACAGGTAAGCATGATGGATGTACAAGTGTACGGTGATATTACGGCAAGAAAAAGACAGACAACAGCAAAAAGATGTACGTTGAGGATAATCGTAGAGAAACGGAAATGGCTGACCATTCAATGTTGCCTGCCAATCATACAAACAGTCACCAACGATTATGTACTATGTAGCCTTGGTGCCTTGATCCTATTAACGAGATGAGGCGGTAGGCAATCGTGATTACCCGGACGATCTGAGTAGGCATCTTACGTTTGCAGATGATGCGGTGCGGTTGTGAGATGATGATACATGTCGAATCACGGGAATGCGGAGAGCGAACGGTTTATGGATTGATGACTGATGCAGAGACTCAACAACACATCTGTCTACTCTGTTGCTGAAACAATTCTGCATGAGGTCCGCTGAATAGCATGTGAATGACACGAGAGTTGGTCAAACAGTTGTGAAAGTCGTTGAACTTTGCTGCATAAACCCGCAGATCGAGGAGTATGTATCTGATGAAATGTGGCAAACCGTGCCGGGGATATACTCCACGAAAAACTGCTTTCGACTTCTCATACTTCCATTTGTTTTAATCATGTTGATGCCAGACACTGACCAGAGATGCTATACCAAGAGGCATATGCAACGATTTTCGGTTAAATCGCCATCTGAAGAGGTTCGCTACTGTCTTAGAGTTCTGAAATACAATGTAGAGAATTGTCTTACAAGGAGTTGTAACGCGCCATTCTTCCTACTCGTAATTCGCCACCTTGTGAAATACCAATAGCCAATTACGTCATGCCTGATAAGTTGTCACAGAAAATGGTCAGCGGAATAGTATAGGGTTTGAATGTGACGAATTTGGCGTAGCCATCACAATCGTTGACATGTTGGTGTGGTCAATGAGTTTCTCTTTACGGATGTGTTTACTACACTTAAGTACCCTTAATAACTTGAACAAGTACGCCTTGGTGGTTACCAACCGGTTAAATGGAGTCAAGTTCGGACAGTGACCTCTGTTCCTGACTGTGTACATAATTGCCGAAATTACCGAGGAGTAATGACGGTTAAGGACCAAGCTCTCCATTAAGAGAATTGCACCGTGGCTCTGATAACCGAAATATTCCTCCAATGATGAGGATAGTGGCGATACGCTCACTGATGAAGTGCGATCAACATTGCAAACGCCCACAACTCCACACAAATCAGGCTTGTGTAGATTTCCATTGCTAATAGGCTTTCGTCATTAGAACTTGTACTGGCAAGTACATCAGGACTTGAAAAGAAAAGTTTCACTGAACAAAAGAGAATAGACTTCAATGACGATTCTGTGACAGAGGGAATGACGAAGGCTCTTTAGCAAAAACGATCTAAAAAAAATTTTAAGCCACACGTCAACTTTTGCCAGTTCCAGGCAGGGTCCTCTTTGCAACATCAAATTTACGACGGAGGGGCATAGTACTATTTAGTTCGCCATCATAAAACGCAAAACGGACCACCTGCAACTTTTATTAGAAGGGGCATTCAATAATGCTCGAGGTAGCAACTAAATAGGTACAGAAGTCATCAGTGATACATTTCGGGACTGCCGTGACTCAAACTCCTCATGTCTCCGACGTAATGGCATCAGTAATTCGAAGGCTAAACGGAAATGAGCAGGCGAAAAAATCTGTTTTATTCGACATCTCTGATATCTTTTGGAACGAGTATGTCAGCGGTTAACGATCGGGATATTTCACACAAACATCAAAAGCAAGCTTCGGCGACATTCTCTAGCCATACTTGATACAGCCTACGAATACGTCGGAGAACTGGCAGAGTTAGAAGATACAACACTGCCGCACTACCTGTACGCCAGTTTCTTTCTGATCCCGCCTATATCCGTCGTGTTATTAACAGTGGCACACAGGCTAGTAACAACGCATCTTAATCCAAGATAAGTGAAATGGTCGCAACGCCATTAACGTTTAGTTTGCAATCCACGCAAACTAAATTAGTTCATCTCTTACTAGTGAAAAAAATGATCGAGAAGAGTATTGGTGTAAAGATAATGCACATGGAAGTACAGCGTAGCTTTGCAAAACCACATATGATTCGACGATTGGGCTACCATGGAAAGAAATCGCGCTCATTTATGCTAAAGACGACACATGGCTCGTCTGTGAGTACCAAAGGATCGGTCACAGCCTTAGTGGGGTAAGCTAACCAGGTGCTCACAATGCATGAACACAACGAGTCGCAATTTGTTTTGCATATTACCAAGGAACAAGTTCAATAGTTGCCCAGGCCATCCGGGAGCTGCGACAACAGTCAAAGTACAGCTAAGCTGATGCAGACGATTTTTGATCATTCTTACACAGCTGCACGGTAGAAAAGTTTTTCGAGGCGAACGAATGTGATGGAACATAAAAAAGACGGACTCTCCCTCTATAAAAATACATAGGGAACTCCCGATAGTCTACTAAGGAGGGGTTTCTCAAACAATTGACGAGATAGGTAGAACAAGAGAAAAGTCGTAGACTGCGGTTATACGCCGACTACAGATAGCTGAACAAGGTTACCATTCAGAAATAATTTCAAGTGAACCGTGTCGATGACTGATTGGACATCCACAAGGATCCTGTCCGCTTTAGCACGTCAGATTTAGTTGCCGGATATCAGCAATTGAAAGCTGAGGAGTCGGATGGGATTAAAACATGACACCTAACAGGATAAGTAAGTTTCGGACAGTGATTTTAAGTTTATCAAATGCCTCATCTACGCTTCAAAGTTTGATGTAGCTAATGCTGAGCGATTTATCTCGTATCAACATCTCGTCTACCTAGCTAACGCAGTCGTATAGAAAAAAAGCGGTCGAGAAGCATCTAGTAAATCTGTCTAAATTTTTTGAAAGATTATCAAATGTCGGATTAATGCTTAATTCAGCTAAATGACATCTAATACGGAAGGAGACTACATGCACACAGCGTGTAATTACTTTCCAGAGACGACTTCAAGACACCTGTCCTAGCCTACCCCACAATGCAAGGAGGAAAGGTGCAATTTCTTGAAGCTAGCTTCGTACTACAGGAGATCCATACTGAATTCACATGTGCCGATAGGCCGTTAGATGCGTCATTGCAAAAGAATCGAGAGTTCGAGTGGCCCATTAAACGCGAAGCAGTATTCAGTATCCAACGACATTCTCTGTATTTCGCGCCTACCTTAGGCTGGTCAGACTCATCACTTTCAGGCAGTCGCTAAGCACTTTATATCAATGACTGAATTACGGCAACTGTTTTAAAGCGATGGGTTGGTGAGAATGAACAGGAAATTGCTTGCGGAAACACCGGGGTTTCAGCAGACGTGAGAGGAACTATTGCTCCGGTATTTCTCTTAAAACGGTATATCGGTATCATTTGTTGGACTACCGTCTGTACCGGTTAGTAATCCTCGGTTGGCTTCAGCATTTGACAGTCAGATTGCAAGATGCCAGGAGATCTTCTAAGAATATGATCTCGAGTATCGACATTCAGCTGGAGGTCACACTGAAGCTGTTGTGATGCTTAGAAGGACAATAGGTGCCTATGCAGAGTGGTCGCCTACCAGTGCGCAACACGTAGAAGCAATCGATTTACACGACGCAAAGTACAGACAGTGACAAATGGCTCAAGCGTCTGATCCAGAGACTTGGTTCACCTAAAGGAGACGGCGTGACAAGGGCAACAGGCTCCTTATCATACTCGTGAAGGGAATGAGCCATGATAATCGATGACTATAAGGAATGTGGAATCACTTGGTGATCAGTTAGTGTCGTTCTTTGACCACGAACCAAACGACTAGAGAAAAATGACTGTCTACGGTTGTCCACTTAAATGGCTTAAAGCGCGTTCATGGATATCAGCAACAGTAACACTATGCAAACGACACTTCAACTGTAGCACTTAAGACGACGCCATATGGAGCGGGTGCATTGTCGAAGTAACCAGAACTGGATTAGCACGTCCTATTGTTGTGACCGCAAAAGATGCTTGGCTTGCCAAGTTGTTTGCTGCATGAAATCCCGTACAGGTTATACCAAAACGTAGCACCAAGAAAGCGTACACACATGTGCACGGTTGATGTGTACCCACACATACTGGGCAACAGTACATTGTCATTCGCCTTGGTCCCTCGTCTTCCCGAAGTTGAGACTTGCCCTTTAGTTCCCGAATATACGCACTAAACTAATAACAAACGAAACTACCTGTTATACAACAGTATCTTTCAGTGTCGCAAATAACCACTACTGCTTTGCTTTGCTTCGCAGAATTACTGGTCTACACAGTGCCAGAAGAAGCAGCTCCAACTGAAAAATAGTCGGCCAGTTAAACTGTAACATAAGTGCCATTTCTGCTTCCTGATCAGTATATATTCACGTAAATGGGTTATGAATTCCCGATAAATCGTTCTTTGAAAATCAGATCTCCTTTTGATGTGCATGATACAAATTGATGAAGATGGGACAAACAGCGGAGAGACGTGAAATACTCTATAGCAACATCGCAACGGTCCTGTGAGAGTCAACTGTGAAGTTGAGCAGGAGGGGGAGGTTGGACACTTAGAATGCTACAGATTGGCGATACGTTGCCATAAGCACCAACCCTGTTCGAGGTGTGATAGTAAATTGTCTTCAGGATTTTCACGTAGTTCTTAAGCATACCCTACCTCGATAGACAGTCCCAGAGTGCAGCCCTACAAACCGAATCAAAGTCACCTCAGATGTCCAAAAACTAGTGGCCTTCTAAATGAATATACAGTTCAAGCGCCTGGCAAAGTGTGAAGATGTGATCGGTGCAGACATGGCCAGGGCGAGACCCAGTTTGGTTCTCACGAATTATGTTCATCGAGTGTTTCGCCTAATCTATGAAGCAACTTCTACGTAATAGGAATCAGACCAATCCCTCGATAGTTTGCACGCGAACTGCGTGAACCCGTTTTAGAAATAGCGAGGATGTTAACCAAACCCGTCACATGGAACGACTTAACTGGCCCAGATTTTCCCAAGCCGAGTGGTCAGCTGTGTGACTAAGGCCGGATCCCTATTTGTAAAAAAGACAAGAAGAAGTTTGTCCGATTCAGACACCTTGTAACATTCCAAGAGCGTGATCTTAAGTGAGACTTCTGCTTTTGAAGGCGGAAAAACGCCAAGCCAAAACAGCATGAAAAGTGCTCGAAGGCGTAGTCACGGCGCGAGTGGCTGGTTGATCTGCTGTTGGAAGTTTTCAGCCCATTGTCATAAGCGTCATTATTCGTTGTGAACAAGTTCATCATTAGCTTTACAGATATTCTCGCTCACACCCGGCTTCCTGCTACGGATTGCTCGGAAGGGAAACAGAAGCATAGAAAAGTTCCTGATAGCAGCGGATTGTTACACCTCGATATCGCGCTGTGTCCATCAGACCTCGCGATCCTATCTCGGTTGCATTTGCAATTCAAGGCGAGTAGTCTTGCGAACTGAGCTGCACACGGAGCGAGTGTCAGAAAGCCAGTGTCAAGAAATTTGAACAATCACACAGAGATCCAGTGTTTGGCGGCTGAACGAACAGTAGTGCCATAGAAAGCGGCAGCATATTTGTGCGTTATCTGTCGGGCATATACCTCAATGTCGTTTGACAAGTGAGATACTAGACTAGAGGCAAGCGCGTGTCAGTGCCTATAGAGCGCTTGTGTTTCTGATAGTCTAAATACGCCAATTTGTGTATAACGACGAAGCGGCCCCTGACCAAAGCGCAAATCGAACTTGGCACATATTAGTGCGTGACCGGAATACAAATATGTGCTCCGGATTGATTCACGATCGTGGAAACAGATATGCCGTTAACGGTGGAAGGCTGTGGTCAGTCTGTGTCCACGATTGACTCAGTGATGGAGGTCATCAGGTAGCGCACTGAATTTTCGAACACCAAAAGTCAGCACATACGAGAAACAGACCGTTACCAGCACCAAGCTATAACAAATGTTCATCGTTATCTGCTCCTTCGGCGTCGTGAGTGTGGGATACCTGTCACACTCGTCAACACTTAGCCTGCTTACTTGAACGTACAAGCCTCTATTTTGTACTACAATGGCTATATGCCGGGCGGTGAGCAAATGAGATAGTTGCGTTAATCAGTCAACAAAAATTAGCAGAAGTTAGCAGGGAATGACCTGTGTTTACAGAAAATCGAGCTGGTCCGTGACTCCTGAACTACACATGCTGCCATCGGGGAATATGGTTTTTAGTAACCCAGCCACCAGCCATACGCTACAAAACTAGCCCCCCCCAGTTGTTTCTTGCCAGTTTCCACTTTTCAAAGAAGCGTTTGCGGAATAAAATTGAGAAGGAGGGGGAACCGAAATCAGCTACCGAAAAGTGGTTGCGGTAAGAAGAAAAACCTTTTTGACTGGTAACCAAAGATTGGAGAACAGAATGACTGTGCATTAATGGTGAGAGTTTATGCTGAAAATCGTTAACAATTTATTCCTGCTGATGTTGCAATAAAATCAGATCAGGAGCTAGCTGCTCAGCCAGTGTACAGCTAGGATACCCACGTCAAAATAGAACCACTCGGAAGAGCCAAGTTTTCTAATCCGATAAACTGTAATCGAAGCTAGTAACTAAAATGTGACGACTGTATCATACTATCGAAACAACCAAGCCTATTCCATGGCTTCGCAAAGCAAACTTTATGCCTTTATTATCGTCACCTGGGGTTCAAGAATAAATGCACCAGAGCGCGGATAGAGTACGGTTGGCATACATTTTCCTACATCCTACACGTGAACAATGCGGTGGTTCAGAGCTTAATACAGTAAAGTACACATCGCCTGCAGGAGATCAACTGCTACAGTAAACTTTTCTAAAGAACAGAAACAAAAAGAGAGGACAACTCACTCGTAGTAGATCAGTTAGCTCCTGAAGTCGTGCAATCACAGCACTGAGAACAAACGAGTCGTTGTAATAAGAATTCACCTGTAAAGGAAACAGAAATGATAAGACAATGTTGAATAAAAAAGTCGAAATTCAAAGATCATCTTAAAATACATGGGAGTAATCCAATCAAACAAACCCAGCGACTCTGGTGCTTGTCGAGTAGGGTTTCTGACATCTGAATCGAGGCATCGGTAACCACACAATTCAATCGGGCGTTCCAGGTTGGGTAGATAAAAACCGAGGCGAAGTCACGTTTGTGTACTGGCCTGTCCACTTGATATACAGGTTTGGCAGAACACCCCTTTAATCACCGGCTCCTGGTTAACGGGAGGGAGATTGCTAGTAAGTGGCCAGGTGCGCGGAGTACTTTTCAGGATGCGATCAACCTTCCTGTTTACATTAGGAAGTCGAAAAGTTGCACCCTGGGAGGTGAATTTTCAGCATTTACGCAACCACATTTTCAACGGACAGAATGTTCCGTAGAGTTATTAGGTCAATTCATTCGCAAAAATGTTCAGAATAACAAGAAACTGTGCTAAGTGAGGGATAACAGTCATATGCATGTGTACAGACATATGGGTTTGAAACGGAACCAAGTTGAATATGTGGACACATCAATAAAGACTGAAACGAGCAGGACTATCCGAATCGGACAACGTTTTGAAAGCGAGTGACTTACACGCATCAGAATGTTGGAATACAAACAAATCAATGGGGCATAGCGTCAAACAACAATACAGTTAGACAAACGACTTATGGACTCAGAAATCTTTGAGTAAAAGTAAGGGAAAATCACCGGAGAGCAACGTAGCCAATGGAGGAGTATTTATACGCTTACAAGGGTTTAAAAACGCCTTTAGACAAGAAACACAAGACAGGCATCTTCTCACTTTAGTAAAGGCAGTTACCATGGAGTGACCGCACCAAGTCGTAGTTCAAAGTAAAACCTAAGTATTTAACGAATTGAGACCAAGGAAGAGCCTTAATCTCAAGTTGCTTGGAGGACTATAATCGAAAATCTGTTGACAGCCTCTTCCTCTAGAACAGCAATACAGTTGGTTGCGTTAGGCAAATAGGACGTACACTGGACCGACTAATCAGTTAAGACCAATCTGCAAGGCGAGGGAGGGGGATAAATTCGTTGAACGCAACACACGTCATCTACGAACCGTAGCGGAAGGGGGTCCTTGGGGATGAGTAAGGGGCTTACGTAGAGGAGAGAAAAAATGGAGAAATGATTGCACTCAGAGACGAGAAGTGGCTGGATACCGTACCGATTTGGAATGAGAAACGGTATCCTCTCTACTGAAAAGTCGGAAGGTTTACTGTTACCAAGGTCACATAGACGGACCGCCTCACATTTGCTAACCAGGAACGTCAAAAGTGAATGAACAAGATAGGGCGATACGTCAACAGTAGACTGGGACTGATGGTACGCAAACGGACGTGGACGAGTGTAGTCTTATAGTGGCAGGCGTTTGAGAAGTTTTTCAAGAACTTTTAACGCCCCAACCATCCAACCGGTCTAACAATCAATGCTGCCATGTTTTTTTATTAGAGCTTATGGAGAGCCTTATGATCATTAAAGTAGCTCGTCACTGGACGGGTAACATATCTGTATGTTTGCCTTCATGTTGGAGGCGCAATGGAGTTGCACATTACGGAGAAAATCCACTGGTGGGATTGCAGGCAGACTGTTCCCACAAGATTCAGTATCGTTTTGACATTCTATCTATTGATGCATATAACATTATTGTTAGGTTGGTGACTCTAAAGCAGCACAATTCTGATGGCGAATATGTACGAATTTATATTTACTCAAAACCTGAGCACGTCAGTCAAGAGGCTTACACATCCCAGAAAAAAGACGTGGTCCAACATACTGTACGGAGTGCTGAGCAGAGCACAATTCCCTACAGTTCAGTTGACCACTAAAGCGACGAGCTTTGGAAGACGTAGGCTCTTCTTACTGAGCAGAAACTTTCGAACAAACCTTCAAAGCAGATGTCTGCAAGGTATTTCAACTCTTGAAGTCTTCAAGTTATACAAGGGCTTCATTCAACTGTTTTCCAGGATGGTGATAACGTGGACACTCAGTATCCAACTCATTTTAGCGATGAAACGTGATCCCCTAACGTATAATTTTAAAGTTCGCCTCGAAACTACCGCTACTGCAATTTTCGAAAAAGTTTACGTGACGCTTGTTCTATGACTTTCACTGCATCGAAGGCTGCTGCCATCCCTCTACCTTGTAGACTTATTCGGCTTCGGTAGATTCAACTGCAAGAACAGTGGGCTGATTTCTGAGCTCTCTGTACACAACTTCCACTGTTTGACTCACAGAGCCACCAGTTGTGCTAACTGTGATCAGCTGAAAAAGTCAGCATGGCAGAGGGACGTTGACGTGGCTTGTCTAAGTTAACCCAACATGCCTCCCAGAATGAGGACCACGGATCTTGAAGATCTGACCAGACACCGCTAGATATGATACGCAGAAGTAATCAGTGACACCTGGGTAGGGGATTCGCCATAACCCGAACACACCGGCGTATTTTTCCCTCTACGTGTTCAAAGACATAGGGCACCATATCTAAGCATGTACCAGACGTATATATATATATATATAACAAAAGTGGATGTACGTTTCGTTCGGACACTGCCGGGTGTCTGTTACAACCGTAAAGATAGCGGCCGAGTGCCTGTCTGCATCACACCACCGTTATGATATGGACAGTTTAGCTGTTAGTGCTGTTTGACGGGCGTTTCGTATACACTGGTCGTTTAATTTCTTATATAACATTTTGTTTGCAGGAAGGTGACCTACGAACAAGCGATGGCCCCAATGTGGACAAAAAACGGCAGCATAGGCTGTCAAAGTGATTACTTCAAAATGAACGACGAACTCTGATGGAGTACAGACACCGACAGCCGACGGCGATAGGGTCAACTAATGTCAGTCTGGTTGACCTACAGTTCCGTTTAAAACCCGGTGCAGGAACTGCGGTGTGCACTCACACGACCCATGAACAAGGAAGCAAGGACACTAGGCCCAATTGTAAAGCAGAGGAATAACTTAAGTCAAAGAAGGAGCTTAATCTGCATTGATTCGTGTCAGCAACATTCCCGGAAGACAGGTAGTGGAACATGTAGCCGTGATAACTTGAATGTCTACCAGCCAATAACGAAGTCTCAGAAGCCAACAGAAAAAGTCGAACCAATACTTTGGATTTTTATTGTCGGGATTGGTGTTCGAGCACAATTCAGAGACATGTGTCGAGATCGTGTGACCCGGTGTCTGCGCCTGAGCCGGTTGGTTCAGTTGTTCTAGTCCCAGTCCAGGCACCTCATGCACGTCCGTACCCCCAACTCACATCGATACACCTCCCGTTGCAACATTCCAATCGGCTGAACGAGGAGCTGGTGATCGTGCGCAAATGCTCGCGTTTGCTCGTAGAAATGGATTGTAGGACCGGTATCTGCGTTTGCAAGCAAGCGGAGGTGAGTGGGCGGTGAGCATCACCTAGATCAGAATACGGGAACTGCGTGACGCGATAAGATGTGCGAAAAGATAGGAAAACGACTGCATAACATCAAGTCAGTTGTGTGGTTACGGCGGGACAGCGATCATAAGTCGATCAGGAAAACGCACTGATCGGACAGAATTGCTCCTATAGGAATTCGTTCCAGGCCGTATTGTAGGCTAGCCCGTATTCTACGACCGTGTCGAGATATTCCTTCGAGTTTTAGGATAGTCCTGCCCCCGATCTGGTCATCCATACGATTTTCCCTGCCATTTCTCGTCCGTTGGTTCGATCCAGTTGAGCAATAGATCATCCGGTTGTCCATGTTGTCTCCGATCCGCCCGTTGTGGGCTATTGGAAGTACCACCCTGCCGCGTTGAGGCTTTCCGCCGAGTTGGAATACTCGCACCTACGGTTTGATAAACCACTGCAGTATGTTTGGGTAATTTGAAACGGGTTCTTCCAGTAGTCCTGCTGGAATGAGATGATCCTGCGTTGCTGCGTGATGCGTCATCATGCAACGTGGAATAGCTGTCCGGGCGATCCGAAACACGGCAAAGACATTTGTACGCCGGTTGAAGGGATTTTAGGATCTCACCACAGCAGAAAAACAAATGTGAAGAGTTAGTCAATTTACCAAGACAATTGGTGGATTTACTTTGTGATCATGGTGGCCGATAAGTTAGTTTAGACATGAAATGCCGTACGCGACTTATGTAGTTTGTTGGGTTAAGCAAGATTCTGATGTTCGAGTGGGTTGGTAACTGACTGCATCACTGTCAAAGGTAAACTGCGCTGGTGAACATCCACTGTCAGCAAGGGCAGAGTTGCGTAATCCGAGAAGCACAAGTGGTAACTGATTCTATAAAGCGTCAGTTAGCATCCGGTTACATGTTCCAACCATTCCTTTGGATTGTTGGCAGTAGGTTGTGATTTAATCAAGTTGAACCCCAGGATGAGTTGCTAATCGAGTAGACACGATTCAAACCGGGAATCGCGATCCGTGATCATGGTGGGTGGATTGCCAAAACGTGAGATCCGCCCGACCACGAATATGGACACCAAAGGCGGAATGGTGATGTCACAAACAAGAAAAACGTTCGGCAACCGAGTGGATTTATCGACACTAAACGGAGAGGTATTTACCACTTTCTAACTGTGACGAAAGCAACGTCCAACAATCAACTGCTGAGGTACAGCCACTACAGCCAAATTAGAGACTTCAGTTGTGTCAATGATAGGAATGGTAGATGGGTGCAGCCTGTGTAGGGGTCAGCTTCACATTCTTTTCCCATAAAAAATATGAATAAAGAAGACAGTAGGCTGATATTGCACGATTTATGTCCATATATATATATCAGTATGAGAAAGCAAACAAGATACTCGAGAAAGTCAATTGTCAGAGTGCACAATCATTGTCACTACCAAGGTAGCGACAACCTTACGAACAGTTGTTTCTGAGCCTACAACACAAGTTTGAACTTTCGGATTGCAACCGTTTCAGCACAGCGCGGCGTTCGCCTTTGTGACGTTAGGTAGATAACGCGAAATGCCGTTGTGGGATCACATTGGTGATGCGTCATTAGAATATGACGCGCAATAGACGATGCAGGCTCCATGCTTCTATGCGCGGCTATGACGAGTGACTTCGGGATGACCTCCGCCATCCAAACAAGTTGGAACAATTGAATCAGAGTCTCTATCAACGTCTCCCCACCTTCCTTGGAAAGTGCCGGCACGAGGTAAGCTGGACCAGCAGCCCTATTAGGTTTGAGAGCCAAAATATAATCGAGGACCTGTTTTAGTGGGTAATCGGAAATTCACCGACAAACGTGCGACATTGCAAGCTTGTGGAAGTAACAAAGTAGAGGCACGAAACCAGCAAAATTGACCCTCAAAGTGTTCCACCCACCGTTATGACCTTCTGAACTTATCATAGACGAGTGTGCCATCTGTTTCGCTGATAGTTGCACGAACAGAGCGTCACCTGGGACCAGTGGCATAAGTGAGCTTAAACAGTTTACCAGTGTTTCCGGAAGCAAAAGCAGTTTCCATTTCCCGAGTTTTCTCCACTAACCAAACATCACAATCAACCTATAGACTACTTTCCAGCTTCCGATGGATCTCTCCTAAACATGCTATGTAAACAGCCAACACCAGTGCTCCGTCCGGCTTCTAACAGCGATTTCCCTGAGATCCAATGCCCCTTCAACCCACGAACACCCGTGCCGCATGCTACAGTACCTGCTTCTAAATGGCCTGTGAGATTTGAGTCCAGCAGCTATTAGGATCTTCGGAGTGAGAACTACAATGGCAGCTTTCTAAGCTGGTTTGGCATTTATGCTTTACCGATAATAAACCCGGTCTCTCAACAGCTAGTCGTTGCTGTCAGTGTGGTCATTGCCCATCAAAAGCAATAACGAAACAGCAACGTACTAACGCATGGTCTGAATCCAAGTACGCGCTCCAATAAGTACGACAGTCCTGAATCGAACAACGCAACCTAAAACTAACACTCATGTGGTCTAAGTGAGAATAGGCCTGATTCTAAAAAGAAGGGCACCAAGTATAGCAATCACGTGCACGATGCCTGGAACTAGTGCTGGATAAAAAATACCTTATGCTCAGCACACAGCTGTAACAAGCGCCCGCCACCATCCGAGCGATGTGATGTGACTCCGAACCTGTCACCCAAACGGCATTCGGCCTCATCAGGGCGGCCCACCTGGGTGTTCATATCTCCAGCCAAAACTATCATATAAGTACCATGTGTCGTCCGAAGGAGAGCGGCCAGGTTCGAGTGAAACGCGTCTTTGACGCCAAAGTCACTACAGTCAGTTGGAGCATAAGCAGACATAATGAAAAGCTTTCTGAAGGTTTTGCGTGTAGAACTAGCCTCAACAGAACCTGCCAAGCGGACATCGTAGACTACCGTTAACAGGAATCCAACCTATTAATGTGGCTGAGACCGTCTTGTTGAGGACCGCACCTGCTCCAGTGTGATCGGTAGCAGCGGCCGTAGAGTCGGTCACCCGAAATGTATAACCAGTCTCAGGTAGACAATGCGGGTGATGTTAGTTCCGTACGTTGACTACTGTCCTAGATTCGAATCTATGAAACACAAGAAACGTCGACATTAAACGAATCTAACGTTTGCGCGAGATCAGCCTGCTGACCTATCTGTTTTAAAATACGAATGTTGAAAGCACATATATTGACTTGCATTCTAGGTTTAAGCAAGGAACGAAAGAGGCCTGAGGCTAAGTGGCAAGAGATGTGACTTACCGTCACAGTGTTACTGACTAGCTATATCTACTGCGGGACCTGCAGAGTAATCACCAGAAACGGGGATCAGGAGGGGCGTGGGAGCTAAATTTGATAGGGAATTAGGGAGGGGTCAGCAGTAGCATGTTTTAGCCTATCCATTCTGCTGTGTGCAGCAGATATGGCGACCTGATTTATACTGCGAGACGGCTGATGCAGTATAGAATTCTTGGTGTTGTGAATATTCATGGTTACGTGTGTGTGGAGATACAACCAGGATGTTCAGACCAAGGCAGCAGAGGGATTAGGGTTCTCAACCAAAGCCTTTGGCTCAAGTGGGTGGCAGTCTACCAGAACTGGTACATTTTTCGGGAAAAATTCCAATCTTCTTCCAACCCCCAACCTGGAGGACCACGAGACAGTGGTCTGTCAGACCTCTACCTATTGGCCTGTCTGGTATGAGTAACTCTGTTGTAGTCACCACACCGTTCAGCTTAGCCCAACAGGTCATCGAGATGCGTCAAGGACCACTTTCGTTGTGACGGAATGTCCAATATTGGAGCTCCAAAATAGCATTTCTAAGTGTTGATGAAAGTACTGAAGTGACTGAGACGTTGAAGGACTTCGGGAGAAAGTGTGCGGCGATTTTGGGGGCTGGAATCTACAGCTAAACTGTCACCAATGTACGGATAGGCAAAATCAAGACCAGAGGTTGGAATGTTCACATTCCACCTCTCAGTTCAACGGGTATTCGCAAAAATTCAAACAATCCACCTGGTTGGATGTCATCATAAATATATGGGGGAGGAAATCTATCTGTAACGGTGATTTGCTTCAAAACTCTGTAGTGTCCGCATGAAAACCAGTCCTTGCAACACTTCCTTGAATCAAGGTGGAGTGGCGGAAACTATGGACTTCGTGAAGATCGAACAATCCTAACTTGGAACATATGATCAAATTCGGTTAAGACAACAGCGAACCTAGCAGAGGCCAAACGTTTTAGTACGGCAGCCGCTGAGGGACCACGAGTTCAGACGTGAGTAAATGCCTTATGCTTGAGTGAAGAATGTTTGGAAATAAGAGTGTGAACTCTAAGAAATTGGGCAAGTGGTTAGGTATATTCTGGCTGAGTGTCAGTGGGTGTAACTACCAGAGAGAATGAATTACTATTTTTCAATTAGCTTGTGACAGTCAAATTGGTAGACGGATCAATTAGCCGGTTGTGCTGCATATATACTAAGACCGAAATTCTTGAGAGATCTGCATAAATAATTCCCAGCTATACGGCAGCTATGAGATGAAGTTTGGATTTGATTTCGAGGATTTAGATTATTTCAAATTGAATACCCAGATTCGGCCAGAGTGCTTATATTTAGACAAGTCCATCGGCCTGTCCACTTCGTAAGAAAGCACAGGCTTCGAGTTTCCCTCCTGTTAGAACTCAACAGTAGTGAATATTCTTGTTTGAGTCGAAATTTGCACTCCGAGCCTCGCGGTTATGAAACTAGCGTGTTAACCGCAACGCCAGTAAGCTCAAACTAGGCGTGACTGATCATTCAGTGAGAAAAAAACCCGTTCCGGAGGGAAGGAGAGATAAAACGGTTGGCAGTTTTGACTATCGGGTCATGTGACGTGATGGGAAGACCAGTTTCAGCTCCTGTTTCAATCAAGAATTTGTGGCCATTTTTCTTACTTTAAGTTTGCGAAACCAGCTGAGATTATTACAAAAACCAACTAGTGCTGCTGTTGCTGAATGTTCAGGTACCACACGGAATGGTGAAACGCTTTGCACTGACGCTAAATTTCCGATGGTAGAGGCACAGTCTATCGGATGTAATTAACATGTTCTACTGACTTCATGCCGAAAACAACATACTGAATTACAGCCATTAATGCGATTTTCTTCGCTAACCTAAGTAGAATAACTATCCACTGTTGTAAAGCGCGTTTAACTCTGCTAACAAGACAAGAAAAAACGGGGTAACGCGACTTACTGTAGCAAATTATCCGCGAACCACTGAGTGGCTATGACAGTTTTACGGCCAGGTGTAATTCAAAAAAATGCAGTTAACAGGTAACAAGTAAGAGACCAGTAAGAAAAGGCATACTCTATTTCACTGAGCCAATAAGCCCATCAATCCACAGCGTATAACGAAACTGCGATTCAATCAGGCAATTAACCCGCGTACATTTCAGCGCTTTGTGAAAACCAACAGGCAAGAGCACAGGTTGTCTATAAGAGGAAAATTGCAGTTCGGGATCATATTCGTATTCCAATTTTTCGTACATCTAAATTAAAACGAGGCCTTGGTATTGATATGTTCGCTGAGCTTGGCATTTAGGTTGCAAACGTTCCATCACCAAGCTAGGTGACATCATCATCAGTGCGTGAGTGTTTCAGCGTATAGCTTTGAATGTGACGTTTGGTGAAGTTGGATCGATGCCGGCTCTTATATAGCAGAGTGGGTTGACCTACTGGTCTGAATTCTGGTTGGTCGCTTTCCGTCGTGTTTGGCCTGACCCACCATTGGTTGATTTTGTCGCAATTGAGCTTTGACCAGTCTCCTATGAAAGGAGCTGCATTCCAACTCTGTTCAAACGGGCTGAAACACACTGCAGCAACGCAGAGCTCTGGAGAAAGGAAGAAAACTACCTATACCGAGTATTTCTTCGCAACGGATACCCACGAAAGTTCATCAGACGGAGTCTATTACAAAAAAACAGAGTCCAACACTGCTCAGCCACCAACAAAACGAATTGCACTACCATACATCAAAACCGTATCAGAAATGACCGCAAAACTACTGAGAACACACGGTATCGCCCTAGCGCACAAGCCAACAGCAACATTACGAAGGATACCATCAAAACCAAAAGAACAATCCAAACCCGCCGACAGAAGTAACGTCATTTACAAAATCCAATGCAATGACTATGTCGGCCAAACCGGACGGAAATTATCAACACGAATACACGAACACGAACTGGCCATCCAGAATTACGATCAATTTTCCCTGATTTCCGCCCACAAGGACGAAACTGGACACGCCTTCAACTTGAACACCGCAGAAATCCTTACTCAAGCAAATACCAAACATGCAAGAGAATTTCTCGAAGCTTGGTACTCATCAGCCGGTTCAATAAACAAACACATCGGACTAGACAAAATCTATGAACCAATGCGAATCAAGGATTTGAGGAGACGTAAACGTCATCAAGCCCAAATACCGGTTAGCCCAAACGACAGAGAGCAGCCAATCAGACTCCAGCCCAAGGACTCCAGGGAACAACCGATCGGACATCAGGTCATAGCTCAATTGCGACAAAATCAACCAATGGTGGGTCAGGCCAAACACGACGGAAAGCGACCAACCAGAATTCAGACCAGTAGGTCAACCCACTCTGCTATATAAGAGCCGGCATCGATCCAACTTCACCAAACGTCACATTCAAAGCTATACGCTGAAACACTCACGCACTGATGATGTCACCTAGCTTGGTGATGGAACGTTTGCAACCTAAATGCCAAGCTCAACGAACATATCAATACCAAAACCATCAACCCGAGCTACGAACAACACCACCACTGTTCCCAACCATTAAAACGAGGCCACTTGTCTGATGAAAATCTGATAATCAACGTCAAGAAATGACAATGACTTCCTCAGATGATATCACTTCAGTAAGTTATCGATATGCAAACATACACAGTAAGGCGTTTAAACTAAAAAACAGTTGTCATGGGCATGTTTGAAGACAGATGTAACTCGGGCACACGCTTTCAGCTTAACCGAGAGTCACAAATATATGGAAGAAACGATGCCATCGTGGAGTCTGAACCCGCAATAACCTAGTGACGATGAGGTCGACGAACATGGTCGAGTGCCCCAACGCCGGTGACCGAAATTGGACCTGTTATGCCGATTTAGGAAGCCTGACACCAAACACTTCATGATGGGGAAACTTATATTTCCCTTCAGTTAGCTTGCAACGAGCGACTCTCAGACGAAAGTAGAGCGCGCAAACAGTTGTGAATATCACAAATTCAGGGTGAAAAGCAGTGCCCAATTGGAAGGGAACGAACAAAAAGAAAAGGTATCAGACAAAAGAAACAGACGGACAGACGGAAGACATTGGCGTGTGCAAACACACACAGTTAGGTACAAGTGGAATTGACAGGCTATGCGAAAACAGTAAGTGAGGCAGCTCGAAACAGGAAGTTGATACAAACAAATCTCCGTGTTATCTGGTTCTGTGTAAAACTAGTCTACGTGACTTAACGCTCCAAATTAAGTAGCAACGTAAACAGCAGTGAAGTCTATCCGTTATGTGCGACAGACATGAACACAATTAGGCGGAAAATTTGTGTCCTTGAGAGTAGAAGTTAGCCAGCGAATCACCTTATGCGCTTGTTTTGTAATCAATCGTAGTCAAACACGAAGCAAACTTGTGGATACTGTGGTGTGAACCGTGAACTGATTATCCCGTCTGTTTCAGAAATGAACGTTTGATTTGACTTCATATCAGCCGAAAAAGGTGCTGACGGAAAGCGGTTTTAAAAAACCGAAATCACAACTGGAGTATCCGTAACTGCGATTCAGTGTGAACGTTTGCCTAATCACGGACGATTGCCGTCCTCTAGGCCTTCGCCAGAGAGTTGGTGGAACCTTAGGTAACAACATCTAGATACGGAAGCCTTCATCCTTCGAATCGACGTCACACAATAGCTGTCTGACAGTGGCCTTCAACCTAAACTAGGCTGTATGAAAAGTGGCCGAAGTGGCAACTGAAAAATTAACGTTTTTCAAATGCGTTCAAACCGTGAAAACCTATCTTTGGCACGACCAACATGAGCAACAGCGTGCCAGATTCAACCATTCACAAAACATGCTGATGTGGTGTTACAGGCTATAACAACGTCGTAGGCAATTCAAAGTTGTTTACATGAGCGTAGTTACATGCATTTGTGCCCACAGTCAATCAGAACGTCCTAGAGGATCATCTCCGTAGCAATCCTCAAGTGTATAGACAGTATCGTTGTCAAGTATGACGGTCAAGGAAAGAATTTTAGTTGGAATAGTGAACCCCACACATAACCAAATTATCAAGAGCGGATCCACAAGGTAGCAACTCCGTTTGTTCACAATCCACGACAAGCACGACCGTTCATGAGTCTAATTATTCATAATATCGGATAGGCATATAAAGTTTGCTGAAGAAATTGCGATCTAAATCCCAACGGAGTTTAATACTCTCAGTGTCTGTATACCAGTTGCCAGATTTTCTGGAAGCTACCGGTACGCGAGTGACTCTAAGATAATCAAAGTACCTCACAATTTCGTTCGAGTCGGTGACTAGTCAGCCAAGCCGTGAAGTGTAAATCCGAAACAATATGGCCACGAAGTGTACAGAATGGAACATGCAACCTAGGTGTGAGTGACGTATTAAATTTTTCAAAACAACCTTCAGAAAATCGTCACTATACCCATGCGGTAGATGCAACCGAATAGGAGACAGTCTTCCACTCACGGAGAACTGCCATTGCAAGATAGAAACTCACATTAACGCTACTGGTGAGTCAGTACAGTATATAACCGTCTTGAGAGTAACTGAAAACAGCACAGAAGTGTGTTGTGTTTGCCAGGTTACTGAGTGCATGATGAAAGTTCCGTCAAATAGACAGGTTTATTTGTTAAGGTGTTCAGTTTGAGTGAAAGTGCACATTCCCATGGACATGCAAAACTGGTCAAACAGAAAAACACACCTGAGCGATTGTACGCTCGTGAAGGACACAAAAATCGGTCGGATCTTGGCTCAACGGGTCGTCCGGACCGAATAGTAACTTCCACTGTCCTCTCTCATGCGGGGTGTCAGCGAAATCGATCAAACCGTTTACCAGCCGAGCCATCTTGGTTTGCCAACCGAGTAGGCCTCGGAGTACTGATAAGTGGAGGATAGGAGAAAAAAGACCGTAATTAGTCACTTCGACCCCAGTGCACTTAGGAAAGGTCTGGCTGTAAAAATATATTCAGCTCAGCTAATTCAAACGCAAACCTGTTGATAGCAATCTTAAATGTAGGTGGGAAGCCATTCGACTAGGTTCAGCCAACGAAAAATCCGTTGCAGAACATGCCAATCGTTGTAGATGATTGTGGGTGTTGAAAGTGACTGGGTGGTATTAAAAACTGTTTGTCAACATAAACGGCTATGATACTCACTATAAATGAACAGTTGCGTACGTGTGCACAGTCATTAGTAAAATAGGGGACCGGAGTTAGGAATACTCACTAGAACGGAAATAAATTAACTACAATCACTTCCGGAGTGCCTACATGAAACAATGATCAGGAGAACACGTAGTTCACTTGTCCAACATTTCAGAGGTGTTCAGTGAGATTCCAGAGACAATGTCATTTGTCAACTTGAATGTGTAAACGGCGGTACATTTCACAGATTTCTGTAAGGCAACACACCACAAAGTACTGCCAAGTTTCCACCTTTTGCACAAGATTTTCGCTGTCATCATCATCATCATAGACAGCAATACATTAGTGGTTCACACTAATGCTTAACTGCCACACAAACGTGAAGAAAAAGCAAACCCTATATAAGAGGACAGAAGGAAAAAAGAAGGGGACGGGAAGGGACCTAACTACGAAAAATAACTACGTCTATATTCAAACATCCAAAATCAAGGTGCCTACACCTTGCAAACAAACAACCGAGCTGCAGGTGGCAGAAAAGGTCACAGTGGGTTGGATAATGCTGAACTGCTCACACCTGGACGGCAGCAGCTGCGACCCGCGAGTGTATGGTCTGTAGTCGAGTGTGGCCACCGTTGAGCCATTACAAGCTCATGCTGCACAGGAACACTAAGTAACACAAACAACACGATGCATAGTATATCAAACTTGAATCAAATAAGATTAAATGGAAAGGTCAAAAATGATATAGACACCAATGTGTCATTGACTGTGGGATAATCCACCATGTTGAATTGCACTTCTAACAAGCGATTCAGATGATCGCAGTCTTCGTAGGCAACATCAACTGGCTCAACTCATCGAAACGATCAGGATCCTCACACGGATGTTTGACCACATCGGGGTTTTATTCAGCTATTGGTGGTCTCGTTGATAAGAATGCTCAGATGGCATAAGAAGCACCCGACTCAACCCTCACAATGTACGTTCTTAGCATTGCTTGGTTGTTGACACAACTGGTTAACGACCACGTTGCTTACAGGATCAGTCACTTGGTGCTAGCAATGTGAAGACAACCGTGGGTAAGCGTAGTAAGTCTGGTATCTTCGTCGCGAACCTGACACTGAGCCCTGAGATAAAACACGATGGGTCGCACACAAACATTATTTCTTCTTCAAAGATGTCGTCACTCTCGTTAGTATCTACTTGACAGTATTACCAGCTGACGAAAAGGTACTATCCATATGAAGTAAACAGTACGCAATCTGAAGCAGACTTTCTGCAAAAAAACTAGGAACGAAAACCCTGTGGTTTTAAAGCGGCGTTCAACAGTAATAAGGCTGGAAACCGTACTCTGCACACAAGAGCAAGGTGGGCTGACATATTTAAAGTGGTCTACGTGTCAATGATGGAGAGGCTAAGTGGAACAATGTATTCCCACATATCATGTTGGATAGCTAATGAAAATTGACGCATTTGCCAAGCACACCCGGGCCGGAAAATATAGAAATTATGATATCGAGCGACTTGATCCAAACACTTGTGTAAAGTTAGGAAGCACTGAGTTCGTTTTCTACCTACCACCATCTTCCTGCCATTTTCTAGCTCGATGTGGTCCGACGTTGGCCAGCATAGTGAGTCGTACAAGTTCGATTCCGTGTCGTCGAACGACTTCGCTCGGATCCACGCCATTCAATTTAGATTTGCTCATTTTGTCCCACGTTACATTTAAACGGGCTCCAGTGCTTCGTTCGATCCAGGTCGAATCAGCTGATGAGTAGAGATTGAAACAGAAAAAGCCTGGACCGTTGACGAAGTACCCAGGTCATCAGTAGTCAATATAGAGGTTTCATGTAGGCAGGTTTCAAATGAGTCAAACTTACCTGTATGGTTCGAGTGGTCAATGTACAAATATGGTTAAAAAGTGATGTAGAAATTCTCAGTCTGAAGACAGTAAATCCACTTTCCACTGATCATTTAACATGGAACTAAGAGAAAGGAGATTAATGGAACCAATGATAGATGATTACATCAGCAAAAAATTTGTACAAATCTTTCATAGAGATGTCAGAGCTACGGATACTGCCATGGTTTTGCCAATCTCGACCAAACAACCCAGGTATGCGGCAGACACAAAGACAGGAAATTTGAGAGAAAGCTGAAGTTGGTAATGTGAACCTTATCAGGCTTGGCTTGTCCGTTAAATGCATGACACTACGTGCAACCGTTTCCGTATGAGCAATCTAGGTGCACTCGGACCTAGAAACCAGTTTGGAGTTTACCTACGAAAGACAAGGCGCAACGTTGACCCATCTGAATATCAAACTGTGCATGCCGTTAGCAGTTTGACTGAATGGAAGAAGGATCAAATGCGTAGGTCAGAGGAGCAGCTTCAGTGTTGCATACCATTTAACGATGCCCGTGGGTAGTACGGCATGAATCGAAAGTAAAGTTAATCCACATTATCAAGAAAACATGCGAATGCAAAGGTGGGCAAAAATTTATTACTAGCCTGTGGCGATAGAGGCAAGATGTTTTTGTATGCATGGCGATCTTCAGCCAACCACAAATAATTTCAAATAGTGAGCTCAGAATATGACGTGATTCAGTCACTTCGCATGTACGTTCGTATTGTAGCGAGAAGGCGTCCAATAAAGCACAATCTTTATTGTCCAAACCGCTAGTCACATGCAACGCGCGCTCTCTCGTTTATAAGTCGCAATTCCAACCCGCAGCACCCCCCGGTTTCCGTTCACACGTCGTGTGCACTTCTAACCGGTTTACGTGCGTGACCGGTGCCTTCTATCGGAGGGTTTTTCGCTTGCCATTCCTCGTCCGTTTGTCCGATTCCGTTGCGCGATGGCTCGTCCGGCTGCTCGTGCTGTCCGCCATCCACCCAGTGTTGGCCTTGACCGTATTCCAACCTCGTGTCGAGATGTTCCTCCGAATGTTGGAAAAACCACGCCTCCGATCTGGCCGTTTGTCGTATTTCGCCTGCCCTGCCTCGCCCGTTGGTCCGATCTAGTCGAGCGATGACTCATCCGGTCGCGCACGTTGTCCTTGATCCGATCGCGGCAGGTTTTCGAAAGTACCTCCCCCCCACGTTGAGGTATTCGGCCGAGCGTTCGAAAACTCGCACCCCCGACCTGGCAATCCACCACAGTATGACGTGACAAGTGAGAATGTGTGAACTGACAGTTACATCACAACCCACAACCTCTGACGTCAACGTGTGAACAAACTGACGAGACCCAACGTTAGATGCATAACCTCACTGACAAGCCGTCTTGTGTGGACACAACAGGTGTGCACTGATAGAGTCTTACATTAACGGTCTCACATTAGAACAGCGGGTGATGTGTACGTGACCACAACCGATTGCACGTGACACAACTACATGTCCGTGGTGAACTAGCAGCTGAGGTCTGTGCAAAAAACCGTTAAAGGTGTCCTTCAAGCACAGATCACTGGAATCGGCAGTACAGGTTCAACACGGACTATGAACTAGGAGAAGATGAAGTTTCTGACGAAGACAGCGAATATGAGAGCAACCTAACGTCGGCTATCACAAACGGCCAAGTTCGGACAAACAAATGTGATGAGAAGGTGGCTGTATATCAACATTACATCGCGTCAAAGGTTGAACTAACACAGACGCACACAAAAATAGACAACTACAAGCGGAAAATCAACAAGATGAACACCAGCAGTGCGAAACCGTGTAAACTTTCAAGTTGGAGGGCGCGCACATAAAACAGTGGACCAGAATGAGAATTTTTATTCACCCAGCAAAGCATTCAGCGTTTCACATAGAAATTCTATATAAATTAAATGCTTCTTCATGCTAGTTCCGAAGGCAACAGTACATTGACTTTTCAAATTCAACCGTGAACATCTGACCCAACTCTATCCCTCCCAAGAGTTTACTGGTGTACATTTCACCTCACCTGTTTCTGACAGTTAACTGGGCATTGACTCAGATGTTTTTGTTGTATCGCGTCAATTTGACTGTTGTGCGAATAGCCGGTTGCCGGTCATCGTACTTTGCTTGAGTGGTACGTGTATCACCTTTTTGGAGCTCGGCTCACTCCCACTGTTTTGAATCTGTTGACTGTTCAGAAGAGCTCTTTTGGGTATGAGTGCCTTATTATGTGATTATGGTTCATCTTTAGCCTGTTCGGCGCCAAGTTGTAATTCACACCCCGAAAATGACCTGTCGATCGAAACTGTTGGGGCCGTTTACTTATCCACTTTGCTAATTTGACCGTGGTGTTGTGATAAAATCATGTTTTGATTATTCGAGATTGCTGTTTTATCGCTGAGTTGTTCAAAATCATATTTGGAGATCGTACAAGCAGCAGCCCGGAACATCACCGTCATCATCATCAACAACAAAAACGAGTGGTCATGTGACCGTGGGAAAATTTTCTCAAATAAAAGAAAAAGAATGGAACATGACACACTAAACCTTTATGTCAAATTCGAGACAAACAACAGCTTATTAGTAATACGATTTCTGTGCTCAACAATGACGTTAGTGGATTCTAGCGTGAACTGTTCGAGATATTCTGACAGGACAGCCGGTTCGTTGAAACATTTGGTGGATTTCATAGGAAACAGTGGTACGGATAGGTAACACGATCCAAATGTGAAATTCCCGAGGTCAGAGTGGCTTCGTAGCTTAACTGATAAAATGCTTGCCATGTTTGACCATGTTGTTTTTGTCGCTGGTTCGAATCCAGCCGATGCCCTGATTTTTCACAATTGGGCCTCACCATTAAATCTGCAAACTACTCATCAGTAACACATCAAAATGATTGCAAACAGGCAATCGAGTTGGAGGGAAACCTCTCTATGCACGTTTTACTGTTCCGTTTGATTGGGCGTGTTTACTTTGCATATGGCCGGATCACGCGACGATAACAGCAGAGCAACCAAGCAAAACCTATTGTCATCACTCTAGATATGGAAATCTACACATTTTCAGGGTTTGCACTGAAGAACGCACTTGAACTTTACTGCCTAACCTCCGCAATGCCTATCCACTGATGTCATTCAATGCGCACGAAATATCCATCACCAAACAACTGAGAACAATAGTTAACGTCGACTGTTAGAAACCAACCTTGACAACAGCTAACTGAAACTGTCCTAGCTATGGTCAAGTAAGATGTTCAGCAAAGCCATGTGACGTCCAGGAAGCCTCAATTTAATCAAAATTTTCTTGGCCTCAGAAGTGCGGGTTGGATCGGAACACCTTGGATCAAATGAGGATATAACAAGCCATGCCGGCGATTACAGATTCGCACCAAAATTACCGTTTTCACGACTAAGTGTGAGCATACCACGATGCAAATGACAGCGGCCAGCACACTACTTACTATTTGTTAGGTGTTGCAAAGCCGAAAACTCACCTCATTATGATTCGTATGAACACAAATACAAAGGATGAAAATAGTCAAGCTATGTCAACAAAATACAGTGCGCAATGTTGTATGGGTTTTAACATGCAAAAAACATGCAGACGATTTCGAACATCCTTAACATCATCAGCCACCGAGCTGCTTCATCTGTTCTCTCGTGAAAACAGAGGTACATGACGGGATTGGTCCATGTCCAACAGAGTGGAATAGCCAGTACTAAATCTCGAAACGGAGTAGGATTATGTAAGATACATCCAGGTGTGACAAAAAGAGGTTTATGACATAATACTGCGTGTATTTATGTAACCACAGATGCATATATCAACCAACGACCACCGTTGATTGTTGAGTCACACTCTCTTTCGCAGAAACGTGGATCATGGTGGTCTTGTGTCGTTTCTTCTCTTCAGCTTTGCCGGTACACGATACAGCAAACACCTTGTTTGTTTTTCACTCTGGTTTAAAATTTTGCTTCTCTTCTTTCTTCTATCTAGAGTGCGATAATATATATTCCCATATTGAACTACTTTTTATGTTTTCAATGTTTCTTATCAGTCTAGACCTTACCATCAAAATCTGTCTTTTTGTTCCCGATAATTATGGGTTTCATTTTCATACTAGCCTAGCAACTGCCTAGTCAGCTTTGGCCGGTGGGACCACATAGGCCTCCATTCACACACATACTGGTCTAAGTCCATCAGGTTTACATTGGATACGTGATGTATGTGCGTGCGTGGAACCACAAGCGGTGCAGCGTAAGCCGATTGTGATGAATGTTAGGTGCAGGCGTCCTTTGGTTTCGGTCACTGCGATAGACTAATGCGAATCGGATGCAGCCAACCATCTGTATATGTACGAATGCATGCATGTGAATGGGTTGGACGGAGAACAAACAACATACCATTCTTGTCTTTTGATTTGCACGCTTCGCTAGGTGCGACAAACCTTCCGGAACGACGCTCCACAAATGTCTGTCCCAACACGAGGCCAACAGGGAGGAAACGTAGAAATGGCTCGCGACAGGGGATCACGCCCAAATCGTGTAGAAAATGAGCCATAAAACGAGCATAGTACAAATGACGTATGGCTGTCAAAAAGAATTTAAACACGGACAACGAGATAATGGCATATTCAAGTTATCAGTTGATCGCAGTTACAGATACATGAAGGTAGAATAATGTCATCTCCTAAACTTGATACATTTCGGCTCCTAAGTACCTAGATGTGCTCTCGTATCCGCTTATCTGTAAACGTCAAAGAGTGAGCTTTCCACACACACACACACACACACACACACACACACAC
>QNGE01000229.1:25374-38016 GCA_008508345.1 Paragonimus westermani | reverse complement strand
TTAGCGAATACCGCCCTAGCCTTAGAGATACGCGCTTCTATTTCATTCCCTACACCTCCACCGCTGCTGATGCAGCTTCCCAGGTATACAAACCGGTCAACAACCTCCATGACTACATTATCCAACATCAAATCGACGACTGTGTGATGGATGGCTGCAATACTGTTAGTAATCGTTTGAGGTGGAAAAGTTCACAGTAAGAAATCACCAACGCTCCCAATCTGAGTCAAGGTTTCAGAAACGTCTGGATGTACAGCCACAGAGAAAGCGGATGTGTGCAGAGTCAGTCAATCCAATCAAACAAGGCGGTGTGCATTCCACTCACCTACCAGAATTTCAATACGCTAACCTCTTGCACAATATGAATCATATCAGAGCACCACATCCTTCGAGAAAATCGCGTTGAAAGCATGGAACAATAGGAAAGACTGCAAGAATTATCGACAGAAACAAGTCATATGTTGTTATGATGTTGGTCGCAGTGAAATAACACCAATCGGTACCGACCACATCCACAGGTGTAGGACAAAAGACAGTAAAAGATTCAGACTGTTCTACTGATATCTCGTAAAGCTTGGTACAGTTTATCTTCAAGCAGTTGTTTTAAACATCAGTTCACCAAATTAGAGCCGCAAGTGGGTTGAGTTGGATCCGATCCGACCAAAGGTTGAAAAATAGTCCATTCTTTAATCAACAGTAAACGCACTACTGAGAGAGCCAGTTAACTTACAGGAACACGGCAAGAGGACATACATTACGTCTATTCTCATCAGTCGACTACACAAAATATTCAGCTACATCGATCCAGGACAAGGCGACAAAAGAATGAGACGAACGACCGGCATAATGAGTGCATACCAAGACGGGGTAAACGTTTTAAGTTTCACAGCAACGAGATTAGCCGCACCAGTACCTTGTGTTAACAGAGGGTCGGTGTTTGACACTGGACTGTTAATGCCTCGGAAAATACCAACATCTTGGGTTTGCAACTGTGCAGTTGCCACAGAGCGTCCATTTTCCATCGAGAAACGTATCTTTCGCTGAGAATAAATGACTTTTGAAACTTGAAACAATTAGTTCCCCTCAGAAGTTCAAACAAAAGAGTTAGAACACGAAAACTGGTAGACCCAAGCATTTCGTATTGACCCATCAGTACCAAATTTAAAATATGGATCGGTTTTTTTATAGCAAACAATTCAGGGGGTTGGTACTCACTAAACAGGTTGAGATAAGTCGCTAGGTCCAGGGGAGGGTGAAGTTCACAAACAGATGCTTCTGAACACAGAGAGCTGGCTTGAGGCGATTAATTGCTACTGCTTCAGCAAACATCAGAAATCCTGAAGTGGGAATGACGCAACAGGATTGTGAATGCATAAGCTGGAACGATGGCGTGACCAGTGGTCAGGAAGTGTCTAGCGACTGATGAAACTGGCTATTACGTATTTCCACAACATTGCCGTTCTCCGGTAACACGGAATTTTGAAACCGTTTAGGCAATTGTTCCTTCACTCTGGAGATCAAACATCTTTCGGTTCTGCCTATGTAACGTTCTCCACAGTTACATGTAAACTGATAAGCACAATGTGATGTGGCACCAATAGGCTGGTCCCCTTTGATTAAAGCTACTGGTAGCTTTTGCTTTCGAGAGAGTACACGGAATTCACCCGCATTAAATGTTCATCTAAGCGAATTTCTTAATCGTTGTGTTGTTTACCGCATGATGTGGTCACGCTTAAAGAGCAACTCTATGCGAACCCTCTTTTTTCTACAGTAGTCACTTCTTCGGATGGTGCTTTCTGTCTGCTGTGCCTTTCTATGAACTTTTTGGAGTAACTATTAAATTGTAAGACAGAAGTGATCAAGTCTAGTTGCTCCGCAAGACTATCGTAAGTACGGATTCGTCTTGCGCATATGAACAACGTATTTTGCAAGCCAGAAAGGACAGAAATTCCCAGAATAGTCTAGAAATAACCATTCACTACTTTTATCTATTAGGCCTTTATTGTGTCAGGTTCAATGGTTGCCTGGTGAGACTAACTAACCACCTGAAGCCGGATCAATCGATCGACGTGACGTGATTTGCCCCGGCTGCTTCGTTAAGAGATACATCTCCTAACAGAAACAAAGCAGTTGACTTGGTCGTGGTTTAATACCCTCTTACTGTCTCTTGACCTTTTCTTATCTTTGTAGTAGTGCTACGTGTCCTCGAGAAACAAATATTGGCGAACTCTCGTTCTTCCTCTCGACGGGTTTACTACTATACGTATACATATACCCAGTATTTTCCTCCCTATAACATACGTTTTCAGACAGAACGGCGTGACTTTTCACATATAATTTTTGCCTTCGCTTGGGAGCAAGTAGTGAGGTCAGTCGGTTTAACATTGGGGACCAAGGCTTATCGCTTTGGTTATCTCAAGGCGGGAATCATTCAGCTCTGTCAAACGCTCTTATATTCCATTGACAATCTAATGCATTTTCGAGGGTTTACAATAGAGCCATGCAGGAAGCGGTAGGGTCAACCACATAACCTGTTGCAATTAAGAGCTTTGCGATGGAAGGCGCCGGATTTCTGTTTACTTGTCAAGATGTCGACCCGCGTTGAGTCACTGCTTGCATCAACCACTCAAGTACATACGCCATACCTCTCCGATGCAAGTATCGGTACGTTCTGCAAATGTATCTCACCGTAATTGCAGCTGAATTCATAGAGTTTTTCGGAGGAATGACGATCGGGGAAGTGGAGAACAGCTCTACGGGCGGAAAGTAACGAACATAATTCTACCGTTGGATAAGTGTGATCAATAGCAGATTTCAATTTCGGACTCAGACCGTTAGTGTTGCGGCTTCCCACGTAGGAAAGGTTGATGGAGACCTGCTTCTGGGTGCATACTGTGGTACCATCACTGTCGGAATGTCATTCCGGAATGAAATCAGGGTTCGATTTTCAATTGACTCGCAATTCGCTAAGTCAATAGTGAAATCTGAACATAGCAGTATGAAGACGGACACTGGTAGATGCTAACGTTTCGTATTGCCTTTTCAGTACCAAATAACCATAACCAGGAACATATGTATGACACTAATAGGATGGGAGGTGAAGAAATAAAATAGCATCACATTAATGTCATATATATGGTCCTGGTTATTGTTATTTGGTACTGAAGAGGCAATACGGAATACTAGCATATACCAGTGTCCGTCTTCTTACTGCAATGTTCAAATTTATAAAGGGAACCAACTGCTTCAAATACTGAAATCGTTCATTTCCAACATTATCAGTTACACTGTAGATCAGTAAGGTATCGAAAGCTTGCAGATATCACTTCCATTCACTTGTCTCGTTTGTGGTGGCAAATGAGCACTGCGGATGAGTCAGACGAGCACGCATAGCTTAAAAAATAGCTACAGGCTTCTGCCAGAAGATTACAATTAACTGCAAAGAACGATGTTAGGAAAAATAAGACTCATACATTTGGACGCCGGTTGCCCCAGCAGTAAAGTGATTCACTTGAGCAGAAAGTGAGACTCCCGAGAAGCCATGTATGGAACAAAACGATTAGAAGTAGTGGCAATCACAGGTTTAGGGATAGTTAAGTTTCTAACTAAACTTACTCCGCAGGATCTGCAGTGTACAATGGGGATTGGAGTTCCCCAGTACCGCTGTCGCGAAACCAACCAATCCGTACGAAGTTCACTGGTCCAATGACCCCCTCTTTTCGAAGACTGCAAACAAATAACACGTTAAAGACCTCATCCCATCTTATTAGCATAAGCAAAGCATAGGATTTCAAAGGACACTGACGCATTCATAACGCAAATTGTTTCGCATCACTTCTTAAAATGATGCGAAACAATTTGCGTTATGAATGCGTCAGTTATTATCAAACCTAAATGAAGCATGGAATGTAATCTGGACAAAACGCACAATCAATGTCGGGAAGAGTGGTTCCAATAAACACTCATTTTAGTGTGTACATTGAGTGGTTTTCGTAATAGCACAATTTCTCAAATCCAACGAGTGGTGTAACAAGAGAAAGGATTAAATTACACTGATTTGACTAGTTTCGAGAATCATTTGAACTACTTAAACGATTTACAGTAGATAATAGTAAGTCCACAGAATTGTGGCGGTAAAGTGGGTGGGTGGGTGGTGGGCCCTCGGTGGAGCAGGATAAAGGGATAGGAACGACCACACGGTTGAAAGGAAGTTAGAGTTAGTTCGCTCATTGTGCGGATCATTTAAAGGCACTTCGGAAAATTGATAACGGTATATGGAGAAAAAATTACATCGTAACCCGCTAGTTTTAGCAAGGGCCAACAAGGGGGTAACCAGATCCGGGTAACAGATATAGAAAGCTGCTGAGGAAGTGGTCTGGGTATACAGACAGGTCAAAATGTGCCACAAAGGTCCTTCTACGGATTATTATGTGAACGGTACTAAAATGGAAGTCGAAGTGTGTTACCTACTAAGCTGTCAAAAATGGAAGACAACGTGTCGGTTATCACACAAAATGACCCCGCTAAACATCATCTTGGAAGCATCACGGAAAGTGGTAGGAATTCGAAATTCAAGGCGCATATTTCAGGTTTTGCTGGGCCACGTGTAAATCAGTGACAACTGACGGAAACGAGTAACGGAGGTCACAAGGAAAGCTGTTTTTCCACCATACGGCACTCAACCGTTTATTATTTACAAGGTAGCCACCTAGAGCTTGGTCGAAAAAAAGCAAGGTTAGGGATAAACATAATGCGTTTTGTCTGCTGCATCTCCACGTCAATCCTTTCCATTAATAATGATACGTCGTTTCGTAGGTAATCTAAATACCGATGCAAGTTGATCTACGCTGAGGATGGGGAATAAGAGAGTGATGTGGATGGTAGAAGTAATCACCGGACTGGAATCCTTGCAAGATTAAAGAGTACATTTTGCACGTAATCTGTTAGATGCAAGTACCAGAGCGAATGGTTGGGATTCTCGGAAAACGTCAATTCAACTTCTAAAATCTGAGGCGCACGACATGATATGGACAAAGCTGTGAGGGACAGTTAGAACATTTATTTTGAAACAGACAACAAGAAGATTACTTAAAAGCCCATAAATGGGCGACTAGCAAATAAAACACTGGTACGCTATGCTGATTGCTTTCGCGCAATTCCCACACCACTGGAAGCATGTGAGCCAATTTCACCTTTCGTCCAGCGTACCGCTACAACTTTGAACAAAAAGAAGAGTATCGAAACCGGCTCATTCTAGAGCAACTGGAAGCCCCAGTACCGCGTACGATCATGTTCTCTAGGATTGACCAGAACATGCGCTGATGAGATGATCGAGGGATAGATGGTCTACACCGAGATAAAGGAGTCATTATTCCGGTTAATCGAATGCTCATCTAGATTACTGGTAAACATTACGGTACACGTACTGAAAATTTTTCACCACTGAAACCACAAGAACACAAATCAATAACGAGGCTAATCATGGGCGCACTCAAGATAGTAAAGAAAACGTGTACTCACAAACAAAGCGGTAAGAAAATAATATCAATTTCACATAAACCGAAAGCAATAAGCAATATCGTACCTTTAAAAGCTCCAACGCCTTGCCAGTAGTGTCGGTGACGCGTACTCCGTTAAGCTAAGCGGGAAAAACATAAAAACCGGACAGAAAATCACTATTCAACTTGAATGCTGGTCTGAAAGGAATCGAGGTGGTTATATAATGCCTGCTTTTAACAGATCAGAAAACTGCGCTAAAGATGACGGTGGAAACATGAAAACATGAACGTAATTGACAACTAAGGTAAGTGCCTTGGTACAAAAAACGGATGTCGACCTCTGGAGTATGAGTGCGCGCGCGCATCGTTTAGTGGGTTCGGTTTCTTTTATTCCCGATGAGTGCACACACCTATGATTATGTTACGGATGTAAATTCGCTTACTGAGATGATATCACGAATAAGATGAGCAAGCAAACATCAATAAGAATATCGCTCAGCATGTCTAGCGAATTCTGAGTTCAGCTTGACTATAAAGTCATGAACGTGGGATTATCTGTCGCAGTTACTGATGAGTAGTCGTGGATTTGGTTTATTTTCAAGTTGAACATCACCCACATTTGATCGCAGCTTTCGCATTCAGATAGACTTTTTAGCCAGCCTCTTTCGAAAAGAAGCACTAGACCCGAGTTTCGCTCTCGTTAGAGCTCGTCAGTAGTGCATATCCTTACCACGGCCGAGTTAACAGAGCAGTTAGCGACCTAGAAACCTGAGTGTTACTCGTAAGCGTTCAGGGAAAATTCGGTTGTTTGGTGCGAAACCAAAAATGCAGTTGTCATTCGAATGCTCCATGAGAATGTGGACTAGGATCCAGAGTCCAGATGTCGACAGGATGGACACCGTTAATCAGTTCGAACCAGAGCAAAACTCGAGTATAGTGCTTCTTTCTGAAATGGGCCTGTTGAAAAGAATATTCGAATGTTAAAGTTGCGACCTGTCAGACAGGTCAAATACAATCGTCTCTTCGCCCTACTCAACATTCACAGTTTGTGATCATGTCCTGTAGGGCAAATAAGCCAGGATAGACATGACGTAAATGATACAATGACCACCACAACTCAAGTAAGCCACGAAAATTTTACCGCATATTGCATCACGCACGCCCGACACTCGGGAAATTTTTCCGTGTCCACACTTTGTATACGTTAATACGTCCGTGTGTTTCGTGAATTTCAAACTAGATGCCAGTGAGCTCATTCTCAGATCACCACTTCGTACGATTCAAAAATCAGTGACATCAGATAGCAGGTCAACGGATCTAAACACTTGCTTGGTCAGTCATGACTAGCACAGTCATCTGATTTCACCACTGTACTCGAAGAGGTCGTGTACATAACAACCAAAGGCTCAAAACAAGACAATTAACACAAACAGTTTGTTTTTATCAATCAAGGAGATCTCTTGTTCAGGTGTACGCAGATGCATGTATTAAACATAAGGAGAGAGAGGAATGAACCCACTAAACAATACGCCCATTCGTGCAAATCAGATTGATACTTGCATGCGTTCAGGTTAGAGAACCGAGGAGTGATTGGGAAGTAAACGGTACAGCCGGACAGGAAGATAAGGACAACCTCAACCAACAAGTGTGCACAACACCCAGGAGAAAAGTATGAAAATCACACCAAATGTAAGAGATTGAGTTTCTGACAGTCTCTTCTACCATAAAAGTTAACTAAAACAAAAAAAGGTGCACAATTATCTATTGATAACTGTGAAGCAGTTTTGTCCCCACATGAACATAAATACAGCAAAACTGTTACGTAACATGTATGCTCGAACAACGCTTTGATCGTTCGTGTCAACTACGCACACCAAACGGTAACCGAATGGATAAAAGAATGGATGCGTACAGGCGTAATAGCAGAGTTTGATAGTTCGTAATCATAGCTCGGTTCTAGGGAGATGTGCTGTGTACGAATATCCGCGTTCCCGTCTCAATGCACCAGGAAACGAGATAGGCAATGATACAGGGTGAGTGGATGCGGAATGGTAATAGACAGATGAGGAAGTGTTTCAAATGTTATGCGTACACCAATCGACCGGCAATCGGTCAATTCATGTTTGATTCACACGAGTACCTTGTGTGTTCCTGCTTGTGTATTCGTTCTCCTGTTTTTGTATAGTGGAATATGTAGGTCGGACGACTAGACGTTTGTCCAAACGAATCAAAGAACACCATCCTGCCTGGCTCGGGACCGCTTTGACTAAACCCATTAACAGTTCAATAAATAGCAGTGTCATGATCGATCCCTGTATAATGGAATACCGAGGTAATACTAAGTTCACTATCATTCGCTTCTGGACACAGATAGTTCCTCAAGGTGCATAGCCTCGATAAAAACTGAAGCGCGTTTATTTACAATCTGACAAACAGCATGGGGAGCCTTCGAAGGAACTACTGCGTGGTCAAATACGAGTCAGTGTTTTGTTAGGGTAATCTTGGTTGTTCCAATTTTGTATTCAGAAGTCATTTCGGGATATGTTCCGAGATTTGCGTGTATGGTGCCCTCATTGTGCAGCGTACATGTTGTATGTACAGGTGAATTCACAAACAGGGTTTGATTTGGCGAGTGCTGATACTGGGTCTTTCCTCGAAGCTGAAGATACGTGTGTTGCTGAGTGCGGCAAAGTGAGGTTATCTGACAGGTACGTGCGGTTTGGGGCTGACTTCGGTCTTAGGTTTATCAAGAACGAATGCAGCACGTAAGAATTTTTGCTGTGAGAAAAATGACAATTATTCTAGCGCAGAAAGAAAGGGCACAACAGGAAATCACAACAGCAGAATTCAATAAAAGGAGACATTTTACAAAAGAATAATTCACTTTCTGAAAATGTCAACTTTTTGTCCGCTACAACCAAAGCGAACGTACATCCATCCTCGGCTTGTGTCAGTAGATTGAAAAAATCCTCCAATTTCGTTGAGGAATAAGCATTTAGGATTCCTATACACTAAGGAAGAAAACAACTTATACTTGGGACTGTTGAATGTTCTTACACTGCGACGGGTTATAGCAGGCTGACCAGCTTAAACCGCAGAAGAGCTCAAGACAGTCTCGACATGGATACCTGGAACTTCGAGTTGACAATTTCGCCTCGCTAGCAATGTAGTGTAACGTAAGCAACTGACGTTGCTCCTACATTTCACAAACACTTTCACGTTATACGGATTCAACACACATACTACAGGTCGCACCTTTCATGCCAAATGCCAAAGAACCACATCAATGGTTCATTGACAATCAAACGTAAAGTAGATAGGACCTATAGAGAAAATCTAGAACAGATTTACAACAATTACGACCTTCGCAAGGCTCAAGTTTCGAACGCAAGTAAAAAAGAATTTTTCGAAAAACTTCAAGTTAGAAAACTAAAAGAGGACGGATTTAGAAAATTACTGGTCGGTATCGATGACACGAAGGGATACACGCATTTTCAGTGTCATACTATGTGACCATAAGTCTACATACGAATAGTAGATTGCATACCGGAGCCAATGAGGTCACAAACGTGTAGTTGTCCAAATCATTGAGCGAGACGTCGGCAGGGTCAACAACCGGCTCGACTCCAGATGACGACTGGAGAGCTCGGAAGCGTACGGGAGGAGGGGGCAACTGGAACAAATAAGTCAAATCTGTATCGTTCGAACCTTTAAGCGCAAAGCCTGTGCATTAGAAGGCAAAAAGGAAGAAAAGCCAACGATCAATCAGATTTCAAGCCAAAAAACAAAGTGGCATAAACAAACCCGCGAAACGGCAACCAGCAAAATGCTCAGAGGGTATCCAAAAACCTTTTCAATTGTAGGGGAACAGGTAGGATGCAACATCAAAAACAAACGTACATCAGCAATCGAAACAAACGATTTGAACTAAAACCTGATCAAGTGAAACACATGCAGACATACAACCTAATAAAGAACGTACACAAAACAAAAACAAACAGTCATCAATAACCACAACATACACAACAATATGTCGGTGACTCACGTCAACACCCAACAGTCAAATAAGTATGAACAGAAGAAGAACAATCCCTAATCAACAAGCAGATCAAACGGGAGTCAACAGAACCCCAATATGGAAAAACTCCTTTCTAAGCCCAAACAAGTAACAACATCAACAACAACAAGGTGTCCATAACTCGTAAACAAACAACCGATCTACAGCCGAAGGAAAGACGTTAATAAATCCAAACCATTGATGACACTTAATTCACAGACAACTCAGTACGATTAGTCACCACCTCACTCAATGTCTCCGGTCACTGACTGCGTGAGACACGAACATCCCATCTTATGAGTTGAACCAGACTTACACTACCCAATCCTTGGCGAATGAGTTCACTTCCTTATACCAACTCATCATCTATCCACCTCACACCCCGGGCCAGTCAACCGCGAAACCGACAAAAGGTGTTCCATGTGACGCACAACTGGTTAACGTTCCTAGAGCATGACCTGATCATCTAAGTCCGTACACACTTGAAGACTGGTAAAAGCAAATCATGTTACACAATACCAAATACCTGCCTCTGAACTCATCCAGTACACACCTGTTGACGCCATTCAATGCGAACGATCGAACGCATCACTACCTTATCTATTTGCCTTTCACCAGTTCAGAATTCTGACAGCAATTTTTTACCCTTTTTGTTGTGAACCTTCGTATGTCCTTAAACATTTGTTCCAACGGGCAGGGATACCGACAGGTACTCCGCAAATTCGACTGTATGACTCACTTCGTGCGCTCGTTTAACGTTCCACTGTATTGTCCTCTTGTCTTATTGCCAACTCCTTCGCTCGCACTTCGACTTCGTACATCCAAAATACACCCTTCATTTACTCACTGCGTTATTCTAGAACGGTCGCCCTGGTTCACTTGGCCTTACGAACGCAGACATATATATATATAGATAGTCAAACATCTAAAATCAGTTCATGCCTTCTACTTTTACCGACCAGGCTTTGCAGCCATAAAATAAGAGTCCTTGCAATCGCCCTGCACACACAATCATTTGATCGAGAGAGGTACCACTCAATCGCCACGAACGTTCCAGACTACTAGATACACAAACCTACTCTCCGAGATACCAGCTTCCATTCAGTCGCTTGTGCTCTCGTCAATGCTGACAAAACTTCCTAAGCCGGTAAACCGGTCAACAACCTCCATAACATCATTATCCAACATAAAATCCACGTAATCACAGTAGGACTACAAAAGCGCGCTGCACTTTGAGGTAGTAAAACGCATCCCTGTGTATTCGGCAGGGTGTGAAATAGCGTCTAGCATTATTTGCGCATCATAAAAATGGTCAGGCAACACTTTGTCCTCAATATGAGCAAGATTGGTTCACCGTTCATCAGGTAGGAGATCCACGCCGGAAGTTTGAGAAAGCCACAGGGACTCCACGACAAAATTGAACAAAAATGGTGAAAATGCAATCTGGTGAGAGTAAGACAACATCTATGAGATTGCTCATTTGTGGAGTACAATGTCTCATTTCAGTAATCTGTTTTACTTTACAGGCGGCTCGAAAAGAGCCTGACGCTGACTGGTGGTAATAGTCTGCTGGTCCCCCAGTCATACGTGAAGTAGGTCACCAAAGGAACGAGGACTACCATTTATAATTTTCTGGTACTGCAAACACTTCAGCTTTATAAATTAACAGTTGATTAGCATACACCTTAAGCAAGTGCATTTAGGGTACAGTTGAACGAACTCGTTTGGTTCTCAGTCAACAGACAGAACGTCATTACCAGAATGAACTATGCTCTTCAAGTATGCTGACGATATTGGTTTGAACACAGTTTTTCTGATATTCCAAACGGACGCCAGAGCAGTATGGTTTGCGCGGCTCGAATAAGTTGTCGAGCGCTCGCAACCTGTCTCAGATCTCCAAGTGTGTGGATATTTTAACTACTCAACGGCAAGTGCTATACGTAACTCGTGGAGCAGCACTCGGTGTTACACACGCAAAACGGGTTCATTCCTAAACATATTTGGGAGTTATTTTATGTCACAACATGCACTCGTCATATGAACGACGTTTCCAGAAAATTCACGGAACTGACTCATTGTGATGTCAGTTTGAAATCACTTTTCAGTGGAAGAATGATTAACAAATACACATCTACAATTGGTGTACCACTCCTGTAGTTGTTCAGGCACATTAGGGAAGGTTCACGAACTCACAGAGAGATTCACATAACGTTTAGCATGACGTGTGCCATACTAACGTTACTGTTGAGCCACATTTTGTAGCATGCAAACAGTGTACCGATAGAACTGTGGTGACAACAGTTGTTCTATCCCCTTCGACCAATTTTTAGGCTTTATAGAACTTTACAGCAAAGTCCACACACAGGTATACTGATGTATACACCAAAGTGTGCAGTTACTTTATGGTCTTTTGAATACTCACGATTTTAGGCCTCTTTAGCCCATTCCTGTGAAGTTCATTAAATAAATGAGTGTACAATAGATGGGAACCCAGCTTTCGTGACTCACAGCAAATCTTTCAGTTTGAATTGATGATCAAAAACTCATTTCCTAACATTTCCGGCTGACATCATCCGGGGCGTGTGGTTGAAAACAACCATGTAACGATGCGACGGGCAGTTGTGTTCGTTCATTCAGTCACAGGATTGTCATCGAAACTTGCCATGAGACAAAACGCAATCCATGGAACGATCTCAAAAGTGTGATATCAAAGACAATCACTTAAATCAACACAGTCAGTTGGGATTGGGGAGGAAGTTGGCCGGATGTAACGTTACGAGCTCAGGAACAAAAATCCACACAGGATACGTAATTCACCATTAATGCAATCTCCACGCAGAAATATTGGAGCTTAAACGATTAAAATCACGCTCATACAACCTTTGTGACATAAACGAGTTTGTGAGTTCTGTAAGGGACAATGTTATGCGCCGACAAATGAGTCCATTCGAGACAACACTACAATTCACAAAGGTCCTCTTGCTGGGGACAGTAAACTTCTTATTGGATCAAATGGGGGAATCAGAAAATGTGGTTGTCTTGTGGGACTTTTATATATATATATATATATATATATATATATATATA
>QNGE01000229.1:0-24701 GCA_008508345.1 Paragonimus westermani | reverse complement strand
CGATTGCTACTCACAACTAGGAGTGTCACTCAGCTTATTCGTAGTCGTGACCTACCGAAATGTTCTGTCTCACATGTAATCTATCAGTTCACTTGCAGTTGCGGTGACATCTATATCGGCAGAACAGATCGATGCCTACGACAAAGAATGGCTGAACATATGCCAAGGTGGTTGATACGCGCCATGACGCAACGGACATTGGCAACAGAACGACTGAGACGAAATCCGACCTCATCCATCACAAAGCACATCATGGAAACAGGTCACGTTGTTGACCCGGCCAACTCGTTTCAAGTTCTGTTACGTAATAAGAACCCCAAGTTGCTTGCTTTCTCCGAGGCGATGTTGATCAATACTCACCGTCCGGCTCTTTGTGTGTGCATAAACTGTTGACTCACGCAGTTTGTCTGCCCTGGAACTGACGACAGTCTTTGTTTCATGTAAACCCAATGGTTGAATGTTTTTGATTGTGTTGCTAACCGCATGTCCTATATATATATATATATATATATATATATATATATATATAATGGCTCTATTATGCTTCTATTCGATGTTTATTCAATGTCAAAAGGTGGGTTAGCAACAGTTCGACAGTGTAAGTCCCCTCCTGGTAGATGTCTCCATGAGCAAAACACAAACACACATTTGGCCTACTTCTGAGATGTTGATGGTCTGTAGATCGTCCTAAACCCAGACAACGATTAACTAACTAAACTACAAATATGTGACACCATATAGGCATCATCCCAGACGAGAAACGGAATAACATAGACGATGAAAATTGGACAGCTGCTTCACACTTTGCATTCCCCACAGCAAACACAAAGGGACACTTAGTTGAAATATACGTAACACAATTGTAAAATCACCTCGTGATCTCGAAAAACGTTCGTTCTGTGTCAGATCACAGTAGATTTTAACGCAACTGAAGGCAGTGCGTTACACAAACACTCTGAACGAGTCTGAGTAGTTTGGACTCAACATAAATGTGAAAAATGTGGGCTTAGGCTGGACTTTAATCAGCGATAGAAACAGCATGCTTTTACATGGTAAGTGCTCTATCAGATAAGTTACGGAGCTGTGCCGAAGATTCAAAATTTCGTATTCACACTCGGTCGCCAACTCATCCTACTGTGTCACATGATCAATGAGATAGACCGCCCGAACAATAATGTCCACGAGGTTAACGAATGAACTTATCAGCTCCACCTTTTGGCACTGAATGCATATTACCAGTAGACTGATGGACTTCGGCGTCAACATCTTGAAAAAGTCTGTCCGAGTAGACTGTGATTGGGATAACATGGTGGATTCCGAATGACACAAGAAGGTGAGTGAATAACAGACAGGCGATGTGGCTTTGTAGCTCTGCGCAAGGGTAAACTGTTCGTGGTCGTTGGCTCAAACCCACTCGAAACTCAGTTTGTTCACAATCGACTCCCTTCCAAGTTAGATAATCTGTTACACTAGCTACCAGGGATTTAAACAGACGTTTATAATTAACACACACTCCATATAAGTCAGTGGACTTATTAGCGCATGATATTGTGAACTGTATACACCAACTATCAATATCTGGACTTTAACGCGTGGCGTATCATCGGAGCAACTTCCTGTCCAGTCCTAGCCACCCAAGTGGATTTCAGTACTTACACCGAATGTCACAATCCAACACACCTTTGACAGTTTGTATGCTTTGTCTCACGAAACATTCTGCTGAAACCTTTGTAACTGGCCTTCGAAAGAATTACCAAAAACAACTATTCACCAAAGTTATTTCGGTCCCAAAAGGAGTGTTCCAGTGAGCATCAACGATTAAACACACCGAAAATCGTTAAGCAAAACTGTTCCGCCTATAAGTGTGCTTGAATACAATCTATGTACGGACGAAGAGAGTACCGGCAAGAAATGCAAACAAACTTCATTAGTGGGTACCGAGAATTGTCAAATTACAAAATCTTGTCGCCAGTATGTTTCACATCGTTCACTTCCTGCTAAGCAGGTCCTGAGCCCACTGTCTTGCGGACGACGAGAGTTTACTAGGTTGGGGAAAGTAGGCTATCTTGATGAACTTCACCTTAGTATGGAACACGCTTGAGCTTCCTGTATACCCTTGAATGAGTTAATTTAGCTGGGTAGAGTATCGTTAGCAGGCTTACAAAAGGTCCTGCATCTAAACAATTTCAACCCTGTGGAACGATCGATCGAGATAGGCTGGCTCCTGCAATCGAAAAATATGCCTATTGGAAGACGGTATGTATGATGCTGTCCCAGACTTTGTCAAAGAGTACGAATCTGTAGCACTCACAAAATCTAAAGATGGGCGTTTTCTCTGGTAGAAAAAATGACAGTCTCTGGTTGTGCTGATGGTGAAGTATTATTGTCCGGAAAATTCCAGGAGGCATGCATAATACTGAGAAACATAGCTGGTTCCAATCAGTTCATTGAAACAAACTTTACAACCTAAAACTGCGGGTTACTACCCCAAAACTGTCCTATATTTGAGAACGAAATTCGTAAATTTATTGACCGGTTCGTGTATTCATGGAGCTGTATCGTAAGTGTTGGGAGGTGAAACAAGAACTTGTATTTCTTAGGCCAGAATAGTCTTATCCATAATCAGAATGATAATTTATTTTGAAAACATTAAAAGATTGCTCGCAAAGTTATCCTTCAGTGTTCACAAAGAGAAAGAGATCATATTAGGTTCGCCCCCGTTGTAAACTGGTGAATGACATCTGAGCTTTAGTTAAAATATTCGTGAACACATAAGACAATCGAGCAAGGTTGTAACAATTTCGAACTACTCGACTAGCCAAAACAGTACACCATCGGAAGTGAAAGCAGACATCAAGGAAATGTTCAATATACGTACATATTTAATTCTGTACTTAATAAGTTTCAGACTGAATGCAGATAGGTTCACACAGACGATTATAGGTGGATAAGAACAGAGGAATGAAGGAATAGTATCTATTCCACGCTCAACAGCAAGATTCGATAGACTAATGATCAAAGTTCAGTTTGACAATACTGCCATCCATTGAAATTGAGATTCAAATATTCTAATAACGTTTCTTTTGAACGCCCCCTCCTCCATTTAATCGTATACACTAGAACAGACTATTTAGATGGGAGGAAGAAACAATCCATTGAAGAACAAGTTATACCGTGTAACTGTATACTCAGCAAATAGTCAAGCGTGAGCAAACCGAAAGTGCTTTTTTGGTCAGGTTCGACAAAACCAATAAACACTGCTGTTGAGATAAAAAGGAAAAAAGGAACAAAAATATTCCGTGCCAGATGCATTACAGAAACCTTGAATATGAAGGGGGCGGACTGTGAATAAAAAAATGTTGTGTTGATAGACTAGTCACTCATTACTTACATAGTTCATCCGGGAAGGCGGCATTCTCAGGTTGCTTGGATTGTGGTTGTCGGATCATGGGAATAAGACGATTGGTGAACGGATGCCGAGCGGTGATCGCTAATCGTTCTGGCCAAGGGCTGGCTGCGCACGCCGAAGCAACACAGAGACGGAACAAACCGCCACCATTGGGAAGAGGATGAGAGCATAGTACAAGTTTTCTGCTACTATTGATCCCCCGCTGATTCTCTGGCTTTAGTAATGGAAGATGAGGCACTACTGAGGCATCATAACGGAGGTTTGCATTAATAAGATGAAAAGGAAATAGATCACTACAGTCAAAAACCTAAACCTTCGTAATAATCCAGCCCAGCATGTAAAACACTACTTGATCAAAAGCATTAGGAAGCCTTCCTATAATAATAAGACCCATTCGTCAATTCTACTACCCTAACATTGATGGCTAGGTTAGCGTCACCAAGAGCATTCTTTCACTATGAACGCCATAATTTGAGTACCACACATACTTCATCGCATCCAGACATTTCGATTGGCCCATTCCGAAAAGAAACACTACACCGTTTTCTAGTTTTAGATGTTTCGAAGTCAGTTTAAGATATCCCAGGCTCTAGACAAGTTAACTTGGTTTGCCTTCTGCACCTACCGGGATCATGTCCTATCACGCTGCAGAGGAAAGTCGATCTCTGTGGTTTTCAGCCTGCCCATGACACGTGTGCACATTAACCGTGCCACCCCGCTCGAGATTGAAATCCAGCTAACTCATTTGGATGCGACCGTCTTGCTGAGGACCACACATACTTCAGTTTGATCGGTAGCAGCGGCCATAGAGTACGTCACCCGAAGTGGATAACCAGTCTTGGGTAGACAATGCGGGTGATGTTAGTTCCGTACGTTGACTACTGTCCTAGATTCGAATCTCTGAGACACAACAAACATCGACATTCAACGAATCTAACGTACGCGCGAGATCGGTCTGTTAATCGATCCGTTTTGACGTGCAAACGTTGAAGGCACCTACATTAACTCGCATTTCAGGTCTAAGCAGAGGACGAGGGAGGCCTGAAGCTGAATGACAAGAAATGAAGCTTACCGGCTCAGTGTTACTGCGATTAGCTGTATCGATTGTGCGAACAGTGGAAAAATGATCAGAAATGGAGGTCGAGAGGGACTTGAGGGCTAAATTTGATAGGGAAGTGAAGAGGGGTCAGTAGTAGCATGTTTTCGCCTATCCACCCTGCTGNTGGAGGTCGAGAGGGACTTGAGGGCTAAATTTGATAGGGAAGTGAAGAGGGGTCAGTAGTAGCATGTTTTCGCCTATCCACCCTGCTGTACGCAGCAGAGAGGGCGACCCGGTTTACACTGCGAGACAGCCGATGCAGTGTGGAATTACTGGTATTGTGAGTATTTATGGTTGTACGTGGGCTGAGATACTACCAAGGCACCCAGATCTAAACAAGAGACGTGAGAAACACAAAGTGAACAGTTACGCAGAAAATCGAGCCCGTCAGTGTATGATTGATAGAATTCGCCGTAGCCATGAAGCAATATCCAGAAAGACAGCTTCTCGAACGGAGCACGAACCTAGGTATAGCATCGGAAACTTGAACAAGGTGTTTGCTTTTTAGAGGACCTTAGCACTTCATTCCTCGGGGCTTCACAAAATTCCCGTTTCAGAACAGGTTACAAGATATGTGCACACACTTTCAGCTTCAGGTAGTAATCATCCGTATAACTCGGACTGTCGACAATCTTCACAATAGTCCAGGAAACCGCAAAGTAATCGACGAGTACAAATGTCGAAAGAAAAAAATGAAACTTCACACAGAAGAAAGGGGGATCAGCAACCGTATGTCATTAAGACACACTGTCATGTCTGAAAGCGTTTCTGATCAACGATGTGGATGACTGGACAGTCCTCAACCTTGCTCAACCGGAACGATCAACGCTTTCATAGCCTGTGTCCGTATAACCATTGAAGCAACTTACGATTTCCTCTAAAAATCAACAGCCGCATTCAGTAATGCGCGATGCAACAGACGACCCATCAACATCAAAAGTTCATGACCCAACCAACATAAACCGTACATTTTCATTGGCTCGGTTGACAGCTCCGGATTTTCACATTTCTCAAACGCACCCCTGACGAACCGTCGCACCGCTCACACAACCAGCCCATTTGATACGGACAAGCCAGCAGTGACAATAGTTGATGAGTAGCGATGTCTAACGTGCAACTTCGGCGAGAACGGGCCAGGTCTTGCATCCGTAGGGTGCACATATGCATTGTAAACCTTCCTTATAAGTGACAAGTGAACATCTTGCCGATGTCACAAATAAAGAAGGTCAGTGAATGTCCCACACGTCTTAGTTATCCCCATAGACTACCCGTCAAAAGCACAACGGTTAATGAGATGACAATACGCAGGCAAGTGAGGCGAATGAGTCTCGAGAGACCTGCTTGCAATAATCAAGATAGGGTCAAATCGACCATCGTTTTCAATCTTCAGCCATACCTGTGGGTACAACGGCTCGTACTGAAAATGGTCCTGACAGCAGCCCACGAGGTTGCACAGTAATAAGTATAAATGTATAGCGACAAAAAGAGAAAGTTGACAAACAAAAACACTCGACTGTAGTCAAATGTAGGTGATGTTCAATTTGAAATAATCTGATTCCCTGAAATTCGGTTCAAACTATATGCACTGCCCAGTTGGTTCGATGGAGCCGGTGACTTCAACCTAACTGATAAGTTTCCAATCGCAGGTTGGACGACTGCAACTAACAGGACAGCTACTGTATCTCCTATCAAGACGATCGGCAGTCTAAACACCCTATGCACAAGGTCTCAGTTGGAAGTTTAGATGTGATTTATCGGTCAAGCCTAGCGTGAGATTACTGGCATTGTGGTTGACACATTAGTCTCACAAACACGAGATATGGACTACTGACGAGCTCTAACAACGGAAAAACTTGAGTCTAGTGCTCCATTATGAAATAGGCCAGTCGAAAGGTTTATCTGAATACAGGGGTTGTGATCGAATGTAGGTGGTATTCAATTTGAAAAACTATCGAGTTTCACCAGGCAGAAGAGTCCACAAGTTTGCGGATACAGGCTAGTCACGGACTGTGATACAATGCAATGCCAAAGAGTGTTTCTAACCAGCGATCTAGGTGGTCGCGAACTCCCTAATTTGATGGAGGGCACCTAACAACCTTGCTCAGAGGGACGGTCAAGGTTTTCAAAGCCTGTGACCGCGTCACCGCTTGGCCGCCGTGAGGCTTTTACCAACCACTGGCAGCCACACTGAACAACACGCGATGCGCCAGATGCTCCGTCGACATGTGGTATACATCACCCACCCAACGAAGACTACACTTTCACTATCTCGGCTATCGGTCGCGAAATTGCACATTTCCCAAACACATGCAGGTGGACTGTGGTATTGCTCACGAAGGCAACTTATTGGATAAAGGCTAACTGGTAGAAACAACGGTGGTTAAATACCGGAAGTCCGTGTGCACCTTCCACGAGAATTGGTCGGGTCTTCGATAAACAAAACAAAGATGGACGCACATACGCATTGTAAACCATGCATGTAATCCACAAATGAACGTCCTTGTGACGCCACAAGTGACGTAAGTTTGTAAATGCACTACGTGTTTTCGCCATCCACACGAACACCTTGTCAGCAATACTACAAGCTGACGAGATGACCCTACCCAGGTAGGTGAAACAACCGACAGTCTCCAGCGGCCTGTCAGCAAGAAAAAGAACGAAATCAATGCCAACCCAACCTTGTAACAACAGTACATTGTCAAGGTACAAAGTGGTGTCCTTTTTAAAAAATGGGAACGACTGTTGATACACGCTAGTCTTGAGGCGGCTCATCAGTCTTCCATATGGAACGAAAGCATGTAGTTAGTTCTGACAGCAAACTTTCACCGCCATCTTTGAAAATTGCTGGAAAAAGAAGGTCCGGACCAGTGGTTTTCTCATGTTTTAATAACTTAGGCCCCAAAGGAGCATTAGAGTTTTCAACGGAGAATCGTTTGGAACGTCATAACTAACCACACAACCTCCGTCACCCACAGCTGAATTAACTGGATTAGGCCAGCTGAACAGTGCCTCAAAGTGCTCAGCCCATCTGTCAATACGCCACAACAAGTTGTAAGTTCGTGAGGCATCTCTTCTATATACAGTCTCACTAATACCTTACAGACGGCCAGAGGAACCAAGATATTTTCTGACAAAAATGCCTTCTCCCTCTTTTTTGCCTATTAGGAGTAATTCCCACGATCTTCAAGCAGACTCTTCATAAGTTTGCGCTTCAGTTCACATAGGCCTTTGTTGTATTTAGAGTCAGGGGAAATCAAAAAACATTTGTTCATAAGTTCTGCAGAATCAACAGAAATCAACTTCCGTCCTATCTGCAATGCTCTTCTGGAATAGTCCTTCTCACAAGAGTTTCCTAGAGCCGTTGAGGTTTTCGCAGTGCTCGTTTGAATCACTCCGCTGTTGTGGCCAGGGAATTTTAGTCGTCAGTGCTGATGGATAGGTGGTTCGCGAAACATCATCACTCAACTTCCAACTGAGCACTTTATGTTTGTGAGCAGATGAACCTTGATTATACGATAAAACAAAGCGAACACGAACAACGACATGATCTGAGTCAAGATGGTTACTTCAGAATGAGCAGCAAGCTTCAATGGAGTGGCAACATCGACAGTGGATGGCGATATGGTCGATTTCCATCCACTAGTAGTTTGCACGGAGTGGTCTTCAATCAACACATTCCCACGGTTTGTGTTGAAACGGGTTATTCGATATACAGGGTCCGTGAGATGCGCGTAATTGTAACAGCCGATGGCTATTGTCAGTGCGTCGCGCTCCTCGTTCGGAGTGAGGCTACAGAGTTGTGCGTCGATATCACCAGCAAGTACAACCATGTCTCAGAAGGTCAAAGGGGACGTGGTAGAAGGCGTTCACAACACCGTCTGAACCATTGTCCATTGGAGCATATGCAGATATGGCAAATAAACAAGGTCTTTCTGGTCTATATCGACAGATATTGACGACAACCCTTCACTGGGACCCAGTCGAGCAGGTTCTGCTCTGCCTTATAGCTTAGTGCAAATCCCACTCCAGCCTGACCGCGAGATTCGCCTTCAATGTTGCCAGAGACGGTTAAAGAGAACCGCTGACCCATGGCATTATCTAACGGCAAATTCAAGTGAAGGACAATGCTTCTCCTCCGGCTGCTCCCCTTCGGCTTGTTTGATAAAGCTGCATTTGGAAGAATCGAAGTACTGGTCAGCAAAGCCATCCGAAACCATGCAAAGTACAAGCCTGACCTCTACATAAAGGTGGCGTTACTCAGCGCATGTGATGCGTGGGGCCGAATGTGGCACGGCACACAGGCCGGCTATAGCCAAACTGTTTATCCACGTTTCCTTTTGATGCAGATCATCAGACCAGCGGCGAAAGCTGGATGTTAGGAAGTCAGCGAACGAAGACGATATTTCAGCGTGCACTTGCAGCTCGTCTCATAGACACGCCCGTGTCCATCATTTACGGCGGTATATGGCAACACCTTAAAGATAAGATTATAGCAGTAGCCACCGAGGCGACAAGCATTCAGCATGAGAAACGCCCGGACGACGATAACCGTACAATTATCTCCAGCTTGATATGAGAGGAGAATGAAGCGCTTGCCGCCTCCACGATTAACCCAAACAATGAGGCCAAGAGCAGTCGTCGGACCGCCGGTCCACTGAAATGTGCTGCTAAGAATCCAACTGTACTGGCTCAAGGCGGAAGTTTTAGAGATCAATGCTCATGAGGAGCAGTGTGGATTTCCGACGGGTCGCGGTACAATCAACATGACGTTGGCTGTTCCATAGAACCAAGAGAAGTGCCATAAACGCAACCAGACGCTGCGCACACTCGTAGAATTCACTAACAACTGCTTCGGGCGGAGGTATTGTGTCTGCACCTAGGATCTGCATCAATGGGGATATTGTGGGTAGCTGCACAGATTTTTGTTAGTTAGGTAGCAATCTGTGGACAGATCTGTCGGTGGATGGCAAGATTCGAGCTCGTACGGCAAACAACAGCAACTTTTTTCCGATGCCTTGAAGATGTATACAAAGCTGCTGGTCCATCGTTCACTGGTGCTGTCTGCGCTGTTATGCGACAGTGTAAATTGGACAGTGTATCAGCAGAATGTGCGTTATCTAAGCCGCTTCCATCTGCAACTTCTAAGACGCATCCTGGGGAGTGGGCGATCGGACATGGTTCTAAACACTGAGGTAGTTCGGCGAGCAGACACAGATAAGCCATGCTAAAGTACAATCAATTTCGTTGATCAGGATACGTCCTTCGGATAACTGATGAGCGGATTCCGAAGCAGCTATTGTACGAGCAGCTCAACGTGGGTAAGCGAAATCCTAATGATCAAAAGCTGTTACCAGGAATTTATCCAAATAGGACTTTCATGCCGTAATATCGATTTTGGATTATAGGAAGGCGTAGCCTTCAACCGGACCATCTGGAAGAATACAATCCGGACGAGCGTCCGGAGGTTCTGTGAGCGGGTTTGCTGGCTGTGAAGAGCGCGGTAATCAAATAAAATATAGATCGTGGTGCCATGACTATATACCGCTGTGATGAATTCGGTCGCGAATGTGCCAGCGGTCTCCGATGGTTAGCTCACCAGTGTACCCACAGTACATCATTAGTGAAGTGATGACGAATATATTAGGGCAAATTATATCTCATCCACTTTTTCGTTCGTACCAACCAACAACACTCGTGAATCATGGTGGCCCCCCACCTTTTCCTCTCTTCAGCTTTGTTGGTTCATTGTATGGTGAATATCTTGTTTGGTTTTTGATCCAACGTTAAATTCTTACATATCTTCTCACTCCAGTTTGGGGTGCAATAATGTGTACCTTTAATTCTTGCTCTATATTTACAATAACTTTCCTCTCAGCTTAGATCTTACCAGTTTAGTCCCAATTATTTGTTATCGAGCGATAAAGGTATTATACCAGTCTACTAACTGATTAACCAGAGTTGGCTGACTCGATCACGGGGGTCTCCACTCACACACACCCGGTCCTATTCCACCGGGCTTACACTAGATACGAAGTGTAGGTGGAAACACAAGTGGTACAGCACAAACCATTTGTGGTAAGTGTTGTGGGCATCCGCCCTTTGGCCTCGGTCAGATTGATGGGCTAATCCGAAACAGATGCCGCCAACTGTGAACCTGGGTCACCATCGGACGTTGACTTACCCCAGGTTCTCTTTTGCTGATTCACGCGTGCACATGTTTTGCACTGTTATGTTGGACGCTTAGAGCACGGGTACAACCACCACTTACTAAGTACGATTTAAACTAAAAACAAGTATGACATCTAGTGGATAAACGGGTGATAACCTTTAGCCTGAGACATTTTTTTGAGCTTGTTGAAATTAACACCAAGATGTGCAAAGCCGTGGTAGCAAACGAAGACAGATCGCAAATACAAACGCCCTTAAAAAGAGCTGGAAAAAGGATTCGGTGGAGGGAAGACAGAAGCGAGTGGAGACCACAATCTGCAGTCAGTACAACAATGCTAATCGTCACTTCTGAACCATACTGCCCATCCGTAGTAAACACTGCGGTGTCATATGGACGGACTCACGAGCACAATTTTGCATTTCTTATATTGAAACGATTAGATATGCAGCATCACCACTAGCATCACCATCATGTACGCGCATACAGTACGTCTAGAGGCACAGTCACATTCCCACGGGTATATGACAATAATACATGACTATATATATATATATGACAATAATAAAGTGCTTTATGCACTCCGAGAGAGGAATTTTCAGCTACTCCACACACACCCACATCTTCAGCAAATGTTGCACATTTAAGTGTGCCTAGATCACAAAATTATTAGTGGAACTGTGGAACCTAAGGAAAGGTTAATGAAAGCAGCTACAACCGGAATTCTATTTTGAGGTTAATTCAGTAATTAGAAGTTTCGGCTTGTGTAGAAAGCGAGCCAAATAAGGAATAACGGAGGAATAATAAGACCGGATAAGTGCAAATGAATCTCTGTACAAAGACCTAGAGAGATCCCAATACAAGGGGCGGGTTGTGTCTGATGGGAGTCCAGTTGAAAACTGTTCGCATATTTTGAAATGAGCAGAAACAATAAGATCAATGAATTGTTCACAGAGGATGCCAATGCAAGGGGGTAGATGGTTTAGGGATATGGAGAAAAAGAAAAGTCCTTTGACAACAAACCAGGGAAGACAACAGGTGAGCAATATATCCACTGGGGGATCATACAAGCCTTAATAAAACGACTGACCAAGTGGTGGGGAATGGAAAGAGAAGTTAAGTGCTGGACATAGAAGGAAAGCCTCCGGACTGTGGTGGAAACATCGACAACATAAAGTGACCAAGTTATGTTGTTGCTCAAAGTAATCCCCTGGTATTCAACTGATAAAGGTTCATTATTTATGTAGAGCGGAGCAGGTATTGGAGGGCTTTTCATATTGGTTCCTCTTCATGGGCGAAAACAGAATGTAAACATATCTGGATGTGTTAAGACACAAATTGTGAGACTCAGACCGACTTGCTAACTCGGAAGGGCGGAAGAAAATCTAGTAGGCTGTTTGTTCTCCAGCAGCACACCATCTGTACACTTGGTTACAAATGTGAGATTGTCTACTGGCCAATGATGCAATATGAAATGGAAATAAATAAAAAAGGGCAGGATTGCACCCTGTAGAACGCCGGAGCCAGTGTTGAGTGGCAGTGAGGCCTGACCACTGAATTGAGTAAGCTGGTCTTGGTTTGCAAAATAACCGCGTCAAGGATTAACGGTTGAAGTTTGGATTTCACACTCTTTGAGGACCTGAAGTAGTGTCGTTCTGCCAACGCGTCCAAAAGCATCGCTGTGATCGAGGAAACGTGCAGAGGGTTCTTGATTTTCAATCAAGCGATGGACGAATGGAATGAACTGGGCAAGCGAGCACATCAAAAGTTGGGCGTGAACGACGGTAGGCAAACCGATTTGAATCCACGATGTTCACTTGGTTTCCATTCGGGCAAGAATGTTTTTTTTTCTTCAAAACTTTCATTGCTGCGGAGCAACAAGAGATCGGACGAAACTTAGCCGCTCTTTTTCAGAAATCAGCGTTATGCGTGCTGTCCTCCAACATCCAGCAATCTTGCACTGTCTGAAACATTGGGCAAATAACTCAACTAGTGGTTAGCATTAAAAAAATTCCGCACACTTCTTACGAACAGTCGGTGATAGGCCGTCAGGTTCGCTTGTTTTATGAGTATAATCGTATAAGCTCTTTGAGAACAGTTGAGTTCTCGATTGAAGCTGACGAATCAGTGGAAAGCACAAACTCTTATGGAGCTGAGGGGGGAGTTACTCGTTGTCCTGTTAAAATTACGGTTGGGCTCTTCGAAGTCAACAACAACCAGTTTCTTGGCAGGAATGTTCAGTCGACTCAGCTTTTTCATAAATTTCCAGAGCACCCAACAGCTTTTGTTACCTATTATTGTTAGTGTGCACAGAATTCAAACGATTTAATTCACATCTGATAGGCTTCGAAATACATTTGACAGATGAATAATCTTTTGATTTATAAACCTTTCCTTTCATCATTCAGAGTTTTTTGAGACACAGAGAGGAAAATCTGTTTGCACGAATCATAATTTATTCTCAAGGGTAGCAAATATCGAAATAGAAATCGATATAGCTAGTCAGCTGATCACAGGAAACAGAGGTCATCATGAACAAACAAGCTCAAGTCCGATGACGTAAACTTACTAGTCGAAAGCGGTCCCCAAAGTAAACGCTGCTTGGATTGACATTGATGTGACTAATCACATCAGCCACAGCTAAACCCGGGTACCTGGTGAAAACAGTCACCCGTTCACCAGCCACGTTCGCGAATGCATCGCAATGCGAAGAATGGTTCTCAGTGAGAGGAGTTGCGATCTCTAAGTCGAAATCCATCTGCGTTCCATCCAAATTACCCAGCCAACCACGCTGCATTTGTATAACATCACGCCACTGGTTGCCTTCGATCTGTTTTAGTCCATTGAGCAAGGACTGTGAAAGTAAAATGTTGAGCACTGTGGGCAATACGTAAAAAAATCTGATGAAGCTGCATACTGAACATGGAATGTGAACAACTGCCACCTGAACAAACTTGATCCTCAATTTTGAACGATTTATCTATATCGCTTGGATATTAAACATAGGGTTGCACGTCATTCTGTTCAACTCCGCTCAACTATTCACATGAAAGATCATTTTCAAGCTACGGATTTGCATCTCAGACAAAATCCTCTGCGAGAATAAAAAAACGCGTATCCAGAATTGAAATATGCTGCCCAGAAACATACACAGTACACAGACCCAAAAACTAAACCTCCGATAAAAGCAAAGTGGTAAAAAGAACTCAAAGCAATGGGCTCTGTATGTTCGTAATATAACGATTGTCCGACTTGGTTATCTTTATACTGTACATACATTACGATTGAGATGTAGTGCACCCACAGATAGACACTCCGTCGACCCAGAAGCACTTTCCTGAGGTAATGGTCATTTTTTAACCGAATATCTGTTGGAAGCAAAGAACATGGCTGAAGAACTGGAACGGGCCTAGACCTCCTGGAAGACAAAGTATAGCGATCTCGCCAGACCATATAAGACTTTCTTTATGAACTGATTGTGGAGTGAGTAACCATAGCATACAAAACCGTTAGCAAACATGCTTGATAAATCGATCAAACAAGGTGAAAGCTCGTCTACATCAAAAAAATCAGGATAAACTAAGATTTGTTCAGTCGATGTGAACAATGAGCATGAGGTCAAGGTCCCGATGGTTTGGCCTCATACCAACGTACTTGCGTGCAGGTCTAAGGTGATGGGATCCAAACCAAACCAACACTCATTAACAGATCGTCAAGATGTTTGAGCCGAAATGATAACCCACGCTCAACCGTGGCGTGCATTATAGCTACGTGATGAGATAGAGTTTCTTCTCTGCGGGATCAGAATGAGCGAACGCGGCGAATAACATCGATGCTAACAAGTTTTCTATTTGCCTTCTGTCTTTCGGTGTAAACCACTCGTTTTACGTCGTTACTGTGATCCCGCATTCTTGTATGAAGGCCGCGTACTTGTCACAATAACTGTGAACAATCACTATATGGTATATTTTTTGGACATACTCAATTCTCCCGTATGTCCTGTTCTTTCGGACAGATAGAAAAGTAGTGTACTACGACAGGATGATCTCCACCAGATCATGCACCAACTGTAACTTCTGAACAGTAGAATTACCCGCAAAAATTGCAGGGGATGTAATATAACACTGGCACATTTAACATATTTAAGAGACCAAACACTACAACCGTAACTGTTGACTCAATTCACACCAACAGTGGTTTAACGAATTATATGACGCTTTAGCCCTCGCAGACTTCTTAAAATTTATCAGAAGCTCGATGTTATAGAAGGCTAGAATAACAGACATTTAGCAAAACTCAAAAGGAATGGACCTGGCATAAGATTCCTTGTAATAGAAAAGCATGCACGTTTCAGAGGGTAGGAAAACTTCGTAGATCAAACTTTCATCATCCACATTATCAACAACAGTAACACCAGTGGTTCGAGCTGAAGATAAACGGTCGTAAAAACGTGAACAAAAGAGCAAACTCTAGCCAGCAGACAAAAAGAACTGGATGGGACATAACCCTTCAGAACAACTGTGCCTAGACCTAGGCATTTGAAAGCAAGGTTCCTGCACTCTGTGAACAAACGGGGCCACAGTTGAAAGCAAGATGACATCATCAAAACTGTCTCCATGCGGATTTTACTGCCCCGCTTCTTCAAGCGCACTTGGTTGATAAGAAAAACCGACCGAACGGCGGCAAAATTTACGCCACTGAGCCCGATTAGCCGTCACCTCACCAGTCACCCAGCTCTGCAATTCCCAAGGGCTCAAGCAGGGAAACAAATCCCATTGGTGGGCAGTGCTTAATGACCAACCATAGCAAAATGCTGAGAGGGTATCCAACAACCTTTTCAATTGTAGGGGAACAGGTAGGATGCAACATCAAAAACAAACGTACATCAGCAATCGAAACAAACGATTTGAACTAAAACCTGATCAAGTGAAACACATGCAGACATACAACCTAATAAAGAACGTACACAAAACAAAAACAAACAGTCATCAATAACCACAACATACACAACAATATGTCGGTGACTCACGTCAACACCCAACAGTCAAATAAGTATGAACAGAAGAAGAACAATCCCTAATCAACAAGCAGATCAAACGGGAGTCAACAGAACCCCAACATGGAAACTCCTTTCTAAGCTCAGACAGGCGACAACAGCAACAACAACTGCGTTGGTGAACTACGGATTACAGTGTAGTAAACGAAGCAAACCGGGTAGACAGTTTTGGCGTCGATGGAAGGAAATTACCAAAATGAATATACATTATTCACTCTAGCATTGTTTTCTGTATATTTTCCGTTGAATTGAACTATTTTAGCCGAATACAACATTCACAGCTAGATCATCTATCTACTCGCTCGTATTGAAAGTGGACTGTTAAGCGGGGTCAACGTTGCCGTTCACAAGGAGCGGGACAGGCTATGCAAAATATTAGGTCAGATATCAAAGGTACGGTCCACGTAGAACCCATAAAGTACAAATTTTCTCACCTCCGAATAGACAGTGGTACGAAAAAACCACTGACGCAAAAGTCGTCGCTCGACGAGAGCACCAGAGCGCCACGACCTTCCCTCTGCATCGACGAGTTCGTCGGCCAATACTGTGTGGTCAACAGGGTCCCAATTGACAAAAGCCAAACGATGATAGGCCAGGCCAGCCTGATACAGTTTTAAAAAAAGCCACTGAGTCCATCGATAGTATTCTTCGTTGCAGGTACTAAGTTCACGCGACCAATCCAAGCCCAAAAGCATAGTCGATTCCATTTGGTCACGCATATGACTTATATTTCTGAGTGTGCATTCGAGAAATAAAAAAACAGACCACTTTAACAACCCGGAATCCTTTGTTACCAGAAAACATTTTAGAGAAAAGCGATAGATAACTTAGCGGTAACGATGCCGGTTGTTTGTTCAAACTCCGGTTACCGCAAATGGTTACATTTTGGTTTTGGTGGTCTGACTGTGCCCAGTCCATATGTGGGTCAGTATGGTGCACATATATGTAACATGATCAGTTGGGTGAAGTACTGTACCCGTTACGACGAACATGGAAAACCGTGGACTATAAGATGAAAAAGAGGCCGAAAAAATTCAAATGGGGCACGTGAAAATTCACAACACAAAATTCACTCTGGTTTTTCTTCATTTTCTGAAGCGTCTTTAATCAAAGATGTTCATTTTACTTCGGACGACAACGATGGAATCGGAGAAGCCTCAATAAATTAAGCCATGATGTCAGAACGTTTACGTTTCGACCTAAAGTCATACATCGACCACCAGGCTGGAAGTCCTAGCCTAACCCACCATTCACAAACAAGGAACAGGGCACCAGGTGCTGGTTGCGCGCGTAAGACGTGACTAAGCTAGTGTCGCATACACTCTGATGGACAAACCAAGACTAACCGAACTGACTCAAATCAAAAAACCTAACCGAAATGAAACGTTATCGATGAAATGATTAATTCTAACTACTTCGCGGGATCATTTAAGCGAATGTATAGGGAATAAATTGCAGAGAGAATGAATTCCAAACGCAAACAATTAACGCTCATGCTACCATCTGATCACAGCATATAACTGAATGTAAAGGTTTGTTAACGGTGTACCAGTTAGCTCCCTCCATAAGTCTGAACACAGTAATGGGAAGACTGGTAGAATTTTGCATTGGCTCGTCGGTAACAAAAAACAATGGTCGGAAATACATATGGAACAAGTGGAATGGGGATAGAAAACAATCGACTAAAGGAAAACAGAATACAAATGCTAAGCTGCTAGGTAAGAGGGAATCACCGAATTATAAGCAACTGGTTATGTACGTATAATGTCAGCTTGGGACAGCTAATCGAGAACACTCGGGAAAAAAGCAACGCGACGCAGCACAAACCTGGAGTAAGAGCCAAAATTAAAACCGCGTGGTGGTCAAGCAACAACGTGGTCACGAAATATGAAGACCTTGACTGCTCCATTGAGCAAAGTGGGCAGGCATCGTCTGCCTGGATGGGGTCCTCGTGGTCACTCAAACCGCTGGTTAGATACGCTATCCGAGATGGCAATGTGTCGCAGTGAATGGCGTACCTGTATCCAGACCATTTCTAGTTATTCCGCTTAGTCTTCTTTAATAGTTGTTGACCTTCTTAGTAACGTTTCCTTCTGGGATATTCCATTTCACTGTTGAGGTGCGCGGCGGCCCGAGCCACAGTACCTTTGGTCAGGCTCATGGCTGTTATGATGATGATGATGAGAGCCAAAATTAAGACAGAGTGCTTTCCTTTTCAAACGAACCAAAAGATCAACAACACAGCAATGTTGGGAAAAATATTCTTTTGTTTTCGACGTTAAGGTTACTATGGGTAACCTATGTCAAGACAATTTGCCAACTCAAGCGACGTTAGCTTTGAAATTACTTTACCCGAAATGTTTGTCGATTGACCGTACCACATACTAATTATCCCACAACCGAAGTTTGCCACCAAAACAGTCAAGCAAGCAAATAGCACATACGAGCGAAGGGATCATTGACGTTTGTCTGTTTGGCTGATGGGTTAAAGAACATGTTACTATCAGACAGAGCGGTAGAACCATATCACAACTGCTGTATTCAAATGAATCACGTTAATTCAATAAGAAGCTACACTCAAATTCGCTTTGGTCAGAGAACATCAGTACAATATAATATCGTTGGGGTTGCGGAATTCACAATAGTCGTAATAAATTTATTTAAAACATCATATACGGTCGTTCAGCCACAAGAGGGTTTTAACTGGCATACCAGCTGCCACCTCAATTGAAATAGCAGGTGATACACAATTTGAAAACATACGTCTTAGTCCAATTTAGAGGCGATACACTCCTGTCAATTGCTGCATTCTCTGCAGGCAGACCAAAGGCGTCCCAACCCATTGGCTGAAGGACGACCATACCCCTCATTGACTGATATCGGTAGAGTACATCAGCAACCGTGTACACGCGCAGGTGGCCCAAGTGTAGATGTCCCGAAGGATACGGAAACATGGACAGGATGTATGATCTGCCCTTTTTGACATTTTCCCAAAGCTGAAAATAAATGATTGATTAACAATGGAGAGTACTTTTGCCCTGTTCCTATCATGCTCACGGATTAAAGGAATCCATTTCTGTTCCAACGTCTGCGAAGTGGTAGAAACCGAAGAGAGCTGTGGAAAACGATTGGCCAAGTGGAGGAACTTACCAGACGGAACCGTAGAAAACCCGGTTGCTGAAAAATACGGCGGGGAGATTGAGTTTTGACATGAAACAATCTTGTGCAAACGTGTATTGTGACTGCTCCTTTATGAAGTTCCATATGGATCAGCAAATCTTCACTAAATCCGGCAAATATAGATTCAAAGGGATCACATGAGGGAAACAAGTTCAACTGGAAAGTAGAAGAAATGAACTTCAGGAACGAGTGTTGCGACTTACGGAAGTCGGGTTTAGCGCACCTGTAACACTTTCCGATAAAAACAAGAGTATTGGGAAGAAACACAAATGAGTTCGGGAAATCGATTAACAGCATTTAGTTTTAGAGGAAAAGCTTATGGTTTCAATTCAACATCTATAAAAATTCATAAATAAGAAGTCAGTTATGCGAACAGCTGTTTTCGGCAATTCTCATCAGGCTTTTACAATTACATGGGGTAAATGCGTTTCATATATGAAAAATTGGAGCAAGTTAAATTAGCGATTAAATTCATAGACATGGGGCGGGTCACAGTCTATTGGAGGGGGAGTTTTGATGAATGTGCGACACTAGCATTCGTGTCTGTCGTGAGACCTGCAATCGTCGATGTCAAGTGGTTCACGCCTGCTTGGGTTTCAAAGGGCTGACTTCGTAACGGATCGATTAAGCCCATTCCCGGTACAATCGGCAATCATCCAATTGACACTGGCCAACAAATTGAGCCGGATGAAGCTTTCAGAGTTATCTACAAGGTTCGTCAAGCCCATTATGGGTCTGTCACGTTGACTGTTGTCGACACCCAAAGCTATCAGACTCTACAACCCATGTCTGTGTGCCCAAAAACAGTTCGTGCAAACCCCACATCTTCCTTGGTTAACTATCCCACGGCCACTATCCGCATAATTGACTTGTTAGGAATTCTATGGGGATCTGGAAACGATTGAAATCCATAAATCGCAAATCCAGTGTATTAACGATAGGAATATTCGACAGGTATACTGGAAATGAACAACTGGTTTAACAGCGTGTACTTAATAATCGACCGCCTTTTTGTGATAAAATTCCGATTAGTATACTGAAATAAGTAACAATGGTACTGGTCCAAATCGACTTCCAAAACGTTTTGAGAAGGGAAGTCTTGTGCATTTTGCAGACGAAGTAGTTCTTGATTTCGGTAGGGTTTAGATACAGCTGATACGTTGGCCATGGAAATAACTGAATCTGAAGTTTCATTTTGGACCGTTTCATTAATCTCTGTGATGAAGTTTGATGATAACGTCCTACAAGGAGCAGTGATTCATCTGGTTGTCCGGGACACGAGATTTCAAGGAATCAATGCTTCACAAATCAGCGGTACTTTTATTCATTAATATCAAACCACTTCATCAATTCATCCGAATCACCTCTCATGTATGCATGGAAACTCCGTCACTTTAACGAATTGGATACGTGAGTTCAAAAAGGACTGAACGGATCCTTAATCCCCAGGTTCTCTCTATTCGCTTTTTTAGTAACTACTTCAGCACAATGGTTTTCAGTTGGTACTCAGACTGTCATCAGATCGATGCATGGTAATAAACCTTAAGTATTCCATCAGGAAGTCGCAAGATGAAGCGTCTAGTTAGCCACATTAAATTTGCATCTAAGAAGTTAGGATGGGCAAATCCTAACCACAAGTCTCAAATCGTCATGGTGTTTCCAGTTCGGATTCAACTGGACACTGTTTCCGACATCACTACCTTCTAGAAGCACATCTGGAGGTCTATTGGGAAGCCACCAATCCGTCGAACTTTCCAAACAGCACTGAAAGCTGCGTCATGAAACTCAGAAGTGAAAGAACGTGCTGTTTCTGTCAATGGTATGCAATTCGAAGAAACAAACTACTCATCGTCCGTATCGTCCTGATCTCGATCTGCCAGACCCAGATAGGATAGATTAGCTGCAACTTCTATCCGTTTCGCTGAACATAGTACACAACAATATCACCAGTGCTGTGAATCAACCACCGGTGTACCAAGAAGTCAGTACAAAATCTACAGACCTTCTACACCAAAAACCCTGTCGTGCTCCAGGGTGGCCTAGAATGCTGGACGAAGACGAAAGCCAGTCTCTCCTCACCTCTAGTCCCAGGCCCATTTTCGGCCCGAAGCGCACAGTTTCGTATGTCACCCGTTATGGACACTGTGTGCGCACAATGCAGCCAATGACCGATCTCCTCCGTGGAAGGGAACGCAAATTTCAGTCCACAGAGGCTGCACGTACCGCGTTCGTTGAACTCAAGGTTGCGGTAGTCGACTCAGCTCTCCTTGTTCATCTTAATCCGAACGCACCACTGTCAATCGTAACTGACGCTCCGGATAGAGCTGTTGGTGCTTTTTGCAGCAGTTTGTCGAAAAGTAATGGCAACCCTTCGCCTTCTTCTCTAAATGTCTATAACTCGCGGAATCCCGCTAAAGCACGTTCGGTAGAGGATTGCTAACCATCTGCCACTTCCGCTATTCGGTGGAAAACCGGATCTTCACGGTTTACACTGACTTTAAACACTTCAACCGACAGAAATTCCCCAGAGGAAGTTGGGCATCTGGATTACATTTCTCGATTTACGACTGATACATGACATGTCTCAGGTACCGAAAGCACTGTCGGGGACGCCTTTTCAGGCATCTATAACCTCAGCACACCTGCTGATAATAGCACTGATTTAACAGTCATGACTGCCGCTCAAGCCACCGGTCCAGAGATCGAGCATCCTCTTCAGAAGAGCCCTCTCACAATCCAACCAGTGCTTCTGACATCTTCAGAGGAAACAATCCTCTGCGACGCCTCATAGGCCACACCTCGCCCTACGGTGCCTGCATCTTTTCGCCGTGCAGTGTTCGAGATACTGCACAATTTGTCCCATCCTGGCATACGCGCTTCAGTCAAGCCTGTTACTGGACGTTTCGCATGGCCCAATATAAGCAATGACGTTCGCAGTTGCAATGCCAACATTCCAAAGCTCACCGTCATGCAAAGAGCCTCCTTGGGACTTTTCCTTTGCCAGACGTAAAGTCGGTGGTTGGAGACTCTAGGTGAGATGGCGGCTAATCGAGCTCAGTGGCGTGAATGTTGTCGTTGTTTGGCCGAGTTGTCTGTGAAGTGAGTGCATTTAATGACGTGGGGCAGTGAAAGCCGTAAGGAAACTGTCTCGTTGATGACGCCTTACTCTCACTTGCAGCTCGGTTGTTTGTTTGCAAGGTGTAGGCACCTTGATGCTGAATGTTTGAATATAGACGTAGTCATTTTCAGTAGTTAGGTCCCTTTCCGTCCCCTTCTTTTTTTCTTCTCTCTCTTCCTATATAGGGTTTGCTGTTTCTTCATGGTTGTGTGGCAGTTAAGCATTAGTGTTAACCACTGATGTATTGCTGTCTATGATGACGATGAGACGCATGTTTTCACCACGTGCACGTCGATCTGGCAGGCCCCTTACCACCTTCAAATGGCCCTATTTATCTGTTGACGTGTGATTACTGCTTCAAAAGATGGCCTGCAGCCATACTGCTATCTAACTGCGCATCAGAAACGGTAGCCAGCGCCTTCCTGGAACGTTGGATGGCACAGTTCGGTTGTACAGCAGTGGTGACCACAGATCGTGAATCACCTTTTGAAGGACATTCCGCGGCTCTCTTAAATACATTAGGAAGCACGTACACCCGCATTACACCTTACCACCCGGCAGCAAATGGGATGGCTAAACGTTTTCACCGCCAGGCAAAAGCCGCTCCTAGTGCACACGTTAATCCTTCGTGGAAATAGACACTCCCGCTGGTTCTCTTAGCACTGCAAAACACTGCGAAAGAGGAATTAAATGCCACTGGAGCCAAACTAGTTTTTGGCTGCATGATTAAGTTACCAGGTAAACTCGTTTCACCTGCATCTTCAGCGCTGCACAATTACGGTAGTTATACAGCTCGTTTGGCGCACCACATGCGAAAGCAACGCCCACTGCACCCTAGAGAGTAATCAACGGCTGTGCATGTGCGCACTAAAATGTTTTCGTCCACTAATGTGTTCCTTCGTACGGATGAAGTGCGTCGAACAATGCAACCCCCATACACCGGCCCCTGTCGTGCCCTCGCAGGCGACAAGGAAACCTTCACAGTTGGCCGGAACGGCAAACGTGAGTAATCCCTGTCAACAGGCTGAAACCAACATTTACGGAAGAACCATCAGCCACACCTCCGTCGACAAGTGGCGGTCTTCTAGGCATAATCATCTTGGTAGGGAGCTTCGCAAGCCTGTACGATTTTCGGAATATGTTCACATCCATCATTCTTGAAAATTACGTTTTTCAATATACTATGTCCGGACATTCGCACTCATCCTGATTGTCCACCTACTATTCTGAGTTATGGTATGTCTGGACTCAGTGATATGCTTTTAAAAAAAACAAGAAAACTTCCCCATATCAATGCTAACTGACTACCTACTCATTTTTAAGTCTCTGGCTATTTGACACGTGAAAAAAAGACAAACGGTTCGGTCTGATTCCTACTCTTTTGCAGTTATCTGATGCTTCAGCGGGTCCGCAACCAAAATGGTGTTCTGGATTAGGTTTATTCGCCTGTTAACATTTTTCTTTATGGAGTCTACCATCTCTGGAGAGAAGAACAGGAGGGAGAGGAAACCTAAACTATTTAGTCGACCGGATACGTCCATATGGTGAGTTATCCTTTTCTGACTGTTCTGCGGGTACTTTACTGTTTTTCGTTTTCCAGACGATCCGAACATGGTGCATGGAGAGGCAACTTCCAGCTACCTGTCGCAGAGCACTGAACAAACCTACCCCCTTCTCTCAAGAGTTTCTAGGGATGGGCTGCCCGCTGCGATAAAGAAAAGCGCCGAAGACTAAATAAAATAAACAAGAGTCCTTTCAACGCAGCAGTCATGTTCGACCGACCCTACCTGAACTTTGAAATTCCCTACCTCGTGCCATTTCAGTGTGTAAAATCCTACAACTGTGACCAGCCAAAAAGACATGATACATACTTCCTTCCCTTTGGAATAACGAGGGCCTGTGTATCACTTAGTAGCGTTCTAGCGGACAGCTATGTAACGACCATAATAAATAATGATTTCGGTAGTCGCATCCACCTGCGCATTACTGGATTTGGTTTTTCACCTACTTCTGTTTTAGTCAAGCTATCCACTTTGTAATATCCCTTCTGGGACTAAAATCATAAGTCGCTCCTTGCCTCATTAGCTTGACGTGTTTCTCTGTGCGCTCTCTTTCTCAGGATTGAAACTAATACACGGGTGTCAACGCGATGAGTCATTGTATTTCAATGTCGATTGGTCTTTGACAGTAAGTGCGGACTGGGCATTATACAGTTGGATCAGTCCCAACACGCGGCCATCCTGACGATTTTCAAGCAGCGACCGGTACGACTTCACTCTGTATTCAGTCTATCCCGACTGGCACTCAGTAGCTATAATGCGTCAAAAGAGTAGGTGATGATAACACCCAATGATGTGGACTGAAAGCATCTCCTGGCGAGCTGGAAGAAGGCGGGTAATTAACGCCCCAAATATTCCGGTAACAAGACGCACAGTGAAGAGGCTGATATTATATATATATATATATATATATATATATATATAAACGTAAACACACGTATATCCAAATATACAACCCACGGCAAAAAATAAGACAACGAAGCGTACAGCGTGCAACGTCAGGATGGCTCCCACTTCATAACAAAAGATGGGAGAATCCGAGAAAATGGAAATAAGTGGCAGTCGCATCCAGTCATATACTGCTACCTTGACGTGGTGGTCGGGCTTGTGTACT
>QNGE01000228.1:327525-359163 GCA_008508345.1 Paragonimus westermani | reverse complement strand
ACCAGATTAAGAAGCGCTGGTTACAGGGTTATTGAAGTGATCTGGAGCGATGTTGTTCTTCTATCCCTAGATGACCAAACAAATGAGAGTTTCAAATTATTTTATCGCGTACTGGAATCGATATTTTTTAATTACCACGCTTCTGTTGCCTTTTTTAAGGTCATCGTCCTCGTCGTTCACATGGGTGACTGTCAAATCTGCCTCTGCTCAAGACGAAACATGGTTAATCGATAGTAGTCGCTAAACCAACAACAGCAAACTATAAACGCCCAGGTAACCACACCTGTTTTCCCATCTGCAAATGTACTTTACTGTTGCCTAACCTCCCACGAAAATGAAACAATTTTGTTATCAGTCAGCCAAAATCACATACATCAAGTGTTTGTATGTTAACATTTTGGTCTATTTGTTCATTGCCAGATTTCTGTCTGTCTGTTTAGAATTACTGCCATAGTTCCATTGGAGAATAATAATGAACCTCCGGCAGCTACTGAAGAGCTACTGGTGATCGCCTCAGTTACAACTGCTGAAAGATGTATGCATTCCACTTTGTCCGTTCAGCCGTAATCACAAAACATTCGGAGCATTTGTTTCCACTTAGTGTCACAACCAACAAAGTGAAGCAGGTTTGGCACAGGCCAACCAGAAATTACGTGCGCAATGTCAAAGTGAGCTGAGTTGGCAAGATACGTTTCATGCACGGGTGGGTTCTGATAAGCAGAAACTCAGTGACAGTCAACAGCTTGGGGTTTTACACATGTAACGACACCTTGAACAAGTAGACTGGTACACTAGGTGTTTCCCAGGAGACAAATTCGGAATTCAATACGGCCGAGGCCACATCTCACTCGGGATTCTTCACAGAATGGACCAACCACTTAGGATATACTCAACTGTCTTCCCTGTCCAGATAAGTCATCGAAACTACGAGTGAAGCGGAACTTACATGACAAACAGAGAGATCGGGTAAACAGTGCACCCGGGTTTGAAGGTTCGTTCTCCAGGTTAGTTATATCACACTTAGCTTTGTGGTCGGATGTGTGCGTTATATGACCATATTGCCTACTTCTCCGTTATTCTCAGCCTTCTTAACAGGAAACTGAAGGACGGACTTGTCTTTATCCAACTAGGGTATCGCTAATTTTCTCCGTTTTCCGCTTTTGAAATACACCTCCATCTCTGTTCAATCCAATCTGTCACGTAGATCCTCCGAGTTCTGCTACAATGAGTTATGATGAAATTGTGTTTGTGTGGTTGACAAGTAACTCCAACCACAAGTCAATCTAAGACAGATTGTTGGCTGTAACATATCAAGTCACCTAGTGTTCAAAATAATCCGCAAAACAAAGTCTTTCTTTGTACTGTGCTTCGGGCATCATAGGAAGATTTGAATCAATATAGGCTAGGACGATCGCAAACAATGCAAAGTGATTAATATTCGTGAAACACAAGACACGATTGACACAGCTCATCCGAAGCTTATCACTAATTTGTTCCCAGAGGGACAGCAGCCTTGATCTGAGTGAAATTCCCCTCACCAAACAATCATTTAGTCTATAGGCATGCGCCTCAAATTAAATTGTCCTATCCATATACAAAGTAATTAACTGACGTTTCTGGATAAGATGAAGACAAACAAATAGTGAACTATTTTAAGAAGTAGGACGCTAGTCTATAAGAAAACAGCGGTAACAGAAAATTGCGTGAATTCCCATAGATATTCTGTGAATCGCGCACTGGTTTACTAAGAATTTTTGAACAAGTAAGTGTCAGCTGTTTTCCCATTGGTTCAATTCGACTGACAAACTAGCGCACAACTTTATGATGCGCGGAATTGGCTTCATTGAATTGTTTGGTTTTGTTTATCTTTCATGGAGTTCTTGATCATGGAGTATCATCTCCAAATGACTTGAAATATGTCATAATATAAAACCATACTCGGACAAAATTTTAGGATCATTTTGCTCACGATCTCTTCCGTATTTAATACTGATATTTTGTGGCCTTATTCCGGGGTGGATGTTAATATTTATTGGAAAAAGAACGAGAACATCCGTACAGTTGGTTTTACATTGACTTACATTAGCAAAACCGACCAACTCAATGAGATCCACTTGGAAGCTTGTTAACAAATTAAAATGATTTTTATAAGTTCACAATATCTCCATCGGTTTAGTCGATTTATCGCTATGTTTGATTCTACTACTAATTTAGCGCCTGGCCACTTTTCTAACCTTGAGTTTTTGTGCCTAGGAACGGTTCGCAGGTGAGCCCAACAGTTTTCTCGTTTTAGTCCTCCGCAACGCAAAATACCGCCCTCCCAAGGAGGCAAACTATGTGAGACTGAAATTAGTCATGGGTACATCAATAGAATGAACTGGTTACCACTGGAAGAAATTAAAGACTCGCCAATGACTTTAAGAGATTTGCTTGATGTTGTCGTCTTTTAGTTCCGTGATGAATACATTGGCAGTCTTTCAGAAATTCCGGTTGCGGTTGTCCCGTAAAACATGCATTCAACGGACAGATCGCCTGGTGATACAGAAGGCTGTAACCGGAGACAAAATACAATTCTTTGCTCAACAGACTCGCACAAAAAATTCGTCGCAAACGGTCACTCATAAAACATTCAAAATGATGATTAGAAGAGGTAAATTCTGTAACGTCAACTGACAAAACATTTCGTACATTCTAACTGCCCATAAAAATGTAGTCTGAACATGAGAAAATACTAAATACAAAAATGATGAATGGGGTTGACAAGCGTTACTGTACACAAGTTAACTAAACAATTGCCATCCAGTTTAAGTTACCACAACGATCGGTGTTCTCGGGTTGATCAATCGAGGCAATTGTGTCGACACAAATGTTTGTGAACGCAGAGAAATAAGCAGATGCGCTTTATTGATAACGCCTCGATGGTCGCATGATATATCCTTTTTATGCACTGATTGCTTCAGTGAGGGTCAGCCTATTTACTATTCCGAGCAGTTGTTTGACGGTCGTGTTAGTAATTTCTTAATGCGAAAGTAACCATGTAGGAACACGTTGCCCATCCGGGTACTCAGCACCTGACTATTCCTCTCCATAACTGGACGGCAATCTAAAGATCATACGGGATGTGATACAATTACCCCAACTACCTTTACCAGAGGACAGAAGGCAAACTGGTGTGCAATACGATATATGATTGATCTGCATATTGCCTTCTGGAAATCGTAACACTTGTTTCAATTGCATGAAAACTTATCACCCACGATCTGAATTTGCGAGCACAACTTTTCCGAAACGGATATTTTCTACGTCATTTCTTTATCGGACTGTTTGTCCTTGCTAGAATGACAGGGGTAAATAATTCACTTTAATGCGGAAAGTGACACTAATTTCTCACAACAGTGTATCTTCCGAACAGTTTTCATGGACTCTGACAAACAGGGTAGGTAAAGCACTTCGTTTTATTTAAGGCAAACGCAAACATCGGTTGCACCGCCCTGATTTTCTGATGTTCCACTGTAAAATTGAAATATCCTTTCTTTTGTGTAGATGACATGCAATAACCGAGGTTTAAATTGATTCTCTCCCTTCCACCAAGAGTCTGATGTTCGGGTGCACAGAGCTCATCCCGCGGAATAGGTGGTTTATGTCAGTTTTACTCTTGACCATGACCAGGATTTCACTCACGTATCGACAGTATGGAACTACGTTTCCAGTGGGATCCATCGACTATTGCTCCAAGTTTGCCATCTGAAAGTCTGTCATATACGACCTTAGTGGCATACCCACTGTAGTTCCATCAGTTTGGCACCAAATACTGTTTTTAAAATCAGACTGTGCCCCATGAGTGAATAATTTTAAATCCGCTGTTAGTTGAATAGAGCTTGTTGGTAGATGCATATTCATCAAGATTATGTTGTTGCAAATCACCTCGATTGTTTCACTTAATATATGAAAACCGACTGTACGTTTGAAGAACGTAAATTATCACCACCAGTAGTTATGCCGTAACGTTTCGTTGCACGGCTGGTAGACCGCTTTCTACATCTGGGCATGCCGTTTCTGTCGCTGGTTTGAATCCCGCCGAAGCCCTTATTTTTCAAAATGAGGTATCCTCTAAATCATTAAATCTGCCAAACTATTCAGGTTTGTAATAAATTAGGAAGTCTCTTCAGAACAAGACGCAGTTCCAATATGTTTACTAACCACCCAGCTCAGTCGTGTCGATACAGATCAACCATGTAAAAAATTAGTTGTGATAACAATGGTTCATTAACAGCAGTTCACGATGCGGGAGCCGGCATACTAGAATTGTGAAAGATCATGTTTCTGTGTTGAAGAACCGCTTCTGAAATTTATTGACTACGTCCTCTTCCACCTATAAATTCCATCAAATCGTGAAAGATGATTAACCATAATGCTGTGGGAGATAACGAGTCATGAATACTACTGTTATACAAACTGCATCTTCAGTGATACTGTGATATTCACTAAGTTTGGGATGAACGAATCTGCTGTGAAAAAGTTTTATGTCATTCCCCAAAAGCGGACTACATGTAGCAGCATACACCTGGTTCTGGTCCACCAAACGTACAGAGGAGCTACTTTTCAGCTTTATGGTTAACGCCGTGACAGCCCAAAAATATCTAGGAGGCATACCGTCAACCCTGAAAACCACAGTCCAGGAAAGACATAGTAGAAAACAACTCGCCAAAAGCTAGCCGATGGTGTCAGTTTTTCTGTCAGATAAAAAAACGTCTTCGGTTATCCACACTCCTTCTTAGAATGGCAAGAATCAATTCGTTAACAATAAGATGTTGATAGCTCGGATAAGAAAAGTTCGAATCTTCTTTTGGTAACGCAAATATTAGTGTCAGACTTTTGATACTATCTGTAACTTTCTGGTCATCAGGAGTGAAGATTATCAGCCCTCCTATATTGAACAATCCCTCTTCCAATTGGGAATTCACTTTAAGAGAAGCGTAAGGTCTGCTGAGACACTTTTCAGTGACAATCAACAGGTCTAAAGTTTAGAACAATGTTGCACATACGATTCAAAAGTTTCAGTAAGTTGAGTTCAGCCCTCGAACTGTCATGAAACCGGTCTTGAAATCACCAAGAAAAGTTGTGGGTAAAAGATTTGCTGAGGCCAAACACACCATAAGTTGTAAACCAACCGAATAGGTGGTATTAAGCTGTGGCCTCTCGATTGCCCTAAAAAAAGTCTTTCAACGTCACAAGGAATAATTATTAACAGTGAATTTCAGGTTGATAAGTCTTGACCAACTGGAGGTACCTGATAGTCATTGGTGTGGATGTTTGTGTATGCAAAGACAGCAATCAACATTATAGATGACGGGCACGGAAGAAATAAAACGTACGTGAGGTCTATACAACCAACCAGTTAGGGCTGACATATAGCACGTTGATTTTGAGGATGAACGGACTAGGAATTACACTCGTGTTCTGTTGGAAGAGTCGGCTCATCAACTCGTCAGCGCAAGTTAGGTTGATCAGTTTGCTGCTGGCCATCGCATGTCATGGAGATCGGATCCATCATCTCTAAGCTGCATTTTGTCTTCATACTTGAGCCGTCTTCGCAACTAAATCCCTCCATGTATTTCCATAAACTTATTTAATTAACTCAGAGCTTGCCAGACTAATTATGTCATGGTTCAATGCCTAACCAGCGATTGTCGTGAGAACTGCTGATTATATATATTTACCGCAGTGTAAGGACTGTTCACAGGATTAAATCGGATGTAGAGGGCGGTAACAAAACAAACTTTAACACGTATGGGATCACCTATAATCCTATTTGAATGCAACGTCATGATCAGCGATTCCTTGATTACTGATCATGCGTTAGATACGTATCGCGGAATCAATGCAGAACAATCAATACCTTACGGTATTACTTCGCAATGATCAATCTGATGCTGACAAAATATGACAGTGTCTAACTGTTCAATGACCGTGAGAGTTAAAGCGAAATGTGAGCTATAGGGATGATTGTTGACTGGCATCCTACTTGTAAGAGAGTGAGTGATATGCTTTGGTCCACTTATTGGTACTCATGTTAGGCCTGAACAGAATTACTCAAAGTAGCCGATTTTCATATTTGTCTCATAGCGTACCAACTTCCTCAGTAGTGAACCCCAACTATCAAACATATGTGTGTTTCTCACAGAAACCCTTAGTTTGTTCAACGTTCCCCAGTGTTGTATTTTTATTGAAGTAACCCACATTCATTGGTACACCGACTGAATGAGACAGCGAACTTTTAGCCTTCTATGCTAATTGTTTACTATTTGATATCAGAGTGATGAGTTTCGGAAACCCAGGCATACACAATTAATTGTGGCTCAAATAACTAGATTACATTTGGAATTCGGAAGATTGGCTCCAGTGTGACCGTGTCAGGCACGTTTGGTTTATAAAATCGGAACTCCAATGCAAATAGCCGAGTGTTTTGTTCTTGATTGAAATTACCAACTGGCGTGTTTAGACGTAACACCAACTCTTTCAAAGGTCATGCGGATTAAGGCATAGTTAATTTGAATCAATTCAACTTTACGGAGTTGTGTGTCGGATGTCACGACACTTATTGAAAGTAAACAATTCTAAGGCACACGAACAAAGATTTTTATGACGTCTGATGGTTGTATACTGACATACCTTCCATGATTACTAATGTGCATTAACGGTTTTGTGTGACATAGTCTGTTCAGTTCGGTTTCTGAATCCATAAGTTTTGTGCTGACACAGAAGTTTGGTTGGTTCAGTTATTGGCTGAATCTGAAAGAATGCTTATTGAGTTTTGCTCTGAAGGTAACAACAGTCTATAAATCACTCATACTAAACTGTGTTTGACTTTACTGGCTACACAACACATTCCGACACCAATAAACCGGACTAACTATGTGAGGTCCTGGCTGGTTATTCTTAAGACAAAACAGGCGATTGTGTAACCTGTCAACAGTAAATAATTACTGCAATTGATGGGTTTCAGTAAGAACGCGATTGGGATCCACAGATTGCTAGAATAGGTTGGATATCAGGTGATGAGTTCAATCAAAACGGTTTCCCCCTCGAAGAGGTTAATCATATTTTTTAGGAATTCTCAATACATTCGGTTCTCCTGACAATCAACGAGACTGGTCACTGTCTAATATGTGAATTGGATTGTCTGAACATCGCGTGGAATGAAGTAGTCAGAGGAAAATACTGATCTAAAGATTTACCTGCATCGAACTACCGTCAGCCCGTAGTTAGCACATTAATCAACTCCTCATTCAAGCCCACTATTATATGTCATTGTACGTTACCAGTACACGCGCAGAGTTCTCCCCAGCTTTGGTCACAATAATTCACCCAGCCAAACCATTCTCTCCCTATGATTCGGTTTTTTTCCAGATATTGAGCTCGAAATTGTGTAGTATTTCATTCTCATGGAGTTTACCGAAATCACTGGACTAAATAGGATGATTAACTACAAACATCTGCGTGCATTTTCTGTATAATCTGAGTTAACTATTGGGCTCACACGACCGTTTGGTGAACTAGCCATGAAAGGAAGACACCGACTTGTTTGGGAATCGGTCAAAGTGGTCACAGTCTCTCGGTGGGTATGTTGGTCGGATAGGATACGTCACGTCTTCGGCGCTCACATCTTGAGGTTTTTAATGGCATGTGAAATGTGTGGCCTGCATACTGCCCAACTTGTGAGCATGTCCTGGTTAAGTATCCGGTGATTTTGTGTGTTTTGGAAACAGAAACTCCTTAATGCTATTCTTTAGTCCTTAACATTTTGATTTCATCCGGTTCCCGTGAAAGTAGGAGTGTTAAACTGAACTGTTGGCTAGGTTATTCGACTGAACGTGCAAGAAAAGCCGTAAGCCCGATTACGTAAACTAAACACACACACAAAATGCACAGGTTAACACGGTGCATCAAATGCAGCTGGAGAAGTAAGAACTATCAAATATGATGCAATATTGTGAGGCAGGGAATTTTTTTTCATCATCGATTATGAGGGCAGACAAAGGATGTTTCTGCTCGCTGTTGCTATCTTCCGTGTAAAAATTCAAACGAACACCATGTGTGTAGTTAATACCTGTCACTGTTCTTACCAGACTTAGAAAGCGGGAGGCCAGCAATTATCAGGTTTTTGACAACATATCATCGGGATTGTTGAAAAATTGGGTAGACTGCCCAGCTGCAGCCGTGAGCAGCTTGCATCACAAGTCCTTTGAGGAAGGTAAGCTACCTGCAGATTGAAAACATTGTGAAACAGTGGGGATTCATGGCGATGCGCATAACATGACTTCCAACCACACACCCATTTCCTCCTTCAGTATCTGTACAAAAGTAATAAAAAGCGTTGTTGGTAGTACTGTCTGAAATCACCTCTACACACACGGAGTAATAAATTCTCAGCAGCACGGTGTCAGACATGGCTACTCGTGCGTCACCAACCTGATAGCTGCTCATGAACAGTAGACTAAAGCACCGAGTGGACATTATCTTGCCAGACTTCTCGAAAGCATTCAACAAGGTAGACCGTGGCATATTGCTTTCAAAACTGCAATGGTACTGGATCTAAGGGAAATCACTACAGTGCTTGAGGGTGTGTCTGAATGCACGTATCTTCCCCGCCCATGGCAGTGGTACTTACCGAACAGTCCGAAGATCTCTGTTGGGGTGCTGCAAGGGTCAAGTCTGAGACCGTTCCTATTCATCCTCAAGGTCGGTGAACTACCGCCGCTTTTATTTCCAATAGTTTCCTTGTATGCAAGCCACAAGACTACGGTGAGTCATTTGTGACCCCTCAGATGAATCCAGTCTACAATCAGATCTCGACACGCTTTGCAGCTGGTGCAGGTTAAACTAAAGGCCGATGAATGCGCTGAGCTGCAAATACTGTGACTTTGTTATGATATTGTGACCTTGTATCACCTTGGTGACGTTAAACTTTGTGTACATGAACATAAAAAGACTTAAGATTGATTGCCTCCGAGGATCTAAGTCTCTCAACCACAGGGTAATGGCATGCAAGGCTATTAAGATCTCTAAATTCATCAACCATAGCTTGCGCTCCTAAATTCGGAAAACTTCGTTTCCATCTAGTCAACATTGTTCGCTCACTGCTTGAAGGAAATATTCAAGCCTGTTCTTCTCATCCCGGTGAGGACGTTTTATCACCTGAACAATTTAAGCGCAGGGCTACGAAGCACGGAAGTGGCTTTCGTCACCATCGCGGTGACGTGACTATATAGCGTTGCGATGTGTGCAGTCGCGAATGCGCTGGCCGTTTGGGGTTAGTAGATCACCAACGTACTGATAGTACAACGTCGATGAAGAGGCGATGAGAACGTTAGGCTCAGGTAGGTCATATAAGCATATCCATTATACTCCTGTTAACGACTGCATCGGCCAACATCCCGGTCGTTGACAATTAATCCGCTCCTCTTTTCAGAAATTTGGGTGTCAGCGGTCTTCTATCCATTCGTTTCTTTGACTTTGTTGGTGTATTGTATGATGAATGGTCTGCCTGGCTTTTCATAGTCCAATGTGAACTTTGCTTTTCATCCTTATCTTCTCTGGGATGCACTAACCTGCACTCCTATACTGCAATGCTTCTTGTATTACACTTCACATAATTCATACCTAAAACTTGCTAATTGCTCACAACTTCAAGACCCAATTAGCTAACGAGTGATCATCATCTGATACCATCTAAGTATACTTTTTTTAAAATCTGTATAAGAACCAACCATTTAACCTTGCCACGAAACGTCGGTATTTCCGGCCTCGTAACACTATCTCGTAGGTGGCTTGATGACAATTCAATCAGCGGTTGATTCAAGGCCATTGTTAACGGCCTGTTACTATACCAGCTTCCCATGAGCAATGCCCTTCCGAAAGGGTATGGCCGGTACACTCTTACATTTGGTCTCTCTACCCTTAAAGTGCAAGACACAATAGCCTCATTAGTGCTAGTGAAAGTCGAAGAAAAAAACAAGATATACAGGATTTGCACGAAGTGAGTGAGCTACAATGTCACTTAAGCTTGCTTAATCAATGGTTCGCAAATGTCAATGTATCATTCAACACCGCTGAAACCCAGGTAATTTACGTTCACTTTCCAAACTGTATTGATGCTGTTCCTAGAAACCACGTGCTTAAGGCCCCAAAATGAGAAAAGACACTAATTTCAAGTGATTAGGTTTGTCTACAAAGTGTGTAGCTACGGCAAAAAAATGCAGATGATACTGGAACTTTTATATTGAGTTTGCGAAATGGTTTTATCTAACAGTCCTCATCACAATGTACAAATGGAATCAATGCTGTCACGTATAGATAACCACAGATTTGTTGTCTTCTATTAAAATATATAGTTGTTTCTGTAAGCCTCTAGAAACAAGGTATTTAGGGAGGTATTGAGCTTAAAATGAACTTTTGTTAAGATTGGTTGGAAGCACTGCGATAACCACCAGTGAGCAACGGGAATCTGAGATAAGATTTAATTCCAACTCAAAGAATTCCATACACAAGTGTTTAGTATCGAACGGACTTCATACCACCAACCAAGAACGACCGACTAAAGGTTCGCTGCCAAAAACTTGGGATTCAACCTTACAGATCAACAAATGTGTCTGCCTGTTTATCTTATGTGTCAGTAAGCAAGTATTCGTCCATACTGTCGGTAAGCTATTTCAAAATGAGCATCCGTTCAAAGTTGACATGCTGCACGTCACACCTGGGAACGAGTTGTTTCAAGCATGAACCGATCTCTGATGAACGCGGATCTATCTCGGTTTAGCGCAGACAAATGAACGCATCAATTCACAAACAGCGATCATCACGAAGAAGTTCGCATTTATCAAAAGAAGAATCGCACTTCTGATACTTTCTCGTCATTTTGTTACGGTGTAAAGTCTTATATGTTGACGTTTTGCAAACATCGTGATCCAGAAAGTGGCAGACAGACTGAGTATCGCAATAGCAAACTCATCCGGAGCATCAACAACAGAACGTACATGTTCTGCGCACCAACGCAACAGAACAAACAGTCAGCGCAGTCAGGTTCATATCTCGTGTAAACTTAATATTCAGAGGTAATGTGACAATACGCGACCAGCGACGCCCTAATTAGAAGAAATTCCTGTGATCCTAGATATACCTTCAATCAATATTAATCCTGTTAATGGTTATCTATACTCTGTAGTACGGAGTAAATAGAGCGACAGTCAGTAGGGAATTCTGGAGGCCGCCGACGCAACTGGTCTAAGCAAAACAACTTAATAATTAAAACAATAAGTCTAGGAACTTTAAATGTCCTAGCCACTTATCAGACAACTAGATGACCAAAACTAATGTTCATCTAACAAACAAGTTAATTACTGCTATCACCTAACGACTGACTGTCTAAACGCAATATTAATTATACGATAATCAACGGTAAAGAGGTCATAATGAACCAACACTTCAAACAAATCAATCGTGCGTCCATTTGGTATCTTGCTGTGGCATGTGTTTTGTTAGGACCCACAAGAGTGACTAGTCTCCAGAAGAAATTTCGATTAGTCGGCCTGGCCAATGGTCTCCTTACCAGAGGAGGAAAGTAATAGCCATAAAGACTAGATGAATGATGGTTTTCAATCAATTGAAAATCTGAGGCCTGTGAGTATCCATTCTTAAGTAAAACGTGGCTAATCACTACCGACTTACCAATATGACACTGTATAATCTAGAAAGCGGTGGTGAGTTTTATGTGATATCATGTGGACAATGCACTTCTAGCATCTGTAAATAATGGACATCTACAAGTACAAAGCATGGGCACATTGTGAACGCATTTTAGCAAAAATACATTTCATTTGAAAGTTCAGACACTTCGTAACTCGATACAACTCGGTAAGTACATTACGTTTTATATCAGTACACTGTTTCCCCATGGTTCAAGGTATGATTAGTCTATCAGTTCAACTGTTGGTTGTGACTTACTGTACACTGTATTTTTACCTTCTGAGTAGAAGAATATGTTTTACGGATCATAGAGACCTGCTGGTAACTTTGAACGGAAACACAGTATAGAATTTCCTTTTAATGGAAAATAGTAGGCGGCAGATTGGTTACTATGGCTCCAACAACACTCATGATTGCTCAAATTACCTAAGTGTGTCAGGAGGAGACAAACTGCTCGTCTCGCTAATACTAGTCGATGACCTAACAAGCAGGGTTTACCTTCAAGCTAAAATCAGGGACTTTGCTGAGCAACATTTCCATTACCATCAAGAGATACATTTGCTCTCAGGGCTGCTCGCTGTGAAGCTTCAAATGACATGACCTGTTAGAATCAGATAGACTTTGCGGTGCCGCGGTTATGAATAAAAAGGAGTATACTTGGAAATTGTTGCCCATACTGAACGACGTGAGTGACAAATTGGAAAAGGCGGTTCATAGAATGTCGAGTTTTGCGACGTCCTGATTTGTTGCTCTTACAACGAGTGACTGATGAAGTTACTCTTAACTCTCTAAAACCCGGTGTTTCAACAACACCGTGACTGTGCAGTTGTGGGTCAAATGTTCGACATTCGACTAAACAAAGATCAAAGTAAACGCGTATTTTTAAGGAGGGTTATTCGAAGATATAGAAAGTAGTCCATTTGAGTTGAAGCGACTTTCTTCAACATATATTTGATAATCTACTTAACTCTGACGTTATATTCACAACCAAGCTCAAGCGTCTGAATAGGGATAACTGATTAAAACTGACTTTGCCCTGTTTTTATCTAGTCAAATGGATGCCAGAAACAAACATTTGGAGTACCAACCTGTGTTAATAAATTAAATCTCAAAACCCGAAGTTATGCCGAATATGATTAATTATGGATAGTTGTTCAACATGCACTGACCGTTTACTGGATTCGGACTGTCCTGACATACTCTTAATTTAAATTTCCTAACTTGTATTAGGAGTCAGTGTAGGACTTAATGATGACTAAATCTGCTTGCACTTACGTCAACTAAATTCCGAACAATACGTGTTAAAAATATTCAGCGGTTGTATCGCACTATTGTGAACTTCCTCATTTTGCGAACAAATGTTAAAAGTTTTCAAAAGGTTGCAGTTTCCGTCAGAATTCAGTGGAGTGAAAATGGTAGGAATTGTTTAAAGAATTTGAGGCGCACGTACGCAGACAAGGTGCACCTGTCTATGCGGCGGGTTCGTTTGAATCGTCGATCATGGCACGCCAGTGCGCTCGTAAACATGCCTGTGTATAGGTCCAACTGGGGTGGGAAAGTGGGCAACAGCTTGCTTACGTTTACCTGTTGCCATTATACAGCTTGCTACATTGTCATGCAGACGTGCCTACTTCCTGTTGCTACAATGCAAAGCTGCTGTACAACAGTACCTGACCTCACAATATGAATACAGTTAGGACAGTCAAAACCTTCACAGAGTCTACAAGTTACAGTACACAAGCAGCTTCACCAACTGTCTTTTGAATTTAAGGGATCATGGGATAAAAAAGGATGTAACCAAAACCCACATTTTCACGTCAGTTTCTTACACAGCTCAATCATCTACGCGGCAGTGAGGCAGCAAAACTTTTATGAAAAACTAGGCTACTTCTAAGTAAAACGGTAATATCAAACAAAGTCGAAAAAAATGCAATTAAAAACAAGGGACCAAAATACAATACATACATATCTGTCATACCATTTATTAGTGGATAGTATGAACATTAAAGTGACTTGTCTGCTTTCTTATCACAACATTAGACTGCCACTCAATGTCAGTTTCGTCGTGGGAAAAAAGCGTTTTTTGGCAGGGACAATCACCGCAATGAATTCATAAAGCACTAAAAATGGTGCCTCAAAACAATCCTACGTCGAAATCGGATATTCTGATGGAAATGTTTTAATGAAACTGAAATTTCTGAATCGGGAGGATTCAGCGGCCTAGGGCATTCGTTTTCTATATGCAAGTTTATTAAAAACTCGAATATCGTCACTATTTAGGCGTTTTTTATCATTGCGCATAAAATCGTCGTTCAGTCGAGTTAATTGATATTGAATACTGCTCTATAACATGCAGGAGAGTAATAGGTTATCATTCGATAGGACGGATTGGGTTCATTTAAATTCAGCTACAAAAGTTGAATGTTTATAAAACAAGTTAAACGTAATCAATCCTTTCAGTAGGTAAAATTTGAATCACACATAATATTTTAGTGCTGTGTTCACGGTGCCAGACACTTTAGATTAAGTATTTGGAAAACCAATGAGGAGCAGAAGGGTTTAAATTTATATTGAGTTTGGGTGGAAAGGTGTACCAGACACCTCGTCAAACCGACGGCAAGTAGTGAAGTTTTTCGATGTCAAGGTTAGCTTTGAAGTAAATAAACTAGATTACGGAAGCTATATACATAGGGTATTTTCATTCCAAATTTATGCGGTTAACAACACGTAAATTAATTAGCTTTGCAGAACTTTATAAAAGCCGTTCCTGGGTTTTTGGTGTACTGTTAACAGCCTAACGAAGTCTAACCATTCGCCATCCCGTCCTGTACCCAGATTTTTACAGGTGTCTTAAGATGCAACACATTACTAATCAGACCATAGCGATTGGTTGTACATTTCGTCATCAACTCGCGGGTGATATCACATTCCACGCAGGTCGATCTTAGGAGCCAGCTGGCAGTTTTGTGAGTTATGTGGCACTCTGAAGTAGACTTCCTGCACGTAGGAAGTTTTGGCTTATGCTTCCTCACCCAGTTCAACGTTTCAGTCACTAAACAAGGTGCAGAAACTAACTTAAATGAATATGAAAGTACTAGTACCGAACTAGGAGAACTTGACCAACTTCATAAAATCAAAAATATGCGGGAACCCAATAGATTGGAGGTTGGCTGACGTGATTTGGACTCCATCAAGTGTTTGTATAACACTTTAGCATCCTTGCTCAACAAAGTGAGATAGTTTTGTGCAGTATGCGATATAGTAAGACAGTCCGTTGCTTACATGACGGAAACCCGATGATTGGCAGATATTAAAGACGAGGAAACAAACAAACCAAATATAACTGTGGACCGACGCGATTGCCAGTGTACAAGAGAGGGTGGCGTGCCAGCTCAAAATATCTACAGTATATAAACCCGTTCGTCCGAGCCCGCTCTAAACTGTGTGGTATGTCACACATTTTATTCGATCGTCCAGTTATCTGATGGGTGAGCTCTACCGGCTCCCGTCTGCCTCGCTCGTCAACGATTGCTGGTTTAATGAGGTCACACGTGGACTCAGCTACGCAAAATTCTCACCGATCCTACACATGAGCGATTTTGATTGTCCTGAGATTGTTTTCAACGTGGTTCATGTTAGACGAACATCATGATACTGTCATGAATTCCCGCTCAACCGAAGATACCAGACGGTTTATGCAGTGAATGAACCTTCATAAACTTCTGACACTACCTTATAGTCTAATCAAGAGACATAATTAATGAGTTACAAATTAATGCCCCTCTTGGTCATAGTGAACAAGGCGTTATCATACTACATACATCTCCTTGACTTGATATTCCGTAGAAAATTTTTACAAGTTAGACTGGTTATCCATGATCAGAAATCTCAGCCATGTGTGTTAGTCTGATATTTCAGCGTATTCACCGCTTGGTGATCGCCAGTAGCTTAGCATAGTCACCGTTATTGAAACAACTGGCAGGCAGGTTCAAATCAGACAGCCTAGGAAACTCAGATACAAAAACTGACTCCTGTATTATATACGATATTAACTGAAAGAAAGGATTTCAGCTTTGAGCGCGTACTGGTCGCACGGAACTGAAAGGCACTCAGTGAGTATTTTATTGTCCGTAACCAGGCGGGAACAGCTATGCGGTTCGATAAACCTCCGTACAAGCTAGGTCTGACCAACAAGTTCATCGTCAATCAAAAACTGACTTACAAAATCGTTAAGCCCATCACCAAGAACTTCTCCATAATCTCTAGCTTACACCACAAAATGTGAAATCTCCCACCATTCTCAACATCTGGTAATTAAGTGTGTTTACCACCAGCTCCACTGAGTCACTACGTACACAAGTACCAGCGATACATATGTCTTGGAAGCAAATGTTTATATATCATACACCGTGTCTTGAAATAAACGGCGCCTTGTGAAACTAAGTCTTCAGGTCCTGAATTACTCTCTCTCTCCCCCAATATTAAAGAGGTGTACGAAAGAGATGTCAAAACCACTCTGTGAACTGCGTACTTGATCGCGCCTGGAGGACAAGCTTCTTGAACGGTTTACAGGATGCAGCCAGTGTCGCCCACCTTTAAAGGAACTGTTCGTAGTGACACTGCTAATCACAGGCCCATTTCGTCATTGTTGGTCGCTTCAACTATCCTTAAGGTTGCGCTTAATGATCACTTACATAAGCATTTCGTTCAATTTTTATTGTTGCCAGAGAATCGCTATGAAGTTCGGAAGCGATTTTTGTATGTCGCCATATTACTCGTTACCCAAAAAGCTTCAACAAAGCGGCTGACGAAGACAAACTAGTTGGTGCAGTTTCATTAGATAAGTTTTGCGTGTAGCTTTGTACTTGTGGTATATAAAATCTCCTACTTCTGTGGCTTACCGATTATCTTCAATGTCGCTGGGTTACTGCTGTGGTGAACACGACATTTTCAAGATTTCACAACAAGACCTCAGCTCTCTATTCCTCATCTCCGAAATTCCACAGCATATCAATTCCATGCTGCAGTTAAATTCTGAGGATATTGGTATTTAGCGTATGTTGGATAGTGTAACTGTAAATGGCACGCTGCAGAGTGATTTAAACACACTACAGCGCCATGTCACTGACAAACCTATCGCGGTCTACACGGCTAGCTGTAAAGCGATGCACCACCTTCATTGGGGTTGCACAGTTTACTTCCTGGGTGACGAAAACTGAGTATATTTACATGCGGGCGCGACTTGAGCATAACTGTTTCAAGTGACATTAGTCTCTCTTCCAAGGGTGCGTTGAGGGCTGAGAATTACAACTCGATGCTCGGGTTACTCATTAGGCCTTTTGGACGGTTTCACACTAGCTAGTTCACTAGCATGTTCAACTCAATGGCCAACACAGTCAGCTCAATAGAACCAAGGTACTCTCTGCATATCATCATTGATATAAATCCGCTTTTACCTGTCGTTTATAACTGTGCGCTCATGGTGAGCATTGTAAGCTGTGACCAGGTTTCCCCATCGCTAATTATCCTCCAGCTTTCCAGCCCGAAAGCACCACATTAGCGACCCTCTGAAAGCAAAACACTTCATTGATTTCTGCCATCTCTGTGAACCGTCCAACAAATATTCAAGCAGGGTTACACTCCCTCAAATTCCTTCTTTCCGTAAATTTCTTATGCATTTTGCGCATCCTCTAAGTGGTGAAAGTTGACTAAAAGCATGTACCCTGGTGAACTAATCCATCGGTGGACGAGTATATAGTAATTTGGATTAAGATTATCATGTTCGAAAACAACTTAGATGGGACGTTGGAAGTCGTGAACAAAATGTCTAGGGTGCAAGAATGATTTCCACTAAAAATCGGGATCAGGTTTAGTTTGTGTAAGCAATCTAACACTTCTCATAATATATACCTTCAATTTGTCGACAACTAACTGGAAGTCTATAGAACTGTATGGTCCTTTCAGTTAGGTTTTTCTTGTCACATTAAAATTGAAATCAGCCTGGCTCCGTGTGATAGCTTTTCACACAGTTAGAGCCAAAGGCCGTTCCGACTATAGCTGTTAAGAACAAATATTTTGTCAATGTGGTCGATAACGCACCAGTCATGAACACGTTAAGGTGAAGTAGTGTCGTTTTTCGAACTGTTGACCGTATTCTTTTTAACAGGTCCGAACGTGAACTTGTTGAAGCTATCCAGCAGTCTCCCCCACCCTTGTAAAGTGCAGAAGACAGTGAAAAACACAGGTTTCGCGTGCTGGTTAAATGTTTCGGTTACCATGACAAAGAGATTGTACGGGGGGACAGACAAGAAGTGAATGAGAAAGGTACTGAGCCATGGTTTTAACCCAAAAGAAAGGTGACAAATTGGTGAATTAAACACAACGAACAGATTAAAGATAAGGGGTATTGAACACATGCAGTTAACTGCAACCACCAAAAACAGCATTTATTCTGATAGTCAAATATCTGAACCCTTAAGACCACAGTGTCCATATGGTGGAGATTGATCAGTTTTGACCTGGTTTGTATTTACAGAGGATGAAGTGAAGTATTCAAGCGGCAGTCGTTTTTGCATTATGTACATGTCGAAGTCCTGGTCGGCCTACCTAATGGAGATGCAAAATTGTTGAAGAATTCCGGAGACAACCACAATTTGTAGCACTAAGCAGGTGTTATTACTACTCGGGAAATTCTCTCTTAAGGCTAGTTGTAAGTGTTGAGAGAAATTGTTGTAGGTATGAAGCCCATTAGGTGTAGGTTTCTTAGTGCACAAAACTGCTCGAAACGACAGCGATGAGTGTGACAGCTCCCAACCAACTGTTTGGAACTCTGTTTCAGTAGAATAATCAAAACTGTGTGCCAACGGGCAGAAAACCATCAGAACCGAATAAGCTTTGAAAATTTGCGATTTATTTTGTGCACTGTATGAAGATATAACAAACAATCAGTTCTGATTTGGAGTGGGACTAACAGAGAACAAAACTGAGGGCGCCAAAAAGGGCTCACTTTCATTCGTGTCAGTTGAAAATTGTGCGATATGTTATATTATTCCGAAAGCCATGCAAAACTTGCAAGCGGGACGATCTTGAAGATTTAGGTAGACAATTAATCGTTGAGACCACCCACGCAATCGTTGTGTGCAGCTAGTTGCACGACCGAATGCGGTAGCACAGAGTTCATGTTGGGCCCGCATAGGAGGTACATGTAAAAACATGTTTGGGAATAGAATGTTATATAAATGCCAGTAACCTAGATCCAATTCACTTTTATCGAAAGGATAAGGTAACGAGAAAATCACGTAATGATACGAGTTAAGAGGCTGTGTAACAAACGATATACATATGGGACGTGAGTGGGGATTGGTGGTTATCCCTGATTTGATTCTGTGAATAACGTCCAATACAGACTGCAAGAAGGCTGAAAGAACAGGTAACATGTCACAGGCAAAATCGTGTCCAACTGGTGTGTTGGTGTGTAGCTAACGTTGTCACCTCGTTGAACATGGAACACTGCTGATTAAACACTTGGTCTTATGTATCACTTCGACCTAAGTAACAGTGCCTGTACACATGCTGGAACAGTGCTCGTAGCCAGGAGGAATTGTACATATAAGTAGAGTAGTGTGTGGTTGGTATCAACGGAAACATGGTTAACAAAACTGAAATCGCTGGCCCTTTTAAGTGTTAACTGGGAGAAGGTGTGTCGGGCATTAGTCTAATAAATACACTTGACTTTACAGTTAACCTCCTTCCTTAGGATGGGTGACACTGCTGAGTTAAGAGTTAAGGAAGGAAATCAGTCGAACACAGTCTTGAAACCATCGAGGCAATCAATTTGATTTTCCTTCCCCAGAGTTTAGTACAAAATTTAGTAAAATGTGCAGAAGCTCCAAAGTGCTGAACCGATTATTTGTAAGGGCCAAATCGCAAAAGTTCATTAACAACTAGTGTCATCAATGACTTCAAAATTTTCCAACAGGGTTGCTTTTACGAGACGAACACCAATTATGGTGGCTGAGCGGAACTGAAGTTCACACTGCAAGCTGATTTGCGCCTAACAGTTAGCTTAAATTTTCGCTAACTATGAGACCCATCAATGGAGGAAACTGACACCTCAAGAGAGTCAACAACCACCACACATAAAACTATATTTTCTAGTGCATTTCACACGGTACTTGTATTCTTGTGAGTAGTAGAAGATTTTGGTTCTTCATAAATTGAACATCATTCACAATTTATCACAGCTGCCGCATTCTCCTAGGCAATTCATTCGATCCTTTCCAAAAAGAAGTACTAGACTTGAGTTTTGTTCTCATTAGAACTTGTTTGTAATGCATATTCTTGACACTGCGGGAATCAGAACTCCTGCCACACTTTCACAAAGCAACCGTGTTGACCACTGTGTCATTGTCTACACATAAGGCATGATAGAATCATCTAACGTAAATGCTGCCGCACGCCTCTAAAGATGACCTAGTAACTGTTCTATCAACTCCAATCGTTGATTCCACGACTAGGACTTCTCTTCATGTTAAAGGAGGTGCTTAAGCAATCTGAATTTCACTCGTAATCAAATGTACCACAAAAATTCCGCAGCTGTACATCAACCATACGGTATCAGTTCTGTAGCGTCAACGAGACTACATCACCAATCAAGCATAATAACTCGCCTGTATACTAATAAAACGTTAAACATCTGAGTTGACTGCAATGCTGGCATTATTCATAAGGAATCGAAAACGGAATTGCTACTTCACCAAAATCTAACTGTTCAAACTATACAACCAGTCTCTGTGAACAATTCCAGACTGTGAACATCAGAACTGCCATCAGATCATTGTAGACTAATACATGAAACGTCCCCATTTCGAAAAATAAATCAGACTGTCACATACTAAATCTCTGTCTATCTGTGTACCACACGTGATCGAGCTTCGGAGTAAATTGTATAAACTAGATGGTTATCAAGGGTATGTGGCTGTTTCCATTCCCTCAAAACAATCAGTGAGTTATACATGTCACATATTTTAGAACCGCAGCAAACTATAAACTTTAAAACTAATCGAAACTACATTTTTTAGCTAGTGTTGAGTACCCAGTGGACCTGATGGTTCGGAACAGTAGTGGTGTTGTTCGTAGCCCGGGCTGATGGTTTTGGTACTAATATGTTCGCCGAGGTTGGCATTTAGGTTGCAAACGTTTCATCACCAAGCGAGGTGACGTCATCAGTGCGTGAGTGTTTCAGTGTAAAGTTTTGAATGTGGCGTTTGATGAAGTTGGATCGATGCCTGCTCTTACATAGCAGAGTGGGTTGACCTACTGGTCTGAATTCTGGTTGATCGCTTTCTGTCGTGATTGACCTGACTCACCATTGGTCGATTTTATCGCGATTGAACTTTGACCCGATGTCTGATTGGTTGTTCTCTGGAGTCCTTGGGTTGGAGTCTGATTGGCTGCTCTGTCGTTTGGGCTTACTGGTATTCGGGCTTCTTGACGTTTACGTCTCCTCAAATCCTTGATTCGCATTGGTTCATAGATTTTGTCTAGTTCGATGTGTCTGTTTATTGAACCGGTTGATGAGTACCAAGCTTCAAATCCCGGATGAAAGTTATAATTGTGAATGGGTATTCTCTTCTTTACTGTTCGAACCATCAGATGCATTCGATGGGGAACTCAGCCAACTACATCTACTTGGAACATCATATCGCCTTTGGGTCGGGTGTGAGGAGTGAGCTCTCAGAGGAAATGTGCTGCTCTATCATGAAGCAGATGTGTTTTGATCGCGACTTATTGGCGGCAGCTAATACACTGCTGTTACATGGTCGGATCTTAGCATTTTGAGTGATGGGACACGACCACATTAAATGTGAGATGGAATCATCACCTGTTTCACAGCTACAGCTGACTGTCTCTGGGAAGCGGTGGTATTCCTCGGGAGCAGCATCATTTCATACGTACATGTAACACATATAGCGTGATCATGTGGATAAAATGTTGCAAAATACTGTCTTCCTTTTCGGGACTGTTTGTTGGGGGTTAGCATAAGAGGAGAGTTGCACGTGTCCGCAACGCTATGTGCGTTCCAAGGAAGATCCTCTCAATCCACATCTGCTTTTTTTCAATAGAAAATGTTCTCATGTTGTGCAGTGGAAAAATTGGCTAGATTAGAAAGTCTGGTAACGATAGAAGTCGATCTAATCGCACTATTGAGGCGTTTGCACGACTGAGGATGGAGAATTCTTGATCCATCGGCATTAATGGAAGAATGCATTTGATTTGCGTTCTGGAGCTCGGGGTTAGCTGCGAATCGATGTTTTGATTGTGGCGATCCTCGCGTTTACTTTTTAACCATGGTGTCAGTTGCTCGCTAAGACGTTGACTTCGGTGTCAGTGAAGAAGCTACAACCGCATTTATGGTTTTAGTAGTGTTTATGTTGCACGTCTATTCATTTTTCCTAAGTTAATTACAGCTGTCGTCGGTATCATATCCCTCTAGTTGATGGAAACACCAAGTGGTTTCCATGACGAGGCTCACAATGAGGAAGGAATAAAGCTGTTGGCAATGGTAGGCGGGTGGGTAACCAGCATGAATATCTTACTAGCGCAATTTGCCACAGAGATTACGTGATGCGCAACGCCTATGTGTATACTGATCACAAGCAGAATCCAGTTAGAACACGGTAGAATAGGCCGACTAACGTAGTTACAAGACGTAACAACTGGTAGGTCAAACGATCAAACAAAAAAGAAGATCAGATGCTTGTAAAATATCAATTCACTACTAACAATACAATTAGTCTGGTCTACGTAAAACTGCACAAAGTAAGAACGCGACATATAAGTCGACGGATACCAGACAGGTCCTGACAGCTGGTCACTTAAATGGTTGTGCAGTCATTTTTCACCTCGGGTTGTACAGGGTTGAGCGCAGTAGCCGTCAACAACTGACGTTTGGAAGACGTAGTTGTTTCATCCATAAGCCATCCAAACAACACTGAACTGAGACACTAAGCGCATTCATCACCACCAAAGTGAACAAGTTCTCCCGTTCGAAGCACGTCCAGTGCGTGGCATTTATTCCCAAAAATTCAGACTGACATCAGCAAAAATCAGGCAGTTCATTCTTCATGAACATGAAATGTCAATTTGCTACAAACATCAGAGGGCATAGAGCAAAAGCTCATCAAGTTCAGTCGGTCCTGCTACCTTACCAGATCATTCTCTAATACAGCACGATATCCCTTGCAGTAGCATATTACCAACTTCTTCAGTATAGAATAGGACGTACTGATGTTAGGCGCAATGAGTAGTAGCCACGATTTGACCGTCGACAATTCATTGTTAACTAGGCGACGCTGCCTGGAATCTAGTCGTCACGACTTAACCCGCTAGATAGCTGTACATCAGCACGGCCTTTGATAATCCAAACCGACTGTCAACCGAATATTCAAAAGAACACCGTTGAAAATATGCTGTGAATGTATAGTATATGGAGTTTCCCAAGATGGCAGTTGTTTGTACAAACTTACTATGTGTGACTGTTTTAACCGCATCAATTTACAATAAATGAACGTCATATATGAACGTTAACCATTGGGATTTTATAACCGAACTGTTGACAAGACTGTGCAAGCGCTGGCAGAGAACAAACCAACCAGGTTTGTTTCATGCTTCAGTGCATTCACCCACTACTTTCTATAGAGGAAGGGATTTCTAGCATTTGACTGATGGACTAAAAACAACGTGACTTATCGAGGTTGTAAGTCAACACTTCGTTGTATCCATGGCACAATCATTCAAGGCACTAACCGTAACATTCTATGGTAGACACGGTACAAGTTGTAGTAAACAAATATCTGCAACAAATCTCGTTCTTCTAGTGTTTTTGTCATTACCGTGAACTCACAGATATTGATAAACGATGAATAAATCATCTGTGGTCCACTGACCAACCATGACTGGATAAAAATTATCACTTGGTTAGTGCAGCGCGAAAATGTATCTGACCTTTATTTGAGCCGCCTAAAGAAACAGCTTAGAGTTGCGCTTAACACGATGGACTGTCAGGTGCACGTAACGACCCAACTGGTAGTTCTCCTTCTTTCTGTCAAGCAAAACGAGAGATTTTACACTGATTCACAAATTTCGCAGAAATAAGAGCATCATACTAATCTGTTCGTGGTTTACATTACTTTCAAGCTGTGACTGTATACTTGGAACTGCACTCACATAAAAGGAGATATAGGCGATACGAGAGGAGAACGAGAAGGTAGATAGGCACTGATATTTCTGTGTTGCCAAAAGTTATAACCATTTTAACAAGAGAGAAAACTCGACGTGCAAATATTTCCAAAATTAAGTGAACATAATCACTGAGAATTCACGTGAACCACCACAATTTTATGAGAAAGACTGTCTTTACGAAAACAACGTGACACTGCAGATGTACCAATGTTGACATACACAATACTGTGTCAAAAACAAGTTTGCTATTAACTGAAGATGTGTTGTGTATAGAAGGTTTCATGTGAATAAATCGTGTCAAACATTTACTGGTTCATACTGGCAAAAAACGTAAACTACAAAAGCGAATGAACATTCGACAGTCAGTTTTGTTAACATGAAGATGTTGGATTCCAGTAAATCGATGCTGAAATATGGCTGTGCATTTCTAACACTAACATTACTGTGAACAAAAATCTCGAACTGAGAATAGTCTTGATGAAGATAACAAGTGAAACTACGTCGATTTGTTTCGAATCAAACAATCAAATTGTTTTCATACAATCTGAGCTTAGTCCACGAAATTTCTCTTTCAGCTATTCTCGTCAGTGCAAAAAGAAGACATTTTGCGATACGTCAACATTTTGTCCACTGTCTTCAGTCACATACTTAAAACGTGCAGATTATATGCAACAGACAGTTAGACATGAAAAGAGTAAACTTATGCATGTCCATACCATGTTCGTCTCTAACTGTCTGTCTTATATAATCAGCATGTTTTACATGTGCTATTGTCGGAAGTGAACAAAATGTTAAAAGATCGCAACATGTCTTCCTTCTGCACTGATGAAGTTGAAGAGAACCCAATGTTCCAATTGTTAACCACCCATCAAACTACCGTGGTGTGTCAATCTGCTTAAGTCAAAAGCTTTGGTCTTCTGGTCCGTGTTTTGTATACAAAAATGGTCCATCAGTCGGTAGTAATTTGAACGTATAAATGTGTGTACGTATTCTCACCAGATCGGTACATCCATAAGTTGTCTACAATTTCTTGTAGTAACAAATTTGATATCACTCCTCAGCTTGTCTTTTTTCAGTAGAATGTTGCGTGAACCTCCATCTTCAGCATCAAGTTTTCGATTAAGGTGAACAGGCCTTGACAACGGCGGACCCCAAAAACCGAGCTTTACAACCAATAACAGCTGTAAGCATAAATCATCGTATAACATTTCCCCGTTCGTTCGCACTAGGACTATGATTTGGTTTCTTTCAAACACCATAGAGAAAGATACGCTTGTATGTGGTTCCACCACCAGGAAGAACATCGAGGCTTACAGTTCTCCAAATGGGATTCAAGGTTTACCCATTGCAAGTTTTGTGAACACGATCGACGAGGGGACAGGTTGTGACTCGTAAGTAGTTTCGCCTGCAAGAAATGAATTAGCACCGTCGAAGTGTAGTTGTTTAAACACCAAATACCACAAACCGTTGTGTCGCCTTTTAAAGTAGCTGCCTGCGTTGAGTGTTTGGTGATTGCTGTGTTTTACAGAAGTTCGGTGACCACGCTCCCTCTCTTTACCTATTTCCTTCTCGTTGATCCTTCTTCTTACATTCGAGATCTTCGTCGCAGACTTTGCCAGCCTTTCTTGCAGAGGCTGACAGAGCCATTCGCATTAAGCGCAAGACAAGTCATTTCTTCTGCCAACGTTAATCTTGATGTATTATTAAACCTTGACACTGTTTACTTTTAAAAACTTATTACCGCGCAGTTTTTCCCTCCTAACTCCCCACTGCTGGACCTCTATTCATGTGTACCCTGGCTTCATTTGCGCTTGATCACTTCATCCTTACAGGAATGTTTTACTTGGTCGTATTCACGTGTGCCTTTAATCTCCAAACCTGTATGCGCGGTGAATTCAATGTTGAGGTTTGTTGGTATTTTCTTCTAATTAGTTTATAGTAATTTTCTTGTACCTTGGCACCTCGCCGATAAAAAAACTCCCCTTTACAACAGTCTTCCTTTATAGAACCAAGTAGGCTGCTTGATGAGCTTAAAATTTGTACACGATCGCTGCATTATAGTCGCGACTATCCTAGATCTAGCCTAACAGCAGACGTTACGAGTAGACTAAACGTAGCTCCAGAAACAACTAGACGTCCGAGATTAACAGCGCCAACAGGATTCAAGAGTAAAATGTCAACGCAAAGTACACCCATCATTGTTTAGATTGAATTTCGGGGATTTAGATCATTCCAAGTTGACCACCACCCGCATCCGATCGCATTCGTTGCATTCTGGCTGGTTCATTTTGTAAGAAAGTACCAGACTCGTATTTTGCTTTTACTAAAACTTATCATTAGTGCATTGTTATTACTGAGGTTATTGTTTTTTGTGGTTGATTTTGTCTTAGGCAGTAACAGTGACAAGTTGGACTAATTCATAAGTATATCAGATGTTGGCAGCACAATCTGCAGAATGAAGAATATATGAAACACCCAGTCGTCTTTAGTGTCAATTGATCCGTCAGCAAATATATCTGTTTGTGGGGTCATGGGACTCTGAAACAACAGTTTCGATTGTAAAATCTTGTACTCCTTGGAGGAACAGACTTGATCAAGATTTAAAGGGATTTAAATTTACTCTTTTCTGTCAACGAAAATCCGAACCTGTAGTAAGGGATGTGTGAACTTACTTGTGACCATTCATGCAACTTCGGGTAACCAGGCTTTTCAAGGGAGATATTCACAATGAAGGACTCATCCAGGGTAGGTTACTCGCCAGTCAATTCCTCGTTTTAGATACAACCCATTAAACACAGTGTGATAGAACTTCTAAAATAGGTCGAACGCTGCACTGCGGACATGGTCTATTGTTATCTTGCATAAAACACACGCCAATATTTCGACATCAGTATGCAGACTGTCTGTAGAATAACTGTCACACACGATCTCCAAAATTTACAGTCGGTCTTGTTATGCGCTACAATAGCAAATCCAAAAGGATAAACATCCCATGCTAGAATCGAGCAGTGGTGGAAATACATAAACAAACCGTTAAAAGCACGATAATTTTTGTAAACTGAGAAAACCACCTCGTTAGCCAATTAGACGCTGTCAACCTCACTAAAAAATGCTTATATTGCTTATGGTCAGTAGGATTGAAGGTAATGATGATGTTTGTATTTGTAGTAAAGAAAACATATTTGAACAGAACCGAAAAAAAACCACCAATGACCATTATAATTGATTACTCCTGAATTTTTCTCAACTGACAGCGTGTCATCAAGCTCACTAATGTAACCTTACAACAGCCACGAACTGATTCTGGATTACAATTACTGACCATAAATTTTATGGCTATGACTTGGTCCCCAAAAATCGCGTAAAATTAGTAACGACGTTCCACTATGTCGTCGGTCCTATTTGACAGCATTCCAAATTTCTATGTACACACACTGTAGGGTAAGACGTTTAAACACTGAAGCAGCTCAGGTCCAACTGTCTTTTCAATCATTGTGTACAAAACATCGCTGATTAGGTGAAATGAACAATATCGACCTTTTTGACTCAATCTGATTTCACCTTATTAATCTATACCATATCGACGAACCTCAGACAATAATTACCGTGATAAATTCACTTAACCGTGTGGTATCGCAGTAATAGAATGTCAATCAACGGACTGGAAGTGGTATGTGCGTTTTCTTTCTTTGTGTTGGGTTTTTCTAATGAATAAGCTTCAGAAAAGTACATTTGGACAGTTTTGGGTTTTCATAGGGACGCCGTCGATATCAACAATACAACTTTCCAAATGACCGTTATTGCAATAGTATACGCCAAAGGATGTGTTGCAAATCTCTCTTAGTTTAAGAGCAAATTTGATCCTGTGGTTACAAAAGTTCTTTCTAACTGTTTAGTGAAACCATAGTTCTCAAAAGCAACAGCTACATTTCAAGCCGTTGGGTAAAATGAGTTAACTTGTTGAACAGGACTATTGTTTTATTCCAGATCATATACTACAGCCTGATAATGTGATTATCTGTAAGGTGAAAAGTGTCTGAGATAGCTGTGAACTTGCATGTAAGTGGCTCCACATGATCTGTTTGAACTGTAAAGACAGATCTGTGGTTACCACTTGAATGAAGCTCACCAGGTAGCAACCTAACAGTCGAACGAAGTATGTTAGAGCTAATGTGATAGCAGGACTTTAAAAATTTGTCAAGTACCCCCTGAAGTGTGGAAGACATGGTCCAAAAGAGAAATTATCACTAACGATTACAAACAAACCAATGACAGAAAATATACAATCAACTGCACACCATTTGTTACATCTTGAATGAACAGAGTTGATGAAGAAGTCAATCGATCAGTGAGTCGTTGGAAGTAGGGCAGATATAAGATATACGTAAAAAACGAACTGGATGAGGATAACACGTAAGAAATATGTCACACGAGAAAATGATTTAAATATTTACGAGTAAAGCAGAAACCATGAACGAGTCTCAACCTAAAGGACAGACGGCAACAGTCAAGGCAACAAATGGGTCGGGCTTGTCCACCTGTTAACAGATCAGAGAGACAGATATCTCACTTGGTTAAGGGACATATTACAGTGTAAATCAGAATCAAGCTTGGAAATAACGACAGACGTGCAGTTTAACAGTAGGTCACAGGTAGCCAGTACTATCGAGTGTACGACGTTGGTTAATCTGTTGGCCTCAGATTAATTGGGACGGAAAAAATCTGTGTCCGGTATGTAAGAAAACCGGACATTGTATGAGACTAAGAAATTGTTAAATATCAGAAAATAGCGCCTTCTACTGTGTGTACAGAAGAATCTGCAAGTCAAAGTGTATGTACGTTAACAACGAACTAACTACGACGGTCTGTTTTGCAATGTTTATCTTTTTTCTGTTGGTATGTGGCACCTCACGTTGGTATCCACCGGATAATAAACACTTCACAATCAATTTCACTCTTATAAGCACAGAGTTAAAAGCAGTGACCGACTCATAAATGAAGCGTCGATCTCCGCCAACTTGGGGATAAAAAGTGTATTGATTAATCGCGGTTTGAAAAACATGACTTCAATATAGTCGTCGAATACGACGGCATACTCTTGGATCTACTTAATTCTCGTCCATGAAAACAACGAGTGAACATCTCAATCGGTTATTAAAACACATCACGTGGGCTGTCCTTGTGACTGATAGAAAATAAATTGACGGTGTCATTACTAAGCCGCTCCTAATGAAAGCCAGTCATCAACGGGCAGTCAAGGGAAGCAAGATACGAGACATACATAATAAATAAAATCGTCACCCGTAATTCATACTCCGTTTCTCCTGAATGCGACTTGTTTCTGCCGAATTGCAACTGATCGGAAGGAGTAACTATACTTCAAAACACTGTTGGCAGTCCAATAGTTCGTAAGTCAGAGAATGTGGAGCTAATGGCTTGTGTGTAGACAAGTGTCATATGAATTAAGAAAGAGACAGACAACAGGTTGAAAGTTACTTAAGAAACCACTGACAGCTAATATCCATAGGCAGATAACCGTTAACTTAAAATCAGCAATGCAGCATCCTGATCAGTGTTAAGACAACTTATGTAGGTTGGTGTCGATGATGTGTTAAATGCCATTTGCCATGATGAGAGATTTAATCGAATATATGTCCATGTACGCATGCGAACGTCCGAAGAACAGCGGCCGGTCAATGCAGTGGAAAAGTAGAGGAAACCCGTGCACAGTGCAGCAGTGGGTTCAGGTCAGTATAATATAGGCTTGTAATGGCTGCTGGAATGTATCGCAATGGTCCGGTTCATCGTTTGTCTTTAGTCTACAAGTCACTGGACTTGTTCTGTAGATTGTAAAACCCTATTGGTGAAAGCCTCAGCTACCAATCTGCTGGCATATTCAACAACCCAGTAGCATTGGTACAGTTGTCAGGTTTAAGTTTTACACAGGATGTTAAACTTTACATGTTTGTCGATCTGTAACAGTGTCTGAAGAATGAAGCTGGTGAAGTTCGGTAAAGCAAAGTTGTTCATGCTGAATTTTCCGGGTTTGAGGTCGCGAAGTGTACGCCATGAATTCAAGAGCCGTCATCCACAGAAACGGAAATGAATAGCTATGACATTACTACGTTCGGGGTAGCGGCTCATGAACACTGATTCTTGCAATAAAAGACGTCGGCTGCCTACTCTGAAAACAGTGGTAATGGGAAAAATGGTGGAGAATATAATACTGATTGCGCCAGTTAATCTACAAAAATATTCACCCCTAAATTAGCTAAGCGGTTTTTCATAATTTGGCGGCTGGTCCAAAGGATATTAAGTCGTCCAAGATTTTGCTTGTAGAAATTAGTTCACGCCGTTGTTCTAGATTGAGAAAATCTTGGCAAAAGCGGTGAGATTTTGTGCAGAGGATCCAAGCAACAGAATTCCGGCAACTGGCGTCGGTGGAAGATATTTTTGGCGATGAAGCTATTTTCTAATTTCACGGTGACGTAAACATAAAAAATGAGGTCTATTGGACCCAGAAAACTCAGGCTTAGTAAAATATGCTGGTCACCGCTTCAAACCAAAATGTTCTCCTGTCGAGGCCTTACCTTTTCGATGACATGACAAACACAGCCACGCATATCAAGTTCATTTCCAGATTTCTTTGTCGAAACCTTTAGGATTTATATCCCTAGCGGCAAAATCGAGTTTATCTTCAGCAGAATGACTCTTCAATTCATTATACGAAAGAGTATTCGGTCGTGGTTAAATGAAATGTTTCCACAACGGTGACTAGACCGGAGTGGAGCTGACGAGTGGCTTCCACGATCACACAACAGAAATCGGTCAGATTTTTTCCACTGTGTAGAATGAAGTTCGAGTTTTATAGTCCTCACTCCTATTCCACGACCAAAGTAATAGGAATTATCACAGCAGCTTCTCAGAACACTCCCAGTGGCCAACTCAACAGAGTCTAACGGAGTATGACACAGCGAATTCACAAGTGTATACAAAAATAATTGGTGAAAGTTGGACCATGTTGTCTCTCGGGTAAAATAGAACAGCTAAAAAGTGTAGTGTCTCAAATATTTTTAGTTAATTTATTCAGGGAAATCAGTACGGCAGGGCAATTAAAATTATGTACCTTATTCGAACGTAAGCGAGAAGTGGATCAAGGCAAAAGTCGTGAACATTTACTCGATTTACAAGTGACATAGACGTCAAGATTTATTTGGAGGGCTGGGTAAGCCCCTCACTGCCAAGTGAGTCAGACTCTTGAGTCATTGGCTCCGGGTAGGATCCCCCAAGAAAACCCTGTATCCTGATGTCTCGCAAGTCAGACTTTTGCGTCAGAGGCTCGGGGTGGGGTCCCTCAAGTCAACCCCATTTCGCGGCATGAACGACCGGGAAGTATCAGAAGTTATCGTTGTCTCGACAGTGACATTACTAACCGACCACGACTTTCTCCTACTGTTTTACCCTCTGTTTCTTCTGCTTTCCATGTGCCTTCGGGCGATAATTGTTTTCTGAGGCCAAGACAACTGGTAAACATTGGCGCCTTCAATGTCCGCACTCTCCGACAAATCGGTCAGCAAGCTGCTCTGGCAAGTACTCTCTCAAGTCTGGAGCTTGATGTGTGCTGTGTGTCGGAGACGCGAGTCTACGACT
>QNGE01000228.1:293596-325796 GCA_008508345.1 Paragonimus westermani | reverse complement strand
GTGGCGTCGGAAAGACGTTCGGTTGTCGCTGAAAGGAAGGGTATATAACGCCTGTGTGCGTTCCATTTTGCTGTATGGATCGGAAAAGTGGCCTGTTCACAGGGAAGATATCAACAGGCTTGCTGTGTTCGACCATCGCTGTCTCCGCCACTTGGCCCACATTAAGTGGACTGGTCGCGTGAGTAATGTGGCAGTTCGCCGGCGCGTATTCCGGAACGCTCGAGATGTGCGATCAATTGGTCAACTAATTACGTTGCACAGCTTGCGATGGTTGGTTCACGTGCTCCGTATGCCAGCTGAGCGTTTACCGTACCGGGCATTATATACTGAGGCCACCAACAGTTGGGTAAAACCGCGTGGTGGTCAAGCAACAACGTGGTCACGAAATATGAGGACCTTGACTGCTCCATTGAGCAAAGTGGGCAGGTATCGCCTGCCTGGATGGGGTCCTCGTGATCACACACCGCTGGTTAGAGAAGCTGTCCGAGATGGCGATGTGTCGCAATCAATGGCGTACCTGTATCCATACCATCTCTAGTTCTTCCATTTAGTCTTCAGTAATATTTGCTGACCTTTTTAGTAACGTTTCCATCTAGGATATTCCATGTCACTGTTGAGGTGAGCGGCGGCCCGAGCCACAGTACCTTTCGGTCAGGCTCATGGCTGTTATGATGACAATAATAATAACAATAATATTTATTTGGAGCACTTGTGCAAACCTCAAGAACGGCATAGCTGCAGAGTAGACGTTTCGTGCCCATGCTTGCGTTCGCGGCGCCTTCCGTGAAGATGAGGAAAAGCAGACTTTATGTTGACCCCGTAAACATGACCCATTCGAAATCTGAACCACAAATGGTCTTGAGAGTCTCCATCTTGGTCACAACCAAAGTCCAAATTACGGGAGGCTGTGTGCATACAAGATGGGTGTAGGACCCCCATGGTTTATTGCATTCTAGCCGGATTGATGGCCGAGAGGTGAGTCAACTAGTATGGCAGAAAGACGCCGCGGCATGGAGCGTTGGGCGAAATGTCTGGGCAACCGCAGGAACCATGAAACAGATAAAATCATCGCCGTTTCAGTCAGCTCTTTATGCGTAAGCAGCAACTGTCTTGACAAGCATCTTAGTGCATCCCAACGGGAAATCAACAGAAACTGATCTTCGGAAAATAAACGGATTAGCAAACAAAAAACTTATCGTAGTAAACGAGTCCCATTGGCAAACCCATTGAAAGTGAGGGTGGGCAGAGTTAAACATATCTGGTAGAAAGATAAACAAGGTTTTTTTAAACGACTGAGTAAACGCACAGTAAATGGACAACGCTTGGTAGCCAATCGTTTTGGTCACAATTATTTGTCAGTAAAAGCAAGTTGACCGCGTCCTGTAGAACGTTTCAATCGAGAAAGCTAGATATGAATTGACAAAATTATCTGAAATCTGCTTCCTAGTTTCATTGATCACCACTGACGAAATTTTGTCTAAATAGGTTTTGTCTGAAAAGAATCTACGTACGCTAACATTGGGAAGAAACTGGCAAATACTACGAACGTGTCAGGTAAGGGCAAGCATATGCGAAAACATTTCGCTCATGGTCCATTCGATCGAGGGCTTGACTCTCGTAACTTCATGCAGATATACAGTTTATTGAAACTGATTAGTTTTACTTCCGTCATGGCGACGGAGAAGTGATATGGTGAACTACAGATGGACAGGACGTTGGCTTTCGATCAACTAAATTTGGTCCTACTGTGGATCCATAATAGGCTTCAGAGAATGATATGTGTTCTCTATATTTTCCTCAGACGTCGATCTTCACCAGCTAATAACAGTTCTGAAGGATGACCATCAACTTCATACAAGTGACAAAGACACTCAGTCTACTTTCTATTGTTAATTACAACAAGCTATGTGGCCATAACGATGTGGTTGCATCGAACGTTTCAGTGAGAATCATTCAAACAGCTCTGGAATGCAGCCCACCGGTTTGTTTACGAAGTGTGTCAGTAAAGAAATTCTCCATAATCAAGAACAAAGTAAGCTCCGAATAAAGTCGACAGTGCTTCACGTCTCGTAACCATCTCAGTGGGAACTTAAAATAGTTAGTGATCAACGGAAAGTCAAACTGGACGGCACCGCTACGTAGAAGTGATACTGGTATGGTGGAAAACTCAAAACTATTCACAAATGACGTTTGTTTCTGTTTCTATTACCATTGTAGACTCTCGCTGTGCTCCCGTCCTTCAGAGAGACGCTGCTCCTCAGTGCTTCCACTCCGTCGCGTATTACAGAAACATACTACACTACCATAATCTAACGGCGAAACCGTTGGCAACGTATCATTCAAAAGCAACGGTTTCAAAGGATATCAAAGACAGGCAGATTTTAATTTTGTGTTGCATAGGGAAGTATCCGTTACTGCTTTTAGGAAAGTATAACAACCTGCGATTGTTCCATGTTGTGGATGTGAGGCACTTTCCATGTCTGCACAATCGTCGCAAGAATGCTTGAATGAATCTTTTGATAATCACCTTTTGATCATCCATATACTGCACACACACACACACTGACATCGTGTCCTGTTATTTTTTTGTTCAATGCTTTTTCCCACTGTACTAGTGCTGGATTTTCTGAAACCGAGCCGATATTATCACCTCGAACCTCCACCTTCGTTCTAAAACTTTTGGATTAAGAATTGCTTTCTATGTCTAATCAACAGGCTACACGATAATTCGCCTTTGATTTTACTCACCTGACAACCCGCATGACAGACTGTCAGTTCACCTGCCCAACGATGACTAACCGAAAACGGGAGTTCTGCTAAACAATATTCTGTTTCTTGTTATGAAAAGGGAATAGGTAATAACACCAGCCAATAGATAATGTGGACTACGTGTTTGCTAACACTCAGTCATCGTTCTAAATAACGATTTTGGATGAAATGAACATCACACTATTGGTCGCAACTGTCGCAATCCCATAGACACTTCATCTAGTTTGGTTGTGGGTCAGAGGACATTAAGTGTCTGCACAAATCCCTTCTAACAGTAGAGATCAGAGTTACGGAATCGGATAATGTTGCCCTCCGCGAAAGTAAACATTCAACGTCACTATGTTAGATCAATATCTTGATACTCTGAAAGTGCTCCGAAAAGCGTTGGTATTATCAACAGAATTGTTACCGCAGGTTAATTGAGAAATCGTTTTAACCACACCACTAATAATCGACAGTAATAACTATGTGTCGTCCGCGGGGCCGACCTCCCACACCGGGTAACGGCGACAACCCTAATCAGCCTGATATTCCATTTATTATAACGGCCGTAAGGTGAACAATACTTGTTTGTGAACATGCAGGGATAATCTCGGTAGATCACGTTCCGGGAGCTCTAGGAAGTTCCCTTGAAAGTTCCTGGACAACACTTCCATTCCCATTGGTATCACATTGACTACAGTACAGTGATTTATCTACACCAGAGTTTGTGCAAATTAATTCAGTGTACAACAGTGGCGTTGATGAAATTTCAGCTCGATCCAGTTCAGAAATCCTGCATGAGCAGTCAAGCCCTTGGACCGTTTAGAGGATTTCATGAGACAGAGGGTTGGGTGGATAACTGAGTCCAAAAGTGGAATCTCGCAGCTTCCAGCTTGGCTTCCTATCTCAAATTAAGGAGTGCATGTTGTTTTTGAACATATTTGTACCGCTGGTTCGAATCAAACCGAAACACAGATGTATTGGAACTTCTATAAATCGTATGTTCGCTAAGTTTTTTAGCTAGTGAAACGACCAGCACTTGAGCTGAGAGAGCGACGGAGCACGCCAGGTGGCAAATGATCAGATGAAAAATTCGACGGAGTTTCACGGGAAGTAGAATGTGAATGCGACTGAGCGTGTGTGATAAGGTTGGTTTCATTGTCGATGATCTAGGGATAGATCATGATCACACCGTGTCCGATAAATGGTCCGTTGCAAATAGACTGAAACTAATGTTACCACGCGTTGAATTTCATTACAGCTAAACGGATATGCGGCACACATAAGGTGGCAAAGAGTAATATTATAAATTACTGTGGTCATTGTACGATGGGTTGTACTTCTTGCTGCCAGAGTGAATTGTTTATATGATAAGGGCATAACGTTGCTTTTCATTAATACTACTTCAAGCCGAAAATTTTGTTTCATTTGAGATAATGAGTCCGTTTCAACCACTTGAATAGAGTAGTAAAAAGACGCATATTACGGTGTGGAATCACTTCGCATATTCTCATCGGTCGTAAACTTGTGACTAGCATGAGGACAAAACGTGGCTTAAATGAAACGGTTGAAGGGAAAAATCGGGGTGAATCTTGAGTGATACTTACGGGTCAACCTAAGACATACAAAGATTGGTAGTGACTCGTTTTCGTAAACACAGAAAGGATTACCAGCAGATGAGTAATAACCCCTTGAAAATTTGTGGGCTGTGAGCGTTCATCAGGAACCTAAACAGAGATGCGATATTGACGCTGTGACCAGTGGTCGATAAGTGTGCTGCTCGTAACCTTAGAATGTAGTGGATCTTAGAATATAGTGCATTTTCCATTTTCCGGTGATGCAACTATTAGCACATCTGTTTTCAAGCTGTACACATGTTTACGACTGATCAGAGTGTGCGAAATGTATCCGTATTGTAATTTGTACCTTCTGGTTATTCTATTCAAGTTTGCTTCGACTTAGAACTTCTTTCATTTCTCGTAATTTTTGCGACGGACGGTAAAATTTGACTTTAGAGGCTGTGATGTAATGATCCAATTTATTGACGTGAGTCTACCCCCATCTAGCCAGCCGCTAACGTATAAAACATGGTGTGCCCTCATTTTTTCAGAACACATGTGTGAACCGGCAGATATCTGGTGTTAGTTGTGCTAATGCTCTGACGAAGTGAATTTGATAGTTGGCTGCTTCTTGTTTGCAGCTGAAATGTGCTGCCAGTTGTCAGAACCAGTGAAAACCAGCAGCTCAATTTCCGTTGGCTGACAGCTGTGAGCTAAGCTATGTGTAGCGTCGCAATCACTTTTCATTATGACGCAGAAGACGAACGCAAAATGCAACCATACTTAAATTTATCCGATTGTATAACTTGTTGGCCACAGTGCTCTTTGGATAGGATACGTTTATAAGTGAGGCAATCATTCACGTGCACTATATTTGATGAGAATTAACAACAACTAAGAAATGTTGGGTTCACCTTCTTTTCGCTCCTAGGCCACCGAGGTTACAAAGCTGAAGAAAATTAGGTCAACCAATAAGTTACAGAACGAAAAATCAGTGGGAGAATGTGACAACTCCAAACGTCTCCACTATGCATACTACAGTTAGAGGTCACAATTCCACAGAAACGTACAAATTCGATCGAAGACTGGAGACTTGTTTCATTTTTTATGCGTTCTACAGTGGAATCCAAGTTGTACACAAGTATATACGCAGCCGGATTGAGACAAGTGGTTTATGAGAACATATTGATAGGCAGTGAATATAACATCACTACAATGTTTCCAGTTGGACTGGGCAGAGACCCGGTTTAGTGTCATTTCGAAATCCTCAGGCAAGCTGAACATTATTCGCACAAGATTTTGGCTAAGCGTTTGGATACGATCATTCAGTCGAGCCTATTGCGTTGTGGCTAACAAGCTTGTCTCGCAAACACGAAGGCAGTAATACAAATTCTAGTCCGAAAGAGGATATGTACAACTGATGAGCTTTGATAAAATCGAAGCCAGAGTCTGTTGTTTATGCCGCCGTTTACCAATCACTTCTCAGACTGTTTTCTAAATTCACACCATGTTTTAGTGATGCCGCTGTGACTGTATATGTCTGTGATGCATTCATGGTTTCAAGTCTAAGCAGCGTATGACGGATTGCAAACAGAATTCTAGTGAGGTACACACTGAAAAAGTGTTTACTACCGTTACTTACGTTAAACACACATATAGGAACCGTCTTCAAACAGGACACTGTATGTCTTATGTCGCAAATATACAGTTTCCGGTTTGCACGTGACAAGCTCAGTTTTGTTCACCATATAGTCCGCAAGTAAACTCAACTAGCGAATCTGAGTTATACTTATTCAGCAAGTATACAAAACCACTGAGGCACATGATTCTACTGGTAGATCGAAGGTCACTGTTGAAAAAGTACTAATTAAACTTGACCCACGTGTGTACGGTTTTCTTGTCAAGAGCTATTCGAAGACCTGGAAAAACTCTTCGACTAGCAGCATCAACAACCTTTCGTAGTGGTTACTTCTGTTAGAAATGTGGATTAACAAGCTTGCTACGTCCGCTACAACAAATTTATTCAACGGTTGTTCAACAATATAAACATTTCTCACCTGTTTGTGAAGACTGAGTATTTGCATTGAAGCCAAGAAAATGTGTGCTGAGGTTAAAAGAGACACAAATATCGGTTTAAAAAAACCTCAGTGGCCAGGAAGTTTGTCACTTGTTACGTGCTGACAGGTGGCTGATCAGTTATTTAACTGGCGGTCTGTTTCTCATTTAATCTTCTTCGTGTCAAGAAACCGCCGATTTTGTTCCAAAAGTTCGAGAATGCGCCCGTAGATATGCAATGCTTAAAACTATACAGTCAGCTGGCCACCGGTTTCTTTTGTGGACAAGGTCCAACTTTACTCCCATGGATTCTTTGTGAAAGTAAGTCAACATACTCATCAGTTTCATTAGTGTAGAAATGTTAGCACATCGCAACATGTCTTCTTTCTGCACTGATGAAGTTGTTAGAGGGAACCCATTGTTTCAAATAATTATCAGTGTTACTGGTTCAGACGCGTGATCCCAGTGAGAAACAATGTGGTGTAGAGTTGGTTTGATGTTCCTATTTAGGAGTCGATCGGATGGATGATTAGAGAAAAGTGAACTAGTTGAAGGTGAGAAATAGGAAAATTCACCCAGAAAAATTGCACCCAGTTAAGACAGTCAGTTGGCCCATGTATTGATAAGTATTAGAAAGCTGGTGAAGATCAACAACATTCAAGGAATAGAATCCCCACAAATGAAACGTTTGACCCAATGGATGCCTGTAGGAACCGAGTTGGTGACGGTTTCGTTCACCTGCAGCACAAAACTTTAAACCATCCAAATTCTAACGATTCATCTGCATTCCGAAGTTAGACAGATATCATCAGATATTTCCGTTTGGAGGCATCGATCAAGGTACGTGGTAAAACAAATTTGAAGCAACATTTTTGTACAGACCAATGAATCGAGGTATCCCCCACTGAGTCGTAACCGCATGGTCAGGGAATTTAATGCGCATTTCGGAAGAAAAGTGTCGTAAAATGAATAAACGTTGGTATAAGTTGAGTAAAGAATTATGTTTCTCGTGCAAGTGACAATTTTAGAAAGACATCTGATCCGCTACGTATTGCGGCTTCTTCCGAATATGTGTCTAACGGGTTGAAGAACTTGTGAGTTACCTTAAAACAAACTGTTGAACAAGTGCACACTACAACTTGGTCCAGCAGCTATTCCAACTATGGCAAAATAAAAAACCATAAATGAAAATTTCGTGGCCAAATTAAAATGTGGATTCCCATTCGATGATACATTCTAAGACGAAATCTCAAAATAAGATTGATCGGAATCATTCCTACATAGATATCGTGTTATATCGCGAATGTGATTGTGCCGATACATACCGAGACTGAAAGTCATGGGATCATAAAAAATCATCAGTGACAGTACTGAAAGTCTTGAAGTACCACTCCGAGACATTCCTTGAGAAAACTAACCAGCCATGATGACACCAACTTGTCAAATGGTCCAGACCACCAAAAATTGACAGCGAATTGAACCATGCAGTGTGTGCAGTTAATTATCTGTCCCTAACCTCGCATCAAATAGGCTGGTCGCGAGGATACCATTATTTGTTCGTGTTGTGTACACAGCAGAAAACAGTGGGAAACAGATAGAGAATGGTCAGAACTCCACTGGTTACAAACACCTGCGATCAAGATGGTTCGATAACCACTGATCCGGCAGTTAATTTGAACAAGTGATGTAATTAGCTTGCTAAAGAATAGAGGAATTCTGTGCACCCACACAGGATTTCCCCACCGACAGTAACGATAATGCTTTTGTGGCCTAGCTCCAAAACTCACTCATCTTTTCTACCGCCTTGAAATGATGTCCACGAAAATTGTATAGGAAGAGTAGCGTTCCTACACAGTACAAAACCAAACGCACACTACCGAAATGACTGTGCAGTTAGCTGGAATTTGCTTAATACGTTTCTCGTTTCGATCAATTGCTTGAAAATGACAAGCTTACTTACAGCAGGCGGATTTCCTCCTGTTCTGTACCTGTTTTTTATTAATACAGTGTCACCCACAACTGATCACACCATTCGCATTTTCATGCACTTTTCAATTATTCTTCTTTGAAAACCATCATCAGACTCGAGGTTCGCTCTTGTTACAACTAATCACTAATGCATATCCCGGTCACTATCGGAACCTGAAATCCAACCACACTGTCATGAAGCAACCACGTTGGTCACTGCAACATTGGTACGACAATAGCCATGACGGAATTATGGTGTGCAAACACACATTCACATATGAGTAATGCACATTTGTGCTTGTTAAAGAAAAGATTCTGTACTGAATGTCTGTAGACGTTTGGCATCTCTTCAAATTTTACTTGATCGGTAGATATGCTGACATGTGTTCAACTTCTGAACCTACTGAGTTTAATCAGTCTCACCACCATCTGGACTCTGTTGTTCTGGTGATCTTAACTCCGGGCTATTTTACCTCACTTTGTAACTACACTGAATATCTGCGCAATGCGAGTTACTCGTTTACCTGAACAGCTAGTTGATTTAGAGTTGGGATGAGAAAAAACTATTTTTTTAAATCTTGACCTAATGTCGTATAAAACTGAAATTCTGCGACTATCATTTTAACGTTTTCATGGATCTTATGATCGTTCACATTATCACAGCTTCTCAGATGACATTAATGGGTTTACAGACTCTGCTGGGACAGATTTAACACAAGCTGTTCATTTGGACCAAGTTAAAGGAAAACATAAACAATGTATGAAGAGAATACATCGAAACGTCATCACCACTCTACAAAGTGACATCAGAAAACCTAAACTTCACTCAATGAATCCTGGAATTGTTCTGGATCGGCTTGGTCAAAACGCAACAAATAGAGATCCTGTCTAATCTCCGATACTATCTTCGAGAGGCGCACTTTGTTGGTAGGAGTTAAACTGGAATATGATGCAAAACGTTAGCGTTGAATGTCAGGATCAGACAGTTTTATTGGGTCTGCCGATGAAAACTGAAAATTCAGATGAGCCGAAAATACTGGATAGGAATGAGAGGCACGCAGTAAGTAACTGTGGTATTACACCTAAAGATTCCGACTATAAGTATCCTCCTCAAACACTTCGCGTGGCCAACTAATAAATTTGAGTTCATGTTGTAAGAACGTTCATTTCTCTCAGTTTCCTAAAAGAACTGTCGAATAATTGTAATCAATTGGTTTTCTTCATACTCCCTCAAAGATATTCCATCCCCGGATAAGCTACGATTGTGGCTGCGTGGCAAACCTGACCATGATTTGGTGTGGTGAAACTACGAACCTGGATTCCGGTTAATAGGTCATTCGAAGAGAGCAATTCATTCGCATGCAGTAAAATTTCACAGTATTTTTCACAGCCCTGTAAAAGTTGCAAATTAAGTCATGTGACGAGAAAACAAAACAAAACAGTGGCCAAAACTGATCCATGTTACAATCACCAGTTTTCAGACCTACTGAATAATTAAGGAGTAGCACTTTCGTCCCCTACAACACGCTGCAAACAGTGGGTTTAGTTATATCACCGTTATCCAAACTATCTACGTCCATTGCAGTCTTACGAAATGTTTTCTGGTCGAACATTCACTTCAGATTGCGTCCTTGAGGAACATTTGAAATATCTCCACTTCGTGTTCAGCTCAGTGAGGGAGTTGGTTTTCATTGATCAGAAACTAATTGTTCCTTATGTTCCTGTTGTAGAAAATTGGACCAGGAAGTATTCCTCGATTGGAAAAACGACCAGGTTTTACAATATCTGTACTTCGATTAAACCGGTGCCTTCTCCTATTGTATGTTTACAAAGCTAGGCGTGTTACTTCTGGTCGTGGGAAACACTTTATTGTTAACGGCCTCTACTAACACACAATGCTGATCAATTACATATATAATGACATTTGTCATAATGTCATTGTGGTTGTTGTGGTTGATAAATCTCAGCTAACCGGAAAAACTCGAGATGGTAACATTCTCAACTCACCACGAGTAGTAACATTCAAAACGGTCTCGGTTCTTCACTGGCATGCAGTTCGCTGCACTAAATCCTAGTTCGACAATACTTGAAAACAAGACGGCTACGTGGAACAGTTTTGTTTTCTCCATAGAAGAAATTTCATACGTTACTGTAGCCAGTTAGTCAGATGTCCTCTAAGAGGAATTATGTCAAATAGGTCAACTATCACTGATGACGCTTCATCTGTCAGAAGTGAGCTTATATCTTTTCTCGGAAGTTCTATTTTTTCTCCGTGCCAACCAAATAATTTACAGTCTGCTGAATCAGTAAACATTAATGTCAATAAGTGTATCTAACAATTACTGTTAGCATTGGTCTTGTATTTCGACTTTCAGTCTACAATCATTAGCCACTTAAATGCTCCTTATGAACGTTGAATCACCCACGCTGAGAAACGCTGTTACGTTAAACAAAAGTAGGCTGACGAGGCACTGACTGAAACCAGATCGAGGATCAAGCATGACAAGTAGTGAGTTGCACTTCATTTAACGTACAGTGTTTTTACTGTGCTATCACCGTCTCCTCAATAATGTGCTTGTCATTGACACTAATCGATTAGTTGAAAGAAGCATATGCGCACGCCAAAAGTAGGCAGAGATGAAAAGCCTTTGCGAATACCGTCTGCTGAAGAATTATTGATTTTTATTCACCCCGTAGTATGATAGTTGATAAGTATGAAGTTAGGCGGATTCATATTGGTTATGTTTCTCAGAACGTCTCTGAACTGATTATTTCGAGTGCAAGTATTGCGCCCAACAATTCCGTATACACTGCTTTCTGCCGTTTATACTACCGAGAGAACAACAGAACCCCAAGACGAAGCCAATCTCTGCCAGACCACTGGTTGCGAGGTCGACGCGTGTGTATGAACCACTAGGAAAATTAATGTCATACGTTGGATCTGTTAGAGCTCATCTGGTACGTTTGTTGTCTATTTTTGGTATGATGCGGAGCGGTGAATTCGTTGAGGGGTATTTGGTTTGATTGTAAGAAGCCGACCCTGAATCTCATTTTATTAGTCCCTGCTGTGTGCAGCAAACGATCTCGGCGAATTTTGTATCATAACTGCACATTATTTGCTCTCTTTTATAATTATCACTGCTTATCTAGTAAAGCTTTCCTTCTTGGTATTGTTTGACATGTATCCACCTTCATCCTCACCCGATTGTTTCATGAGCTTATTTCCCGTTGGCTGGTGGCCGTTGGCGGAGTCGTGTTTCGGTTACTCCACTTTAAACACCTTTCTGCCGGATAATTTGTGTACCCGATCAATTCACATTCAAGATGAGATAGCACCTTTATTGTCATTTTACTCGATAGTACCGTATAAATTCCAATTCTTTAGATCGTCTTTTCTGACGATTTTTGGACTTGGAAGATAGTCCCGTTAACCTCACCGTCGGAATACACGTCGAGTACGCGTTACTGAGTGAATTACCCCCTAAATCGCCAGGAGCGATTTGACATCATATATCAACGCCCAGTCGGATCTGTTCAACGAAGTAAACGTCTCAACTAAATGATGCCGAGAACAGTCAGGTGGATCAAATTAGAAACAGCCAAATCGAATTTTTACGATCATTAACAAGTCAATACCTGATTATAGATTTACGAATGCATACACTAGACAACTGCATACAGAGCAGAGGGAACTGCGTAAAACAAGGAATGTCGATAGGCACCTTCAGCCCGCGAGCAAACCAGTGAGGTTCAGATGTGCTTGGAAAATAACAACATTCCTTCTAATCACATTTGACCAGAATATAAATAAGGATAGCGTTAAAATTATGGCCATTACGATCAATACACTCACGGCAAATGAGAAACAGCCTGCGTCAGTGATCGCCAAGCTGACTTCAGCGGAAAAAAACATGGATCGATAATTGTGTACTCATTCGACTGAATTATGTGTTCACGCTGTACGTTGAAGTCGAAATAGGCACAATGCTCACCTCGGATACAGGGAACCTTAACATACGGTGTTAAGAATGATATACCGTTAAATTCGTCTTTGGGTAGGACTCAACAATACCCATTCACTCAACAAGGTTGTTGAGAAAGCTTTCATAATGAAGTAAAAGGATGTGAACCTTGTGGTGTTAACCGGCATAATAGGTCGAATGCTGTAAACACGTCCGAACTAGTTACGTGATCACAGAAGGCATACACTAAACCAAAGGCGTTCGCAAAACAAACAGACACGAACAACGCAAACATTGGGATCCGGTTGCCACAGCCATCTTAGTGTGCAGTAAGATCAATCGTTTGCCCACCAAGGCAACTGCATTGCCAACACGAACTAGTTGTGAACTCAGACGGATGCGCAACAGCGTCTAATAGACACGGAAAGTAGGATGGATTCCCTAGTATCAGTGAATATCACAATGAAAGGAACGGGAGGAGTCACCCCGTGCCTGGTTTTCAGAGAGCATTTGGAAATGTGTAAACCTGAGTTTCTTCCTTTAGTAGACGAATCTGCAATGGCAGTCAGAAGCTATGAATGCAGCCAACTTGGAATGTGCTCATCAATCAGGATGTGTAATGACTGACCATTACTCCAAAATTTACTACTACCGCAAACTAATGGAATTGCACAGATCACGTGGCAAGCATTTCGCCTTCTGTTCCTAACAAATGCTGATTTGATGTAACAACGCATTATACGCTATTGGGTTGCGTCGTAGACTCTGGGAACTGACTCTAAAACGTTTCCGGCCTACCGCTCCCATGACTTCCTAAGTATAAAATCGCTTGCTACTTGTGAACACTAAACTCTGAACAAAGACATTTGTGCACATCAGTCAACGCAGTACAAAAAAATGCTGCGTACATTTTCAAACGCCACTGTGATGAACGGAAGCAATAAATGGACATAAACTCATCAACATCGGACTGAAAGTCACCTGGAACAACGCTCAGAAACTTGCTTCGATGTTTCGACTGAAGGAATTTCGAAATGTGACGATGGGAAGATAACAAACGGTACCTTGACCTTTTTCAACAGTCCACAGACGCCTCTTTTCAACGAAAAGCACTTGATTTGTCTTAAATTTGGAAATCAGTTCGCTGTGATATTTTCGTGAAGGTAGTCCTCCCAATTCTTCCATCTCCTCATTACCAGTGTCTTGGAATGGATTTGTAACTTAATCTGGGATGTGGATCGTCGGATGTAAGGACCAACTCTTCATGCAGCTCAACGTGGTGTGCATTTCAAGAATTAAACAGAACATTATTTTCGCTTTTGTTTAACTGGCTTCTTTCGAATAGAAGCGCCAGGCTCGAATTTCGTTCTTGTCAATAACATATATAACCATCGCAATTAAGATCCAAAATCCGGTACAACAATCCTTTGAGACAACCTCGTTTGCCACTACGCCAGTGGCCCACATTTCGTAGGACCAAATCATCAAAGCTAAACCCCCAGTTCATCCGCTTGTGAGTAAGGACCAATTTGACCGCTGATCCAGAGGGGATCCTAACTTGACTGAGAAGCCGGGGTTAAAAAGACAATTAGCTTGACTTACGTCAAGAGAAGAATGCAACCTGGGCTTCACATACAAGCGGATATGGCTGAGCATCTAGATGACAAGTCGGCCTTGTCTAGTGAGAAACCAACGACAGGGTGGTCACTATAGTCTTAGCAAACTGCGGATCGGAGTTCAACCACGAGTTGTAGAAAGAATACAAAATACTGGTGAACGTCAAAATCACCAAACCTCGGAGCTGGTGTTTCTACTTTAGAGGACGATAAAAATACGTGATCAACTGTAAACACAGCCCATTCGCCTGAACCAAGTCTCCGAATGATCCAAGATTATCATCTAAAAGTCCATTTCGGCTATCTAATGAGCTGAAGCAGGGACGTCGGAAGAAGTGCTGACAACCAAGTTTCGTCTGCAAGAAATTACACAGAGATGTAAACCACCACAGCTAATTGTATTTAGCGAAATATGTGCAATTAGATGAACACTGTCAACCGAATCGAAAGTAACCTACAAATGCAACCATGACTATTAGTCTGGATGTGTGTGAGGAGTAAATCGTGAAATGGTAACTGACACAAATTAAACTTAAAGAAATGAAGCGGAAGCGGAAGTACAGCATTATAATCGGGATAACGTCCCCCATATCATTTTACAACAAGCAAACTGATACGCAGAAGTCAGAACACATATTGAGGCGATAAGGCGAAAAGTTGTCACATACATATTCAGGTCAAATGTTCACTTTGTCAAGTAGACCAGAAAGTTAGGAACTACCTTTCAGACAGAATTGAGCAATTCAATCTGGAATGGGTTTCAGAAGTTTTACGAAGAATTTAGCCACTTTGTTTTATGGCTAGTCCGGCCGGTAAAATTGGTCGGGACGGAAATCCGCGTTTGTGAAACTATGTGGACTTTAGTCCACATAGCTGTGAAACATAGGTTCCAATTGGCCGTGGGGATTCAAAGGCTGCTTCGTTGATGAATTTGCCTTCCAATAATATTTCCAGTTTCCTGTGTATGTTCCCCTCGATGTCTACCGCGTTGTAGGCTCTCTCTTCCTCTTCTTCAAATCCCACGGTGTCATTCGGAATAGGCCGGATCTTACAGATGTAACCTATTCTGTCCATCAAAATTTCCCGATCCTCTATCTGGTTGCAACATGAAGGCAATGGTGTGTTGATTCGTTAGAAGACACTCATACTGACTGGACGTAAATCTAGACTGGTATTCCAGATCAATAAAATTTGCCTTTAACCAACACCTAATCTCATCTGATGTATGTTGCTAGCTGTTTGTAAGGTTGTCCCTACTGTGGTAGTGACAGATTTTGAACTCCGACAGTCGGTATGCTCTGTTATCTCATTTGATCTCTCACACTGATATATCAATGGTTTATTGTATTCATTTGTAGGGATTCAGCAAACTTACTCCGGATATAAACCAAACATCAGTCTGTCTTCTTTAGTCAAACAGCTGAAATATTTGCGGATGAAATCGTCAGCTACATTAAGGTAACCACGGGGCAATCAATAGTTGTGTGCTAAAGTGATATTTATTTTCCTAACTAGATGTGCCACAAAGGTCGTTTATTGCCCAAATATAATAATCAAAAACTGATCTCCACTTGCCTTTTGAGGTTGTAACCATCAGTTATGTTAGTAGCATCTCAGATCTCCATGATTCGCACATCCAACTTAACCGAAGATTATTCGTTCATTTACCTGAGCACTCTTTTGATTCATTTTACAATCTGTTCAACGTGGAATCGGCGATTTGGGAATAAGTTCTCAATCCGCCCGTGGTGTACGTTTAGATTTTTTGTTTTCATGTGGTTCACCTAATCTGAACCTGCAACCTTTCGAATGTACGCTAATTGTTGAGTTCCCTAACGAGTGTTTCATGGACACCAAGATAGAAGATCTTATCGTTTCCTTGACTCACGACTTAGTCCCTATTTTGTTAAAAATCCATCTCATTTTTCTGTGAAGTAGCTGTTCGCTTCTCAGCCATTTGCAACCGCCTTTTGCTTTATTATGGTAGATTTTGTTATGTACATCTGTGGACAAATCTAAAATTCCGTGGAACAACGAACTCGCTAGATTGGTAAACATGCTAAGAGCGAACAGATTTTTTCATGTGTTAAAGGATAGCGGTACTGCTTTACTTTTCTCTCACAAGCCTGTCTTTGGCGATGCTTGGTCTCGTTCATGTTTGGACACGTGGTTAAACTGTTACCAGGGCCGCGTAGCGGAAAGGTAATCTTCTCAGGGTAGATCGGAATCCGGTACTAATTCAATCAGCGCCACATCAGAAATGGTACTTGCCTTGAGTCGATTGGGCATTATTGTTTAAACTTCTATGGATCGCCCAGTGTACTGTGGCAACCGCAATGCTTGCAATTTGAAATCTTGTACACTTCTTTCTTTTTACATGCGTTGTGGTTGACTTGGATCATATTCTTCTTACCAATTGGATGCAGTCTTGGTAGGAAAGTAACCCAAGCAACAGTGTAGCTTCTTATTTTCCGTTTGCTGACATACATTCTGCGGTGTCTTCTTAGATGGCAATACTTGGGTTATAGCATTAGGGAAAGTATACTGCTGGTCGTGATTATGGGAATATTCCTCTACAAAGACATTTATAACACTACGTGTGGAAAGGAGGTAACCGTCGATATACCGTTTGTGCTGATAAATCAGGTAAGGATTCTAATGAGTGGTTGTATATGCGGAGTTTGTGTGAGGCAGTTTTTGACCGCATTTGAGAGACCGGTCTTTCAGACAGACTTCAGAAACGAAATGAAGTGACATGCAGCACAGAAGTGACACCTATTGAAGATAGGTAATCGATCAAAAATGGAATGGCCAGAAGTATCAGATCCAGAAAAAGATAAACTTCCAATTTCACATACCTCTTCTTTGGAGAGCACACTTTGCATACGCCAAAACATTAGCCCGATTAACCTTTTAAAGTTTATCTGCTCCGAGGTCTGATACTCCCGACTGAACATAACATTCCATTTTTGATCGATCCAGAATACCAGTCTAGATTTACGTCCAGTCAGTATGAGTGTCTTCTAACGAATCAACACACCAGTGCCTTCATGTTGCAACCAGATAGAGGATCGGGAAATTTTGATGGACAGAATAGGTTACATCTGTAAGATCCGGCCTATTCCGAATGACACCGTGGGATTTGAAGAAGAGGAAGAGAGAGCCTACAACGCGGTAGACATCGAGGGGAACATACACAGGAAACTGGAAATATTATTGGAAGGCAAATTCATCAACGAAGCAGCCTTTGAATCCCCACGGCCAATTGGAACCTATGTTTCACAGCTATGTGGACTAAAGTCCACATAGTTTCACAAACGCGGATTTCCGTCCCGACCAATTTTACCGGCCGGACTAGCCATAAAACAAAGTGGCTAAATTCTTCGTAAAACTTCTGAAACCCATTCCAGATTGAATTGCTCAATTCTGTCTGAAAGGTAGTTCCGAAATTTCTGGTCTACTTACTTGAGACAATGAACATTCGACGTAAATATGTATGCTTATTTGATGTACAGTCACCGTTTGGAAATGTTTTCTCGGACGAATATTTTGTACTCGGGGTTGGTTTCGAGAGCACTATCTACAAGTTGGAACACCTAAACATGAGTCAGAACTAATACTTTGTGCCAAAAACATCAGCTTCCGCTATCTGATCAGATAAAACGCACTTACACTGAACATACAGCTCAAGAAGAGATGAGAGTCGGAGATCATCCTACAGCTAAACGGTTTTTCAAAACCGTTTATTGCAAGATACACACAGTTACTTCACGACGGAATTCGAACTGATGTTGAAAACGCCCTTGTTCCTTCTTCCTCTCTCTCTACGAGCGATGACATATACCGATCAATTCACCACCATCTCGTTAATTCTACCACGAGAACATACAATGTGGCTTTCTGGTGATTCTATTCAAAACAATCCGGGTTCAGACGTCCTGTGTGAAAAACCAATACTGGAATCAGATAAATCCAATGTCACCACGAATACAGATGCGGAGTATTTCACATTGTGAGCGCCAATTGCGAACCGGGGTTATGGAGCACATATCCCGAAGTGGATCAATAAACGGTCCACATGAACGCATGACATCAAACAACCAGCTAGCATCATCCACTACACGCTCTATTCCACTGACACAACACCGACGCGATCCCGCGACGGCAGTACGTGCTATGTACTCAACGTCACACAGCCAGACGCTGCGTTTGCTATCCGATAGTTCACACCTGTGTTGTGGACTCAAAAAATAAACTGTTTGCAGAGTTGTCCCTACCATGGTAGTGACTGACTGTGGACCATGAATTGGTTTTCTATGCTACCTCACTTGATATTCATTTGTGAACATGCAGCCAAATTTATTCGTGCTGTTTGTTCACGCAGTAATCTTGGTTGTTCTCTTGGAGAGGGAAATAATGATTCAAATTCAGGCTGTTACCTCATATTATCAGCAAACCGCTCCAAACATGTAATTGGTTCAACTTGTTCAAAGTGAAATGCACCACTAGCCTTGATAGCTTACAAATTGCTCTCCGATTAAGAAGTCACAATTGCAGCGATCAAAAGGTTGACGGCACATTCGGCCACAATCTTATCAGAACTCAGTTTCCAGTTTCTGTCCAACAACATGTTCATGGTCATTTGCATACAATGGCTAAACGATACTTCGCCCACCAAGATTGTGCCTTATCAAAATGGTCTAAAGATGAATATCACCCAACCACAAATCACTATGACGTGACTAGGGAAACCTGTGCAACCAAAAGCTGGTTCGCAAAGATCTATGAACACTTCAAAGCTAACCCAACTTATACGTTGGCTATCCGAAAAGTCAACCATCAAGCAGAGCAACTGACTACAGATTACATTTATAAAGGACAATATTGGTAGCTTGCGCAGGCAACCAAGATAAATTACTCCTGGGGCTTGCTGCGGAGGAGAATGGTCATGTAAATACTGACAGAAATTAGGCTACAATTGAGTAAACGAGACAGGAGTTATTTTTTGAAGTATGTTCATATGTTCTCATATTATGTTAGGAAGGTAGTAATTACACCAATGGATGTGTCAACAGGGATGACAACGCAGACAATTCATATTAAGTAAATTGCGGCACGACTTCCAAACAGAAAACACACCCAGGTGCCTTAATTACACACAAAAAATGTTAGTGTGTGATCCCATTACTGTTAAACAGTTGTTTAAAACACTGAGGAATATCACTGCTCCATATGTTTAGCCCAACGTGTACACTGATTGCTTTACGATATGGTTTTTTTGCCTGACTGCCTTGCTCTCAACACAACCAATCATTTAACCCATTGTTGATAAAAACAGACCGAGTTTCGTGTCCTCTCAGTGAGCTCGATTTCCGGAACTCGTGAAAAGTTTCCCAACACAGTGAAAATCCCGACTCTACAACGGTAAAATTTCTGAGAGGTTTACGGTTATAATTCCCCTCTGGCAATCATCAGTGTAGTGAGAGAGAACCGACCACATGAAAACGATAGACCTAGAAAAAAACGGAAGTGAAGGTGGAAACTATGCATTTGTTGATCCACAGCAAGATCGACAAAATAAGGAAATAACGACACGGCTTGGAGGGAGCCGATAAAACAAAACGCCCCCCCACATACACAGATCACAGGACTTGTAGGGATGAGCTCTGGCTGCCATAAACCACAGCGCCGACCAAATTCACACAACCGGCAAGCAAAAACACCGGGAACCAACGTCCACCAGAAGTGACTACCAATTCCGCAGTCATTGGGCCGCAGAGGATACCGGGAATGGTTGCCTAGAAAGACAAGAGTGAAAGGTGAGGATAACCTAAACGAAAGACAGTCTGTGTGTGTAACATCGTCCAAACCGGTGTACAATTTATAACAGCTTTTCGAATCGCAGTCTTAAAATCACAGTTAGTTGGTTTGAGATTCTGTTATTCAGATAACTGTCCAAGTTAAGGCACGGCATCGATCAGAAGAAACCAGAACCAGTTATTCGGTCAAAATACCTGCTCATACTCCTCAAATCAATAAAACGACCAGCGTACGTCGTCCCGCGCAATTACAAGTCGGAATCGCATGTATAGAACTCCAGCAAATAAGTTAACTCTTCATCATTGGCAGTCAAAAATGAGCATTCGAAGCAGATACGTCACTGTCGTAGAGCAAAGCAAAAACTACGTATATGAATGAACAATGGCAGAAGTGGAGCGAGGGCGATCCTAACTAACACTAGTACTTGGAATCTGTGTTCAAACAACCAAGATCGGGATGATAACGCTATGTAGGCGACCTGTAATCATGAACAGGTGATCAGGCACTAGGTGCGAGTTGATCACCACACATCTTATGGCAATGAGCTTGGATCAGGATAGAATACGCAACAGGCTTATCTGAAAAGAAGACTTACTCATTAGAATTTGTGCATCTTCAAGATCGGGTTTATTCCTATTGTGGTTATGTGAAAGCTGAGTGTCTGAGTGAACTCTTGATACAAGGCTGGTGATGGTGGTGGTTTCTATGATATGATTCAGTTGACTTGTTTCATTCCTGTAACTAAAATCTCGCATTTTAAAACCCCCCCTAATTGTTCATTCATTGAGATAAGTCAGTACAAAACGTTTGACATTCACGACCTTCAGCGGTTAGGTTTCGTAGAAACACAATAACATGATTCTGCTCTGGTTGTGTAACCTGACCCAAGTTGAGGAAGAATGCCATAGATTTAGAAGCAAAAAATATGCACCAAAATAAGAATTCAAGAAACTCTCTAGACTAACAAAAGATTTACTTTACAGGACACTATTCCATATCGTACCTAGATGATCAGTCAGTTCGAAAGACTGTGTGAAAGTAGGATAAGCAATCCACTGTGACAAACACGCAAACCAAAATGATATATAGCTTGCATGTCCAAACAATCATTACAACAGTGTAATAAGCAAATTTGTCTTAACCACTAATTTGTTCAGAGAAACAATGACATGGAAGAACAGTCAACTAAACCAATCACAAGGCAGTGCAGACACTTATAAGACATCCGTCAGGTGCACTGGTCCTCTAGTCTAACCATTCGGACAGCACTACTTATACGACAATGCACGATATCCATGAAAAACGACTATCATACACTGACAAACAAGGAATCATGAGAATGCGAACTCACATACAGAGCAACCGAGTTCAAGAATATTCCAAACAAGTAAAATACGCTGAAAATATGCCGTACGTGAAAAAAGTGGTATCATGTGTAAATTGGTGAAAAACCTTCCGAGAATACTTTTTGTATGAAAACTTAATCTGGTTACCAATTTAAACATTGCCACCTGCCAACACTTAGACAGCACCATGATCACCACCGCCAGTGGTTAACACGGATACTACATGAAAATGTGAACCGGACGTCCAATCCCGATCGTGGCGAGGATATGCATTAACGAGCATCCACATCAGATGATAGGAAGTCTATCTGAATGAGGAAGTTGTAAGTCAATCAGCGTGAAATTCAATTAATACACCTATCTTTTCGAAAGAGGCTGGCTAGAAAGTCTATCCGAATGAGAACGCTGTAATCAAATGTGATGTTCAATTTGAAAACACCTATCTTTCTTGCAATCTCCACTGTTCCTCTTCACCGACGATTCAAACAAACAATGATATCAGTCACACCGCTAAACCTGACTGACCGACACAGGTCGCAATGTTTGCGGTCGGAGGCTAAGTAGGAGACGAGCGCAACATACCAGTTTCATTCCCCCTTTGAATAAAAGGGCAGTGTGATGAACAAGCGATTTCCAATCTTGCAACATGTTTGACTATCTCAAGTTATGGATTCTCAGGAATTGGATGAGTGAGTTTGATCAATCCTCATAGACAGCAAACCGTCTTCTAAACCTTTCACTGTACACTCGTTGATACCACCCGACGTGTGCGGTTAAAGGCGAACATCGATCATCCAAGACTTCAAAACTTTTCCTTCTGCAACTCTAAGTTTTGCAGCAGTGAATCAGGAAAACTGCAATTGTATTTTTACAAATGCGACTTTTTATGTCAACTAAGACAAAGACATCTTGAACCGAAGGGCACTGCTCTAAACGTTGAAATACCAACACGTATTTTACTGACCAGACAAATGTCGTTTGTGATACAGTTTCCCAGGCAAACGAACCGGTCAACAACCTCCAAAACTTCATTGTCTAACTTAAGACCGATGTTACTGTCACACCCTAAAAGCAACACCATGCACCTTGAAGCTGTGAGGCTTACTTCGAAGGAGTAGAACACGTTCAAACGAAATCTGTACCTCACAGAAATTGCCAAACAACAATAACCTGCACTAGCATTATCCACGTTGGTCAATTTTTAACGAAAAACAATATCAACGCTTGCATCCTCTAGCAAGGACAGACATTATTCCATCATTGCGTTCATGAGAATGGAGAAGGTGGAAAACTCTAACAGATACCACTTTCGGTGCGGAATGTTTGTCAGCTTCATGTAGACCCTAAACTCGGCAGGCGTCGCATCGTGCAGGATCGACGATGTCTAATCACTTACCTGGCACAATCCTGAGTCTTAACGGTTCCAAGAAGGCAGGCCGATCAACCGGGCCACAAACGTTTTCATTAGAGAAATGCAATGGTTGGTAGCCAGCCGTGTGTGTAAAGATTTAGACACCACTCAGGACCGCAACCCCTTTGAATCTGAGTGTCTACGACCATAAAACTTGCTGAGACTGTCCACTGGCACTGAGGGTACGGAAACCTTACGACCAGTCCGTGAACATATTGGAAATTGATGTCTATCGAGTGACTACAAAAAGACAGTACTAAGGTTATCTCCTCACAGAAATTACCCGCGATCTCTGAGTGCCAAGTTGAAAAACTGGGGGAGAAAACTGTCTATTCAGCACTTACAGTCGTATACAGACATACAAAGACTTGTCATCAGGCATAGGGAAAGTCGGACACGTTAAAGCACTTACTATTTTTGAACCGCTTGGCCAATCCCGGTTCTTTCTTCAATCAGACCCATAGAAGAGCAGACAGAACAATTCTGCAATTGTTACTAGTAGCCTATAATTTTCACACCCTTCACGAAACAGCAGAACGAGAATTGTTTGCGCATTCCATCAAATATGGCTCACATCTACTAAGGCAACGTACCAAGCCTGACTGCGGACAATTTTCAGGTAGCTTACTGGATCAAACAAATAAGGTATTCGGCTGTAGCCTGTTGATGTGATCGAAAAACCGAAATACACATGCGAGACTCTCCTATAACTGGCGTCATAGGCACCGACGGGGTGAGGGTTAAGCACAGAATGGAATGATTGATGTGGCAAACGTGTGAGTTCATACACGTAGGTTTTTATTGTGATACGCTTTCTCAACGTGGTTGGCCACTGAAGTGTCTGGAGCAGTTCGTTGAAAAGGTCAAAACTTTAGTGACAACACCGCTGCTACTTAGTAAAAAAACAAGACCACTCGTTCTACTTAAAAGCGCCCAATAATGAAGAAGTTGGAAGGAAAGACGAACAACGTACTGAATTGGTTCACAATTGGCAAAGAACGGGAAACGCGATTGAACATGACATGTAGGATCAGACAAGAAATAATGGCCTGGTGAACAACCAGTACGTAAGCGATCGGTATAGAGAATCAAACAGTAACGAACTCGTTTACTCCTGCCAATCAAGGAAGCATGCATTCCCGAGGCAGAGTTTAACGTCACCTGTAACAGTGACAATGTGTCAAGAATGTGGCGTGATTCACAAAAATATTCATAAAACAGATAAGGAAAAAAATACGAGAAAAGCTAGAATTGCTTAAAACTGGTGTGCAATTCGATTCTTCAGGAGGCCGTTCAGAAATTGTTAGTGGAACGAGGCGGACAGCTGATATGCTGTGGTTTGACTAGTTCACTAAATACCGTCAATTGACACATCCTCACATTCAATGTTAGGGATAGCGAGACGGTTCTCACATAACATCCCTTTTCACATTGTGACAACTCCAGTCCTTTGTCACTGCAAACCATCGCCTAAGTTTGAATCGTCTTGCTCTTATCTGTGCCGTTCACCCTACCGCACAGTGGCCGTGTCAAGCATTTGTTTGTTAATGCTCGGACTCGTTTGGATTAGTATGTGCTTTTTGTGTACATTGGTTTATAAGATAGACTGATTGTAATCCATTTCGAACTGGTTTGGTACTGGTTTGGTTGGCCCTAAGAACCTCGTTACCAAGTCCTGACGTGTTGCTTACTTGGTTGGAAAAGGTGGGAAGCGCACACAACTCAACAGTTAGTCGAACACCGTCTCGAACGATCACAGCACTGAAATGTGATTGATTGCGAATTAATCTGCTGTCAATCGTACAGTCCCATCAGCACAGCAAGGTGGTTTGCCTGGCTCGGTTCACAGCTGTGTCAGAAAATGGGCCTGTAATAGTTTGCCACCTACCTCAGACACTGTCTGTCCATACTGGAAGAGCGCAGTCAAACGACTAACCTGAGTGTTTCAACCATGCCATACCTCCAGTGGTTAGGCCATTCATCAGACTGTTACTAGGATGGTTGCCGTTCGAACATTGCAGGCGGCTTTTCCGACTTATCTGGTCTGTCAGATGACGAAGGCCGGAGCCTATGCGAAAGTAGGCGAATCGATCACCTGTGCACTCAGACACAACTAGTTTGTCAGGTGGTGTTCGTGTGAGTTGCACATCGTATGGTCACGCCTACGCGAATGCATGCCAGCTAGTTAATCTTCCGAACAAGCGCGTTGCAGGACACTTGATTAAACGCGAGAACGAATCAGAATGCTCAGAATCCACGATATGAATAGGATGAAACGGCCTCAACGACCAAACGAATTTCAGGAAGGAAACGAACCAAAAATAGACGCGTACAGAACTCCGGGGTGAGACATCTACTTTAATTGCGCCCATCGCGTAATTACAGCGTCCTCTTTAATTTCCCGACCTTCATATATGTTTGTCAGGTTGTAGCGAGCATCGTGTAGATCGATGGTGAGTTGTCAAATGTACACACTGACTGTCCTGCTTCTCATTTGCGTGATTTCACCCCGGTCGCATGAGCGGTGCGAAATATGCATATCATCCCAGTAATGTCACCATTAGGCGTAGACCCGAGAACCACCAAAGGTGAGCGGTGGTCGGTGTGTAATGAAGCCGGTACGACATTGAGACTCAGCTACGGACTTATCCACAATAAACTTCCCTTTTTGATGATCCACCCCGGAAAATATACTGTTTATTTCTCCCCAGAAATTTTGTAACGTTTTGGAAAGAGTTAAACTTATGTGTAAATCCCGAGCACCGGGAAAATGGCACAGGTGTAGGAAAAACAACACGATTGCATTGTAAAATGCAAACAATCCCAAGAGTACGGAACGCGGTATGTGATCGCACGTCTCAACCGACGTGAATCATGAACACCGAGAGGGATGAGAGAATACGGTGTGAGTTTGAAAAACAAAAACGATGCATAACAATGTTGGACATATGCGAAAGTACAGAAAAAAACATAAAATGTGATAACAACAGAATATGTATATATGCAGACGTACCAGTGTATTACTGATAGCAAACGTGATGCCTGCATGGTTCGGAGCAACCTCCACGTGATTGCTCAAATGTCCAGCTGAGTTGAATGCGGACAAGGTCATTGACAAAGATATTATGCTACAAGCCCACCCGAAGTGAGTGTCGATCGAGATTTGCGGGATGGTAAGAAAAAACAAGAAGAAAACTCCGGTAAACTAAACAAACTTAGATACATATTAAGGGGCAGTTATTTTACAGCTTATTGCAAAACGTTAAGCTGGTGTTTGCTATCAACCGAATCGTTCTACACATGACAGTATGATTGCTCGACTATATGGGATAAGTAATGAGTATACCATGTTCCGGATGAATTATAATGGTGATACTTCGAATACCGTGTTGTTAACAGAAGCTAGCAATCGCCAGTCATGCATTAAAGAACAATAATGCAATTCTGGAAGAAAATCGTGAATGTGATGAAGAAAACGGTCACTAAGTAATGCACAATCTGAAACTAGTCTCCGAAGTCTCCAGCGTCTGCCAAACATGCATCACTTAACCACGTTAGTGATTCTAATGCACCCGCGCACAGTTGTGAATTCTGGAAAAATAGAACACAATTTGCAAAGTATGTCAATGTATAAATCAGACCAGCACACAAATAAAACCTTGAGGAGTAAGAACAATCATAATAGTACGAAAATGGTGCGAAAAAGGTGGAATACGTCACATGACTTATGAGATTCCTTTGCTGGCACAATGAAGGTCAACTACCAACGCGATAACCTCACAATCACAAAAGGACCATAGTTGTTCAGGTTATAATTCACGGGAGACGTCCGAATAGACCTGCTAATTACCTGATAGCTGCCGAAACACTAGTCGAAGCGGAGAAGAGAAATAGCAACAGTCCCGGACCGATCAGGCCTATGCACGACATGAGACGTCTCACTGCCAACACGCTCCATTGGCGTTTGATAAAATGATCGGCAATGTGTCCGGCCGCTGAAGGGTTCGGGATGAAGAAGAGACGATGTGAAAACAGCATTTTTAATACCGATTACGTTCACTGACTCCAAAAGGACAGAAAGAGTAGAAACAGCGCAAGCATACAATCGACCGTAAGTAAAAATCACAGGTTGCATTTTATTTTACTCCACACACTTCATCAACGACGAATGCGATCGTCCAGTACGAATTTCCGAAGAGCATCTAGTGGTTTCTGTGATCTGTGATCAATGTTTTTTTTTTGGACCACGCGCTTTTTTAGTGAATGACAATTCAGAAAAATCTCTATTGCAAATCGAACGAAGTTAATAAGAGATGACTGAAGAGAGCATCACTTTTCACATATCACACACTGTCATACAACGACGTGTTTGTGTGACAACGAATGGTCGTAATTGCAAATACTGATATCTACAAAAACCGATGTGGTTCGAATGAGGAGGCTATGAGAAACAAGTATAAAAAAGGTCGTTGTCGATTAGTTCACCCAGCAAAATGGGCTGTCAGTCGGATGCAAAACACATGATGCAACGATCGAGATATTGTAATGTTCGCAGTGCAGACCAACCACAGATACGGATTTGATATTTAAAAAATGAATGAAATCAGTCGCAGACAGCAAGTTGAGCGTTTTACTCATTATTACAGAGAAAATCCTCCACGTTCATATAATCAACAGGGTTAACAATCACAGACTGGGATTCTGACCACAAAGCATGACCTGAAACGATGCGTGTCCAAAAGGCTTACACTGAGGAGTGTTTAGAGGATATCGAAATAGAAGAACACTGTTTACTGCTAACGCACATAACTGCTTCTTAAAAAAAAGCTGCTGTTGAGTAACAAAACCACGAGAACTGATCAAAACGAACAGTTCATCAAAGATGCTGCCAACCGAATACTGTACTGAGTCAAACGATCACATGTAACGGCAGAACGTATTAGGAAAGCAGTAATGTAGGCAAAAGGTTGATAAGACACAGTGGTTGGAGGTAGCCTGAATCGTGCAACGTTACGGTTATATTTCTAACGCAACTTTAGTGTTACCCGACAAACCGTTGTCAATTTGCACGCTTCAAATTCAGCTCAACCACGCTCATTTCCAATAGGTAAATGGTTCATTAAGCGCCCGTCAGTGTTCACCTCTATTCATCTCTTGACGTTTCCCACATAACACGATCAGGGTAAACAAATAGTTCAGATAGAAATGAGCAGACAAGATTGCATACGGAAACACCTTCAACTGGATAGTCATTTACCGGCATATCGTAATCTATATGTTAATTCCGACAAACGTTATTGTGTACCCGTCTCATCGCTTCTCATTCAGTTATCGTCTTCCGATCACAGTTTGCACGATTGCAACAATCTATTTGTTTTACAATCACAGTTATGGAACAGCTTTTGCTACCACAACGCTCTGACACCGACTACAGTTATTGTGAAGCGGTAGGGAAGTGAAATCATGCGTACGATACATTTCTAAACCTTTTCGAACCTCGACCCTGATAACCTAAAGATGCTTAAACATTATGTTGCGCCATCTGTATGCGAAATCACTACAGAAAGCAAAATTTTCGGGGATGTGGTGTCGATTCTTCTGAGTCCGTCCATGCAATGTACGGATAGGGGGTCCGTAAGCTGGCTACCTGTGTGTAGATAGGCAATCGTACGGTTTGTTCAGAAGCCGAAATGTCTGTCGCGCAACCACACCGAGACGATACTACGCGAGATGTCATGGATTACAGACAAACAATCAACTAAATCAACACAGTCTGCTACTTGTTCTTTACGGATGATGGACGACACGATAGTAAAACTAGCATGCTATGACACAGACAGCACACTAGGTCTAAAGAGTACCTACCAACAATGTCTATGAATGAAGACTACAAACAACATTTGATGTCCCCATTAAACTCAACTGGTTTTAGCGAACTTCTTTGGGAGTAACAAAATGATCGACGAAGGGGATGGGTTTATATAGCACTTTTTCTCAGGGACCACCAGTTGTAGAGATAATAATGACGAACACAATATCAATTAAACCAAACTTCTGTAAACGATGAAGAGGTTCGGAAAAACTTTTAGTGAAACGAACAATGGCACTGCATCAAATATGGTCAAACAATACAACAAAAAGGCCCACCAAGTGAGATTCTGATCGCCTCAAGCTCTTGCATGAGAAGGTTCCCCCGGAACACCCAAAATCTCAAAAGCAAGTTGCGGGCGTGCTCGCTTACTCTTCCTGACAGATACCATACCACCTTGATAAAATATATCCTCTGATATCCCTGTTTGAAAAAAGAGACGGAAGAGTTTGTCCTGTTGTGCCCTTGGTTGTTCAAACAGACATCTCACATGTAAAAATCGCGGCGACGAAAAACCAGTTGATCCTTTCTCCCCAAGTCTGTCTTCAAGTTAAACACACTATTCGGCGGTCGAAAAAGGAGCGTACACTCTGGTTGAAGCTTCTCGATAACCACTACAAACTCGCCGGGTACTGTGTTAACGAGTCGAGAAAACAGAATAGCAATGATCTGAGCAGTACAAGGCAATCTCAGTTTATCGAGAAAACAGTATCATTTCTACAGAGAAACAATTGTATTTACGACTGCTACGTGGCGACAAACGTTCTTGCGTTTTGACCAGGCAGCTCGTGGCTACGTTTTACGACCTTACCTTGAGCAACTAGGTTGTTTAAGTCTGACACCGCATTCAAACAACTGTTCCTGATCTACACGTCTTAGAAACAAATTCGGTGGAGCAGCTAATCCTCGTTTTTGATTGGCTGGCGCTAACCGGTCGCAATTATATCAGCACAGCATGTGCGTGAGCCCTATCCAACCAGGAAACCGGCCCAGTCCAATCTCATTATGAAACTTATCACTCGCTAGTGGTCCGTTGCCGTCGAGTACAAGTGAACAGGAACAGTGAGATATGCTGGAATAGTGAACCTTCTTCATTCCGTTCGAATGTGTGGAAATTTGGTAAAGGGAACCACGATGCTGACACTGTCGCGTAAGTGCAGTGGCATTGTTCACTGCTTTATGGATCTGAAACATTCACACAATACTTTATGCCAAAAAGAACTTCCGGAAATATATGATTTGTGCGTTTAGGGTACACTTCATTTTTTGTGAAAGCTCGTAGTTTTTCCTGAATGTCAAATATGTTCAGAAGCCAAACCTCGACCCTCAAGTGACAAAACAATCAAAACCACAAAACGTCACGAAAGATTCTGTGTCGATTTCAATAGTCGACCCCTGTTAACTAGGTGACGAATATTCCAGCCTTCCATTCGCATTTGCAGGCGGACATGACAGTAAAAACTGTAATTAGTTGTCTGTGTCAACTAGGTTAAATTTCTGACATTCCTACTAAGTGCATTCAGACCATCGTTCTCTGGTCACGTCTTCCGATCTACAAAAAGTTTTCCATGATGAGAGCGTTGCGATAAGGTGGACTGCCCACAACCCTCGAGTAATCGTCATATTGAGTGTTCAACGGTATAATCCGAACATTCAAATCACAGGCACCGAAATGGAAGAAGCTGCCTACTAGTCGGTGGCAGCTCGTTCTCTTTGTTGCGCCGCACTCCAAAAGACTCCTGACTTCGCACAACTACCGGGGTAATCCTACATGAGCTTTTTTGCATAAGACGCAAATTGACCACTGGTATTACTCTACCTCTACGGCTAGTCACTCCTAAATCAGTTTTTTAAGGAAATTTGTTAGGTGGTCTGACCGACTGGTGGAGAAAGTCAAACTAATGGAGTACAATCCCCGCTAGCCCTGTAGCCCAAAGAGCAATAGGAAAGCGTGTTCGTCCGCCACTTAGCTCACAAGGGCGAAGAGTACAATGAACTATCAACTACGGATCGATATCAATCAGTCTTCCCAAGGCACCAATAGTTTTGCTTTCTATACCTGCTGAAATATGAATTTTCCGTGAGCAACCAAATAATGCCAGTCTTCAATACACCCCGACAGTCTCCCAACCCACTTGAATTACAGATTGACGCTGAAAAACCACCGCCCGAACAATATCAAAGAAGCACACAGAATGTACCTTTATTTTGATCATATTGTTTGATAATTTAACTCTCGAAATCATCCGTTTTAGTCTAGTGTCGAATACGTCGTGTTAAATTTTTCCCAGTGGAATAGAAATGTTTTGTTTGATTACAAGCCCCATTTTTGCAATGTCTAACAGCTTTTCGACTCGCTAGTCTAGCCACCGTACCTCAACTGTGAAGCGAATAACACATAGTATCCAGACTTCTCATCCACTCTGCAAACTTCAGCTTGATTGTTTACAACAAACGTGTTTAGATAATCAGAATGAGCAGAAATTTTCCGGAAATTCCCCGAATGAACTTTAATATTCTTTCACATACTTGACTTTTGATCCATCGCACTCAATGGGCATTTGGTAAGCATGTCTATTATCACTGGTACCTGCTTTACAATTATCCAAATGAGCAAGATTAGTAAATCAACATCCTTTTACATTAGACTTTCTAACAAGTTCAAAGTTGTTCCTTTGTTTTCTTCAGAAGTCACAAACTGCCATCCTGGCATAAATGTGCACATTCCAGACGCAATTATTGCTTGCATCACATGCCATTCACAAAGTGATTCCATACACATCGGACTTGTTAGGTAAATACTGTCGAAAGATCAATGATCTCTTGAAAATAGGCTAGTTGAGACATGTTACGTAGGTGTACGAAATATGGCCAGTCGCGTATCTGTAGCATAAACTAAGCAGTGATTCGCTATTGGACTGCTACGTAACGACAAGAATTAAGTGGGTGTGCGTTGAAGTGCATTCAGGTCAACACTAATCCAACCATAGTGAACGCAATCATCTTTTTTAGATACACTTTCAACAGTGCAATAAAACTAATTTTGTTTTATACGGTAATTGGATCAGTGTTGAGGATATGAGATTTCACACGGGACGGATGAGCACAAATTGCATCAAATTGAAGGCAAAATTCAACAGAAAACAAAGACGGTTGCTGATGTTTTTTAGCTCATGATTCAAACGCTTTCGATCGAATTGGACACAAGTGAATAGGACGCTGACCATAACAAGAGTACTTCATTATGTATTTGTCCAGAAAACACAATTTCCAGTATAGTATGACAAGTTGTGTTGCCATACACTGGAACGAATGCTAACAGGCGTACTGATCTCCGATTGATCTATCAGGGTTCGCAACCATTCTGTACAATCCCTACTATTGTAGCCTCCTCTCCTCATTAATGTTAAGCTTGACCTCAAAACTCATACTGAATGAGTTTAGTGCCTCTTTTCGAAAGGTGCAGATTGAAAAGTCTATGGGAACGCAGCAGCTACGATCAACTGTGGGTGATGTTCAATCTATATGAGTGAATGCAGTAAACTCGACTAGTTATAGAAGCGCACTTCCTCATTCCTATTACCACACAGCAGTGAATTAGAAGAGAGCAAATAGAAGTTCGTCACATCAATTCAATTGCCGAATTCACAAAATACTCCATCACATGCCGAAACTTCAGAGCTTGTGAATCTGGCAACAAGTGTGCAACCAGTGCAACAGTTATTAGTAATAATGTAGCGAGAAGGCGTCCAACAAAGCACAATCTTTATTGTCCGAATCGCCAGTCACATGCAACGCGCGCTCTCTCGTTTATGAGTCATAATTCCAACCCGCAACACCCCC
>QNGE01000228.1:279257-290322 GCA_008508345.1 Paragonimus westermani | reverse complement strand
GGACAATAAAGATTGTGCTTTAGTGGATGCCTTCTCGCTACAATACCACCACGGGTATGAACAAATCCACAGTCAACACGAATGTATCACTACCGTATAGCATTGCAAACAAGTGTGCATGAAAAACAGGAAACAATTATACCACACATACCACACGGTAGGCTAAAGTTATCGACCTCATAAACATGGGAAAACGTTTAGTGTTGCTATTATTTGAAACAAGCGCACGCAACGACAACAGGAATTGGAAGACGCGTTCTCTGCAATTAGGTCCAGTGTCACAGCAACCATACCGACTGTGTCGCTATCTTTTGCGCACAAAAAAAGTGAACGGTATTCCTTGATTAGCATACCCTCCGTACCAGTCAACAGCCACAGCAACACAACGATTTTCAGAAAACGTGATTATGAACTTCTCATCAAGACCACTCAATAAGAATGAAATTGAGCTGTTTCGAAAACAAACGAACTTCAATATCCAATGGATGCAACTTCAGCCGAAGGATATAATTTCCCAAGAAGAACCTGCGCTAGGCAAACACCCTGTAGACGCTGCAGACTATGCGAGATTTAGAATTGCGAACGTTTAAAAACATCAGCGGCCAGTTGTTTCAAACCTAGCCACTGCAAAACAAAACGCTCTTGATATCATCACGAAAGAACAGTCGATTCACGTCACTTGAACCGATAAAAGCAACATCAGAGTGATTCCCAAGCAAGAAGTTTACCTTATGAAGAGATGAACGAAAACAAAAACCAACGCATTTCTGAATAAGGTCGGAGCCCAGACAAACAAGTTTCTCTGGGGCATAAAAGAAAAACTTGGATGGTCCATCTGATTCATTCTCAACCCTAAGTGTAATCGCCCTTCACAATTCTAAGTTTATAAAAACAGAATACCCACAAGACAGTGTTGACTACATCATCAGTACAACGAACAAGTTGGCCAACTTCATCAGCTGTATGATTAAAACGTTGCAGAACAAGTTGTTAAGGTACGTCAAAGACTATTTCAACTTTGTCAACGAACTCAAACACGATATCACGGAAAAACTTCTCTTAACTTTGACGTAACCTCTATATATCAGTGTACCAGTAAAACGCAGCATTGGCGCCGTGAGAGAGTTCTTAGAAAACGATGACTAATCTAGTGCATCTTCCGAAATTGCATCTAGTCTCGTGGTTTGCTCACGCCCAACCATTTTCACATTTAACAAACAGTTGCGCAAACAAACAGATGGTGTAGCAATGGGTTTCTCCGTTGCACCTACAGTAACTTCTCCCCGGACACGTGGAAGCACAAGTCATGAATGAGTTCATCTGCCCCATACGAATGTGGTGCTGGTATGTGGATGACACATTCGTTGTCGTGAAATGAACCGTCTACAACCAAGTCTTACAGTTTCTTGATTCAAAACGCAAAGGCACTGTATTCACATTGAAGACTAAAACCAAACAGTGTCCACTCAAGTTAGTAGACTACCTTGTCACAGCTGATGATCAGCGGAAGTTTCGCACTTCTGAGTATCGCAAACCAACTCATTCTGGTCACTTTCTCGATATGAACAGAAGAACCCACCAACCCTACTACTAGGATTTCCACCACCGAACTCCCTGAAAAAACAACGGACATTCTTCACATTAAGCAAATTTTTGCCGCTAACCAATACCCACACACCTTTATTGAAAACACAAGTGAACGTGTGTCGACGAAGGAAGAAACCAAAGAGACCAGATCTTTCCAGTCTACTGTACAAACATCATTTTTTGAACGAAAATGTGAAAAAATTCACTTCATCCTCTCTGAATACGCTATCCGAACTGTAGTTCAACTAGATAACACCTTATAACGATTGGTGATGTACCCTAAGCATCCAGTCTCTATGAAAGACCAGACGGACTTCGCTTACGAACGCGGTGATTGCAATGCCATCGGAGAGACAGGCAACTGAAACCACGTATTGCCGAACACAAGATGCGTATGTGGTTCCCTTCGAAATACGAATGCCAACTTTAGAATCTAAAGAAAGATTCGGCCACTGTCGGAGAATCACAACGTATGTTTTGGTCAAGCCCGAGTGATTTTTGAGGGTCCGCCTTCCCATGCGGAGTGGTGCTGTACTCAAACTATTACCATTCACATCCAATTCGTTAACCGATATGATAGCAAACCCGTCCGCAATGCGGCGTGGATCGATAAGTAACACCAGTCTTACTTACACCAGTCTCACCTCCACTTAATGAGAAGCGGATTCAGCCTATTCGATCGGCAGCAACGCAAGCTGATCTAGCCAGAGCAAACTCCAGGTGACATCTGCTCCTTTGTTAATATGACTTCCACTACAACGCTCCCGAGTCAAGCCACTTAAAGTGGTTGAAACACTCAGCACCACAAATTGCTTGTAACACTGTCCTTCTTAACCAATTTCTTAAAAGCATGTTAAACACAACGCTTAATTTGCCCAACTTCATTCGGATATTTCACAACTCCGAATTTCAATTGTGTGACAGCGCGTTGTACGACATCAATGACTAAAATGGGTAGGGCAGTAAAGATCTACATTTCTGACACTTTACAAGCTGGGCTGGATTTTCTATATGCACAACGGCTAAAGCAAGTGTTTCACTCAGAAGGCGATGCAGGCGGTAAAGTTGAAAAGTAAGTCACCCTCTGTGAACAAGAAACTTGCGTTTACTAGTATCTTTTTCAAGGGAAACTCCATTACCGAAGTTATCGCAAGAAAGCTCACAAAGTCAGTCGAAACAACTTATGCCGCCGCTCAACTATGCGTAGGCTTCCGTTCAACACCCGTTATCATGTCACAACTCAAAGACAAAAGTCCATGTTTCACAGCCAGCTGTTGTGTGTACTCATTTGTTTACTCGTGTCAAGCAGTATACATTGGTCGTACTACAAGGCGATTGACTGTCAGAGTGCGCGGTCACCTTGCGTGGTTGAACAGAAATGTGACTAAAACGGTTCTAAGCGCCATTGTCGCTCACTTGACCGACTAATCACTCTGTCAATAACAGAGACACCTTCCAGATTGTCTGTCAAATGCCAAGATATTGATCAAAAATAGTGAGATTCCGAATGTTGACCGTTGCCGAGGTCGTCAATATCCGATTGTATAACCATGACCTCTGCGCCCAGAAGTTGATGCGGATACTTCATCTCCCATGGCCTGCAGTCTATCAACCTCCCAAATTGAAACAATCGTTGTGGAACTGGTAACAACCACGCAGTCCATAACCTCTATCAATCGTATTTCTGGCTCAACCTAGTTACGCTACTCTGTCGTTCTCATGACTTAAATGAGTGTTTTCGAACGAATCAAACAAAACCAGTACTCAAGGTAACCAAGAACGTCTAGCCGCCACATTGTCAATGTTTGTTACGCTACCGAGTTCGATGACCCCCTAGGAATGTTTCCCGCAATATGGTGTCATAAACTCCGGTCCGTCTCATCAGTACATATGCCAATGAAACTGCGAATGAACCGGTAACTTATCCGAGAAGCAGAATGGTTCGTTGAATCACAATCGGATACATGGGAAACGATCTCGTGAGTGGAAAACAGCAATCGTGATTCAGTAGTCGGATCAGTAAATTTTAAAACCGATAACAACTTTTGTGGTGAAATTCAGACAAATTCGTCTTTTGAAAACAGTCTCAATTGGAAGTTTGGCCACCTGCCGTTTACAGCGAATGATCAGTAGGAACTTTTTCAGAGACCTCCCTCGTTGCTGATGCCACCCAAAATTGCCTTCAATACACGTTGTTTTGTATCTTGCTCAAGTTGACTAAATAAAATGCCCCAAAAAGGTAGGTTAACTCCAACTTCATCGGATAGGAAGAGTTCGTGAGAATAGAAAATTAGTTCGACTGAAACTCAAGAGTAAAAACTAATCGATAATGTCCTTTGTAGAAAGTGTTACAATCGGTCGAATGCTTAACTGGTCAGTCGACCGTTTCTCGGAAAATGTCGAATCCAATAAGCTATCCAAAGATATCAATTTACTTGCAAGTCAGACCATCAAAACTAAATCGAATAGTCACGGTGCATGAAATTTCCAGTTCCTAAGGTAGCCAATAGGAACACAAATTAGGAGAAGCTGGTTGGAAATACCAATGCCTTAAAAAGTTAACGGTTCAGTGCAGGAGTACGCTTGTGAAACATAAGGCGACGTCAAAAGACTACATGTTAGCGTGACTTGCTGACACACTTCTACTTCATCCACCTGGGTGCTATCATATCGACAGCCCGTAGTATCACTGACGAGGTGTTTACGATAATGGCACTATATGCACTACATGTATTCGTCAGCCACCATCATTGGTAGCGTCACAAAGATATCCACCTGTCCGTTGAAAACAGTTTGCAATGCATGTGTGCTCTGTGAATCAGGAACCTGGCCCATTCGTGCGAAGGACGCAAACAAAACCTCGGCAGTCCAACAATGCTGTCTCCGTCAGTTAACCTATATCAAATGGACTGAGTGCGTGAGCAACGTGACAATCCGTTGGTGCATATTTGTGATATAAGCAAGTTCGGGACCGGCAACTAAGGTAGCAAAAATGCACGGTCTTCGCTAGTTCCGCCGTACACGCCGTACACCGACGGAGCGTCTACTACAGCGCACACTATGACGCGGTCACAGGCTTTGAAAGTCTTGACAGTCTGGCTAGACAACGTTTTCAGATGCCGTCTACTTGATTAGATAGTTCACGATCATCCATACTGCTGGCTGTAAATACTCTGTAAACGCAATCTTACATCCACAAGCTTTTTGATTCTTCTGTTTGATGAAACCCGATTAATTCCGTGCGTTCTATCGTTTCTTTTTCCTAGCCCTTCATTTGTACTTAGTTATTACTCTGCTACTTTGTGGATCAACGCCAACCCGAATCACAGTACCCACGGGTCGGGCTCGAAGTTGATGAACGCGCGTCTATATCCTCGACATACAACTCGCTGTCCACCTTGTTGCCGTTTCCGGACCAGGGGTAAAGGAACACAGCGTACGTAAGTTAAATCAGTCTTAAAGCATGTCCTAGAAGATGATCCCACTAGATATCGACTGGATACTATACCGCCGAACTGATGCCATAAGAAAGCAAGCGTTGTCGCAATTCCGCAGTCTTCATGCGCTGCTGTCATCAAACGTGCGAGACGCCTCTCAAACAACTATCATCACAAGCGGGCAATCGGTAGACATATCCAACACAAAATAAGAACACAAACATCTTGAATAACGACAAATAAAAGTAACTTACGATGAGTAATCGACGCTTACATTCGATCGCACGTATCGGATGGCATCAACGAGTGAGCAGAGAAGAGATTAGGGAGCGGGTACTTGGTAGTGATTGCCAACTGAGTTCTTCTGTTCAGTCTTTACACTTGCACAGCCTAATATGGCTAGACCGTGTACTAAAAATGTAAGCTAATCGTCTGCCATGCCGAGCACTCTTTGCCGACGCTGCGGCCAACAGGGATAAGGTGCGAGGTGGACAGACGACGATTCGGGGTAGAGAAACGAAATTGTTCGCCAAAGGGTTCGTCTACCGGGCTGGGTCACAGAGTTGATGGCTAGAGACGTTAGGTGAGATGGCGGCCAATCCGAATCACTGGCTTGCATGTTGTTATTTGGCTGAGTTGTGTGTGAAGTAAGCGCAATCAACGGCACGTGGCAGTGAAAGCAGTAAGGAAGCTGTCTTGATGATAGCTTATCTCTTACTTATAGCTCGGCTGTTTGGTTTTAAGGCGTACGCACATTGATGCTGAATGTTTGAATACAGACGTAGTAGTAAGTAATTAGGTCTATTTCCCTCCCTTCCTTTTTTCTTCCCACTTCTTGCGCGTGGTTTGTTTTTCACGTAATGGTTATATGACAGTTAAGCAGTGGTGAAAACCAGTGATGTGTTGTCTATGACGATAATGAATCTGAAACAAGTGTGAGTGAAATAAGTCCGAAAAACTATTGAGGCAAAAAAACATACACGAGCTTGTTGGATGAAGAAGTCCTCTTCGACACGCTCCCGCTGCTGTACATCTCGGAAGACCCAGAGCCAATAGATGAGCCATAAAAATCCAAATCCGCCGAAAAGATAAAATGAGGCACCCCAGTACAGATGAGGGCAGATTAGTGTGGCCAGGATTTGTCCAAATGAACCACATGCGATCAGATAGCCGAGTGCTCGACTCCGCTCGTCGATTGGGACAATTTGAGAAAAAATATGCACTATGGTTGGCAAACCTATTTGAAAGAAAAAGATGGGATGAGGCCTTATAGCAGAATGAAATTCGCAAACATTCGGGAGTGGAATTTATAAAAATGGTTCTACACCCCCTGTACACAGTGTAGGTTTGCATGTTTGCTATGGGTGATTAAAACATTGGCGTCAAAACCTAATGAGAACTTATAAAACAGCGTAGAAGTGTAAACAGTAAGTCTTCATGACACGTGTGAAAGTGTAACGCAGAAATTGCATTGACTACTTGGCAGCATTTGAATGCATCAGTGAACTACCAAATAACATGTTAAGTGTGCAAACCATGGCTCACAAATGGGTATGTTCTGTTATTTTGACTGAGGTCAGCAAACTACTGATGACTGCCACCACCTGGAAAACACAAGCGAAACGGGCCAACGCTCGATCCGAACACATATGCAGTGGGGATAGGCCTAAGTGAGTGGTTGTTCAGAGTGAGTTGGTCGAACGATTCATTTGAACGTGAAAGCTCCGAACAAATCTGAGTAAGGCACAACTGATGACAGCGTCAAAATCAGTTGGAGTTATGAAGAACAATGCGCAGGTCAAAAATTATCACAATAATTGCAAATTCAAACAATACAAACGGCATTACGAGTTTGCATAGTACAAAAAACACCGAAAAAAATTATGACGCGGCTGGATACTCTTACGTGCACATTGGTAAGAGCCGTAGATGTTACAATTCTAACCGAAGGCAATTAATTAAAAAAGAAACATTCCGACGGTCAGTACAACAATCATGAGTTCACACTTCCAAGTGTACGTTCTGTCATTCACCGAAATACACAATCCCTATAATGATCCCGAATTAGGGTCACGGGATAGAGGCGCTCAGAGGCAGGCCAACGGATACGGAGCGTTAGAGCGATTCACCCCTATAAAGTATTTCGTCATTGTATCCGCTTCAATTGTTTGTCCACCAGCAGTATTCTGGTCAACATGCGTCACTTACCCTCGGGTCCTATGTAACCCTTCATGGTTTTCAACTTGTATTTAGTTGACACGTTCTGCTTCACGCGTGGCTCATCGGTCTTTCTTCATCACGTCCATCAGTCATCGTAATGAAACCCTTGTGGAAGTGACCAGTGTAAACTTGTGGTCTGAGATGGACAACGTTCTTCCATACTAGCGAGATGTGAACACATTACGTATCGGCTACTGAGAGTTGTGTGCAGTATCCGGCTTCAAAGCATTGATACGACTGTCATTATTCAGCCTGCCCACTTTACCTTGTTGATCACTTCAGGACTGAAGTTCTGTGTACCTCGGATATTGAGAGCGTCCTCGTTTCTACCGTTCCTCAGGATTACAGTTGACTGACAATTAGAGCAGCACATAAGTGAGAACCACAGTACCAAGCATATGAACACAGATGTCAATGATGGTCAACATTAACACATCTGTCTACACATGGAAATCTAGACAGCAAGATACACTTCACAAACGAGGCAGCATGTCCGTGTAAAACCCGAAACTACGTGTACGCGTATCTCGAAAGACAACAGTCCCTAAGGAACATAAGGTCAGGAGATAAGTAGTTGGAAGCACTAACAAAAGAAACTCCCGCCTTGGATGTTTGAAGTACCATGTTGTTACGAGTTTTACCACCAAACCTTCCGTAATACATCACTTTTTACAGTAATCAATTTTATATGAAATTGTACGATTTTTTAACGTGGTGTTAGAAAAACAATTGCTCTACTCCTATAGTAACCGCTTTTTAAAAGTACGAAAAGTAACTGGTCCTTCTTTTCAGTGTCTTTAGAGCAGCCGTTTCAGATGGTTAAAAAATTGTTATCAGTTTCCAAACTGACCTCCTGGTTTGATATAGCCTAACATCGATAATCTCGAATGCTCCCATCCAGGGTTGCGTGGATCAACAGCATCCAGTTCTTATACGACCTCATACGTAGGCAAACTTTTGTAACTTGAAGGCTGTAGACCTACTTGAAACACTTCGTTCGACCTTCTCGACTAGAAATAATGGGCTGCGAATAAACTACAACTTCTACTAAATCAACACAAACATTATGTACCTATCGCCATCGCGGGGTTCGGGATCACAAGTTTAACGGATTCAATCGCGTAGAGTACCGCCGAACACAAACAACATTACCGCAAATACGACTGGATATGACAATAACAGGGTCTAAGCTGGCTGACTTGGCCAGTGTGTTTAGTGATGGCTCGTTACAGATGGATGGATGAAGCTACCGGCATTCCATTCATCACGGACGCAGCACACAACAATCCACTATGTGCTCGACTGAAGATATCGAACGTTTCTACTAGTTAACAATCAAAAAAACCTGCGTCACACAAGTGTATAACGGCGATTGTTTTCTGACCTACAAATCTCTAACACCCGATAGCAGCTTTCGCATTCAGATGGATGTATTGGCGCGGAAGTTAAGTACAACTGAAGGATAATAACGCCAATGATTTACACGTATAACACGTAAATAGCTGTACACCAAATCTGAACAGATGTTTGGATTTATCAAAATCCTGACAGCACCGTAGAAATTATTGCTGTTGATCACTGGTTGAACAAGTAGGAGCTTGCGTAGTGTAATGAAGGGATGGGATGATGTGAGAGCAATTTTCAACTTGTAATTCCTTTGTTGTGTGAATCTATACAAGCCTCGGGAACAAAATCATTTTGGTGCGACCTTGCACCGCTTAGCTCGTACCAATGAATCCGGGCACGACGTCTTAAACTTATAATAACGTGAACACGTGTGAGGGTCTGATTGCTATTTGATTTGATAGTGTACGTGAACAATGACAGCCCCAAACCATAAGTGTATGTGAGGGGGGTGAGTGAAGGTGAGACAGGATGACACAGACACCATTGATGACAGTAAACGCAACCTGATAATCACATCCAAACACCCAACAGCCTGCAGAAGAACAAAACTTGTTTTGCCTGAGCATATCGCGAGGAAACACCGTAAGTGTCCTACTAACTCAACTCAATACATTCACAATCGGAATTCCCAAAGAAATCGAAATCGAATCTCATTAAACGCACTGATAAATGGTCTGGGAGTTGGGCAGATTGTTTGACAAGTACAAAGGGTCATATAGTAGCTGTCACAGATCTGAGATATGTCGATACGGCTTTTACTCGCAATTTGCTGTACTTTGCGTGTTCGCTGGCTGAATATCCACTCGCTCAAAGTGAACGAAGCAACTTGGTCTCGATGAGGTTGCTCGATTACCGGTACCGATCGAGCATGTGACCTTTACAAAATACCGGCCCATCCATCCGGTCTACACTTTATTCGATTTTGCAAAATACTATGGAGCTCGGCATGTTGATCACTGAAGCTCGAAATTTGGCAATCGACTGTAGTGTAAAAGGCGCACACGAGGTTAAACGGAAATACACACGTGTAGAGACTCGAAGATGAGCGACACGACGATGACATGGCATTCCGACAATGTAATTCGATGATGCTTCGGTTCGTGAATGAGCTTCTATTTAGTTAGCCGGAACGATTGAATCCGTCTTTCAGGAATACACTGGCATCGGACATATCTCAAGGAAATCTACTACCAATTGTGCCTATCCAGAGCAAATCAACAGTCAGACGTAGTAATGCACTGACAAACAGCTCTATACAAGAGCTTAAGTCGACTCAACAAAAACCCTGCATTTTGGGGGCGAATTTACACTAAGTGTGCCGTTACTTTCTGTCCAACCGTGTAGGGCGCCCAGAAAACGAATTCCAACCATGAGAAGTGACAGACAAGATAAACCAACGGGTAAACTGATTAATCAGAGGGTGAACCATATCCCCAAAAACGTCAGCCAGATTATCGATACCGAGAAGAACGCATACGTGTGTAACAGTGCAACGAATCGAGGACGGTGGCCGGGTATGCTAGCCGTAGGTAACCGATAATGACCAGCTGTTTTGCCAACGAGTGCATAAAGGGCGTTCCTGGTTTTTTCGGGATGAGTGGTGAAAACTACACTGTTCAATTTGTATTCGTAGTGGATCGTTACTTTCAAAAGTCAACCCAATCTGACAAAAGGCATTAAAGTCAAGCTCCCGTCGGAGCTCGTCGTTAGCTCTTGCCCGGCAGAATTCACACTCTCCGGGGTGGTAGCAGGACGACAATAACCAATTTTAACGTCCAGTAGGTGACGAACCACAGTCACACTTGATGGAACTAACTGCACGACTACTGACTGAGATCATTTCCGTTGTGTACTGACAAATTAAAAAATTGAAAGAAACTGCGAATAAAAGTAAGAACATTGGTTGGACTAGAGTCAGTGACATGAATCACGTGACTATGTTGGATGTCCTACTGTAGCGAGAAGGCGTCCAATAAAGCACAATCTTTATTGTCCAAATCGCCAGTCACATGCAACGCGCGCTCTCTCGTTTATGAGTCATAATTCCAACCCGCAACACCCCCCGGTTTCCGTTCACACGTCGTATGCACTTCTGACCGATTTACGTGTGTGACCGGTGCCTTCTATCGGGGGTTTTTCGCTTGCCATTCCTCGTCTGTTTGTCCGATTCCGTTGCGCGATGGCTCGTCCGGCTGCTCGTGCTGTCCGCCATCCACCCAGTGTTGGCCTCGACCGTATTCCAACATCGTGTCGAGATGTTCCTCTAAATGTTGGAAAAACCACGCCTCCGATCTGGCCATCTGTCGTATTTCACCTGCCCTGCCTCGCCCGTTGGTCCGATCCAGTCGAGCGATGACTCATCCGGTCGCGCACGTTGTTCTTGATTCGATCGCGGCAGGCTTTTGAACGTACCT
>QNGE01000228.1:191452-275544 GCA_008508345.1 Paragonimus westermani | reverse complement strand
TATCGGAGGGTTTTTCGCTTGCCATTCCTCGTCTGTTTGTCCGATTTCGTTGCGCGATGGCTCGTCCGGCTGCTCGTGCTGTCCGCCATCCACCCAGTGTTGGCCTCGACCGTATTCCAACATCGTGTCGAGATGTTCCTCTAAATGTTGGAAAAACCACGCCTCCGATCTGGCCGTCTGTCGTATTTCGCCTGCCCTGCCTCGCCTGTTGGTCCGATCCAGTCGAGCGATGACTCATCCGGTCGCGCACGTTGTTCTTGATTCGATCGCGGCAGACTTTTGAACGTACCTCCCCCGCGTTGAGCTATTCGGCCGAGCGCTCGAAAACTTGCACCTCCGGCCTGACAATTCACCACACTACCAGTGGAGCTATGAAGGATCATTCACGGCAATAGGCAACAATTAAAAACGGCATGAGCAACAGGCGATCACATGGATCGATAACAGTGCGTGACCAAAAGACTCACCGATTCCTTCGCCAACTCCCAAAGTAAAACGAAGTAACACCAGGGCGGATGTAGAATATGCGAACCAAGGCGTGATAAACGAGGAAACAGACCACAGAAGGACAGCTGCTGTGAGAACCAAAGCGCCTCCGTAACGTTTTGCTGCACTACCCCCGAGAATCTGAACGGCGGAGGAGGATAAATATATATATAAGTAATGAAAAAGGGGACAGATGGAAAGGCGACCTACCATGCTACTCATGTAACCAACCGAGAAAGCACTCAGTATCCACCCGTGCTGGTGTAGATCCCATTTGAAATGATCTGATATGGGGATGATAGCAATCGGCATTATGACCCGATCGGCCGCATTGATCAGATTGGCTATGCAACAGAGGAAGACCACGCGCCATACAAAAGGCCATCTATCCAACGGACTGAAAACGTACTTCATATTCATAACAAGTATAGACAGCGGGATGAGTAACGTTTGAACATCTACAACCATAGAGAGCATAAAGGAGTGTGATCAATTGAAGAAAACCACTTGCCATGGTCTACTTTGTTTGTGATTGGTATATATATATAATATATTATATATATATATATCACCAGGCACAAACCAAGTGATTAGTTGGCATTTGCAAAATGTTAAAAAGTCTAACGAAGTCTCTGTCAGGGACTGACAGTCTATCCGTCAGCGAACCTCGCTACTGCTAGCACAGTGCGCCTAACGACAAGCCACTGTTGCTTCGGATACACCCTCCGTGACTATCCTCGATGTAGACGGAATTAGCTCCGTGGCCGTACAGCGGGGCCATATTCATACTGGCATAAGGGGCTCGACCTCTCACAATAAGACTGAGGTTATACCGGCGCCACAGATGATTGAGTTGGCAAACGCCATCCAAGTGTGAGCCATACGAACTGTGATCTTATCGGACAGTCCGCAGGCGCCGAAGCAGCTTCTAAGACATAAGAACTTCTCGAATAACCTCAATGGTTCACCACCAAGGATGGAAACAGGTTAATAGACCTGCCAAGTTCGCAATAGCATCTTCCACTCAGTGGTTGCAATGGCCATATCAAACTGAAGTCTCAAATGTGTTTAAAGCGTTCTGGGCCACCAGTAAACCCTCTGTCAAGGTGATTTCGATTACAACAATCCTGAGGAAGGCCACCCGAAGTGGTTGAAACGTAGAGTATTACAACTTGCTCGAAACGTTGTGTTATTCCCAATCTGTATATCAANATTACAACTTGCTCGAAACGTTGTGTTATTCCCAATCTGTTTATCAAGAGCCGTCAGCACTTTAACCGAGAATGGAGCTCCGCCTATAAAAAAGACCGAGAGGAGTTCGTCTGGGCCGGGTGTCTTGTGACGTTTTTGGAACTTGATCTCATGTGATGTTTGTTTCCGGAGGCGCAGAAGCGTCAACAGGCCAATGAGCGTAAAGATCAGTCCAATTTCTCTTCGAAGCTGTTGACGAACACGCTTTCAAGACTAGCTATAAGTGCGTCATCAATCTTCTTGTCGGTTTCACTAATGGACGGCTTTGTGAGACTCGTAGGGCGAATAAGCTGGAACAACTTATTCGCGTTCTCTTATGTAGAAGACGTTTCCGTTTTACACACCCAATCGATTAATCGAGCTTCCTCGTTTGTCACCATGCCATGCTCCCTAACAGGTCATGCGACCTGTTGACTACAATTTTTCGTCAGACATCTAGTAGCCTCAAGGAGCTTCTGGAAATCCAGCGGTTACATCGCCCAAGGGCCATGGTACTAAAAGGAACACCAACCATTTCCCACAATGTCTGTGAAGTTAGATCATAGAGAGTTTGGATTCAGGTGAGTCAGATAACTGAACCTGTGACGTGAGCTCGTCCCACCAGATTGCATAACCACAGATGAAATGGTTTTTTCAACTCTTGATAGACGGGATCGGTGGGAGTACCGTCCAGCAAGCCAGAATATGGTGGGCGCTAAATCGTGCATTGACATACAATGTCTCAAACTGATACTCGTCGAGCAGTCAGTGCTCAACATAAAGCTGTAGCAGCTGCTCACCATTGCTTGAGCGTCTTAGTGTCAACCGAATTGACTCCCAAGTGCCATTCCCCACGGCTAAATCCACCTGCCCTTATGTACACGCCTCCAGCTAAGATAAAGATGTCAGGACTAAGCCTTCACCGCACTGAAGTGGCCAAGTCCTCGAAAGTATTTTGAACACAATGACTGGAGTAGTCAGTAAATACAGAAGCAGACATTATAGACAGATGTATCAGGATTTGCGGCCTAGATCAGGAGTTGTCAAATTTGACTAAGCGTAAAAGCGTTCAATCTATAAAAAAAAGTTGAATGCTGCCTTGGCTGACGTACTTACGGCCACACTGACTCCAGTTGGGCAAGTGGCAGTGACCAGAGCATCCGGTGTATACAAACAATATAAATTAAAAAGTGAAGATGAAGTTGACTCAATCTGCTAGCTGTTGTGGTATAGTTAACGAAGAACAACACGTATTTACACACAATCCATCTAACGGTCGAGCAGACGGGACCTGCTGGCTCATCTGCTTTAGAATGCGAGCGTAAAAAGCGCTCATATCTAACATATTAGATTTAGAGAGTGAGAAAATCAGCATTTAGTCAAGTGAGAGGCCCATTAGAATATCGGTCATGGGACCAGCTACTCTATTTCTGAGGCCTAAATAAGAAACATTAGAAGCGAGAGAGCGGGGGAGGTATAAGTACTAGGTTGGAAAGCACAGTGTGGGCGGAGTCAGAAACAGCGCATTCTCACTCATCTACCAAGCTAGATGTTGGTACTCGGTCTGCTTTCAAATCTGCACAATGATACTAACACTCGGTTTATGTCGGAAAAGAATGGTGCAGTATGAAATCACTTTGTACAAAATGTCACGGCTGAATGTAGATTACGAATACTGTCAAGATGCCCATATCGAAGTTTTTACAACCCTGTACCTCAAGATAGCGAGTAGCAGTGGAGTGGTACAGTTTTCCAAAATAATTTGACCTTACTCTGGTCCTTGTCTTGGGGTGCCCGTTGAATGTAGTTCGTGAGATCCTCAATTCTTGGTCTTCCAGGCAAGGATAATTGAGCCACGCACAAATCTGGGTTCCAGCTACTCGTTGCTTACAGGGAATGGAGAAACTTCCCGGAAATTTCACTAACAGTAACTAGTCTCTGTCTGATAGCGAGTTGTGACCAAAGAGCCTCGCAAACTACTCGTAAGGTATTCCAGCGAGTAGCCCAACGACTTCAATTACACTTTTCATCAAATGAAGTATTCTAGCAAACGCCCAGCAGTCCAGGCGCGGCCACAGAAATTCAACTGGTGACTACGAAACACATAGGGGTACCACAAAAGATATTGTCAGTTAGGATTTACATGAAAATTGTGTCCAACGTACACAGACGTTATCTAGTGAGCGCGCTGGAAGTCGCCAGATGGCAATTCGACGTCTAAAACACATCTGAACACTGCATTATACACAGCTAATACGTAAAAAAAAATGTGTACTACCATGTGTGAGAAGAAGAACCGGATACTGTGACGACATAAAAAAGGAACAATACAGAGAAGAAAAGAAATTACAACGATGTACACAGAAACTCGCAACACAAGCCCCACTGACTTCTGTTCTTTGCCGTATCAGACAACGTTTATAAGTGAAGGTGTTCAGTGTCCTTCGGACCCGCAGCGAGAGAGCCGGAACGCTCTACTGAAGCAAGCTTCACCATGATTTCCCTCATACTCCGAATCCAAATCATGCACTGACCACCAGACTACCGCTTCCAACCAAAACTACCACCCACGAACAAGGCACGATATGGAAGGCGGTGAACTGACATTCGTGAGGTATGACCAAGCTAACGAAGCATGAGACCAGATCAATGTGCTTAAGGGTAAACGGAATCTATCCGTTCCGAATAAACGTCGGTGAACCTCATCATTGTTGATGCCTCGAAGACACCGATGGTCGGGAACGGACACTCCGTGAACACATTGTGCGGACGGATCACTCTTCGTAGCCGTACAATAGGATTGCTCTTACGGTGGCATTCTACACACGACCTTTCACGGAAGGAGATCATGTCGATACCACAGATGGCGTAAGTTGGCAAACATCATCCGAGCACATTTGCTACGCAATTTGTGATCTCATCAGACATTCCACCAACACCGATACAGCTCCCAAAGTACATAAACATCTCAACTACCTCCAACTGTTCACCGCTAAGGGTAAGAGTAATCGCAGAGTCCTGTCAATCTACAAACAGCCCCTTGCACTTGGATAGTGCAAAAGTCCATACCAAATGGAAAAAATAAAGCCGCCAATCTGTCTATTATGGTCTGGGCTACCTGTGAACCCTCATAGATTAGGGCGATGTCGTCTGCATACTCTGTCTCGATGTAGAGGGCCTGTGGGCAGCCCCATACCATCACATTCGCAGTCTGTCAGGGCACACCCTAGGATCTCGTCCACTGCAAAGCTGAAAAGGAAGGAAGAGAGCGGACAGCCTTGACGCACCTCACCTAAGATGCTAAAAGTTGGCGACAGGTTGATTTGAAGATTAACCCGGCCAGACATCTAACAGAAAATTTCTTCCACGATGTTCACGCACTTCTCGGGCATACCCTCCTTCGATAGACAGTCACAAAGCGCAGTCCTGTTAATCGAATCAAAAAACCCTCTGATGTCCAAGAAGACCTTCAGTATGAGTGGCGAGGTTCAAGCATCCCGCGAAGTAAGAAGATGTGATCAGTTCAATCACGGTCAGAGCGAAACCCAGCTTGCTCCCCACGGATATATTTCCCGCACATTTCGCCTAGTCTAGGAAGTACAATGGCTGTGAGCAACTTCGACGCGACATGAAGCAGGCTAACCTCTCGATGATTTGCACAAGAAGTGCGAGAGTCCTTTTGAAAATGAAAATGATGTTAGCCAAACCTCAGTCATTTGGAACAAATTCATTGATCCAGAATTTCCGGATCAGAGCTGACAGCTCTCTAACTAAGCACAGAAGTCCATCATAAAAAAAGGGCAGGGAGGCGTTCGTCAGGGATATATGCCTTGTAATGTTTCAGATACTTGATCTTGTATAAGACTTCTGTGTCAGAAGGCGAAATAACATAAACCGACTGATAACCATCGGTAGAGTTCAAAGGCGTAGTCAATGGCGCAAGTGACAAATTAAACCCCTGTTCATCATCATCATCATAGACAGCGATACACTAGTGGTTCATACTAATGCTTAACTGCCACACAACCATGAAGAAAAAGCAAACTCTCTTTAGGAAGAGAGAAGGAAAAAAGGAGGGGACAGTAAGGGACCTAACTACTGAAAATAACTACGTCTATTGATAAACAGATTGGGAATAACACAACGTTTCGAGCAAGTTGTAATACTCTACGTTTCAACCACCTCGGGTGGCCTTCCTCAGGAGTCTATATTCAACGTCTATATTCAACTTTGCAAACAAACAACTGAGCTGCAAGTGAGAGTAAGGCGTCGTCAGAAAGACAGCTTCCTTGCGGCTTTCACTGCTCCGCGTCATTAAATGCACTCACTTCACAGACAACTCGGACAAACAACGACACCATTCACGCCACTGAGCTCGATTAGTTGCCAACTCACCCAAGGTCTCCAGCCACCGACTCTATGAATCGCGAGGGCCACAGTGGCCAACACCTTGGTGAACGACTTCATTTCCCTATACCAGCGCACCTTACACCAGTCGGTCGCAGTGTCAGCGAACAGTGCTCGGTGTGGAAGACGACTGGCTGACATCTTTAACACATGACCTAACCATCTAAGCCTGTGCAAACGTAGAGACTGGACAAAAGAACTCGTTTGACAGGCACCACCAACCCCCCCCCCACTTCTAACCTCTTCGTTACTAGCACGCTGGTGCCATCCGATACGAGCGACTGAACGCAGACATCGGTGACCAAATACTTGAATAAGGCCCACGTCTTCTACCCTGTCTGAGTGTCCAGGTTTCGCTGCCTTAAAGTAATACGGTCCTCATCGTTGTCTTATATACGCGACCTTTAAGCTACAGAGAAATACCTTTCTGTCGCCAAAGATTCCCCAGACTAGCGATTACCGTCCTAGCCTTAGAGATACGCGCTTCTATTTCATTCCCTACACCTCCGCCGCCGCCCCCCATGCAGCTTCCCAGGTATACAAACCGGTCAACAATCTCCATGACTACATAATCTAACATCAAATCTACGTAGTCACAGCAATCCTGCAGTAGCACTTTGCATTTTGAGGCTACAAAGCGCATTCCGAAGTATTTATCAGAACGCGAAATAGCGTCTAGCATCGCTTGTGCTGATTGAAAGTTGTCAAACAGATCAGTCAGTCTTTCACCAGGTAGGAGGTCCACGCCGGCATCTTGTGAGTGTCGGAGACAATCCTCCATTATTTCGACCATGACGAAAGTAAACAAAAACGATGAGAGCGGACAGCCTTGACGTACGCCGATCATGGTGATGAAACTGTCAGACAGTTCACCATAAACCCCAATCTGAGCTGAAGTATGGGAATAAAGTGCCGATAATATGTTCACGTACTTAATCGGCACACCTCTGCGTTTGAGCCACTCTGAAAGTGTAGATCGATCCACTGAATCGAACGCACCTTTATAATCGAGAAATACAACAATTGTTGGCCGGCGAAATACATGACGTTGCTCCAGAATTTGACGAAGGGTAAAAATGTGATCTATACATCATCGCGCGGGGCGAAACCCTGCCTGTTCTTCCCTAATGTTTACCTCCCGAGCTGCAGTGAGTCGGCGAAGTATAATAGATGCTGGAACCCTAGAAATGACTGGGGTCAAATTAATTCCTATGTGGTTTTCACAAGAGCCCCTTATACCTTTCTTGAATATAGGAACTATTATCGAGTACCCCCAACTCAAGGGGACAGTTTCCGTCGTCCACACAAGTTGAACTAAATGAGTAAGAACTTCTATCAACGTCTCTCCCCCTTCTTTGAAAAGTGCCGGCACGAGGTAATCTGCACCAGCAGCCTTATTACGCTTGAGAGCCGCAATGCAATTGCGGACCTCAGTCAGTCGGTGGTTCCAATTTTACCGACCAGGGCACTACATTACACGTTTGTGGCGGCAACGCAGTAGAATCAGGCCAGTTAAACTGACCCTCAATTGTTCCAACAATCGCTCTAACCTTCTGGACTCATTATAGATGAGTGTACCATCTGTCTCGCCGATAGCTTCACTGACACGGCCACCTGAGACCAGTGGCACGGATAAGCTTAAACAGTTTGCCAGTGTTTCCAGAAGCAAAAGCCGTCTCCATTTCCTTAACTCTTCCAATAACCAAGCCCCACGATCAGCCTTTAGGCTACGTTTCAGTTTCCTAGGGACATCTCTTCTAGACTTGTTATGTGAGTTGCCAGGAGGGATGTCCCGGCTGGCTTCTAACAACTCCAAGAATTTATCCGAGATCCAATGTTTGTTCATCCGATGTACCCCCGTGCCGTATGCTAATGTACCTGCTTCACGAATGGCCCGTGTGATCTGGGTCCAGTAGCAATCAGGATCTTCGGAGTGAGAACTACTAAGGCAGATTTCTAAGCTGGTTTGATACTTATGCTTTACCGATGGTATAGTCAGTTTCTCAACATCCAATCGTTGCTGTCGATGGGGTCGTTGCTCAGCAAAAGTGAGTACGAAACGACAACATACCAGCGCATGATCTGAATCTAGGTACGTGGTCAGTCTGAGACCAGGTCTGATTCAGAGAGGGAGGGCGCCAAGCATAGCAATGTCGCGCACGATGCCTAAACTAGTACTAAAATTCTTGTTAGAAGTGCTCAGCCCGGCGTCCTAGCGTCATTGTGGTTGTCAATGAGCTCATCACTGGCTTCGCAGATTATCCTGCTCAGACCTGATTCCCTGCTACTAGTTGCTAGGATGAGATAGAAGAGCTTTCGGAAGATCCCAGTAGCAGCGGATTGAGCCATCTCGATAACGTGTTGTGTCCACCGGGCCTCGCGATCCTCTCGCAGTTGCTTTTGGAGCTCCGGGCGAACAGCCTTGCGGGCCAAGTTGTACTCACCGTTGGATGGAATATGCCAGAAAGCGTCGAGAAGTTCCACTGACCGCACAGATACCCAGCGGTTGGCAACTGAAAAAGTAGTGGTACCACACGAGGCAGCATAGCACTTATGCATTGTATACTGTACATGTTCCAAGTGTGCTTCAACTTAGTCTGGCGAATGAGGACCTACATTACAGGTAAGCACACGCTGGTGAGTTTAAAGCGTCGGCGTCCCTGCCAGTTCATATAGGTCAGCTAATGGCTGAGGGCAAAGTAGCCTTCCACCACAAAGCAAAGCAAACTTGGCACATAACAGTGCATGATCTGAAACCACGCGAGTGCTCCACATTGACTTGCAACATTGGAAATAGCGACGCCTCCGAGAGCTGAGAGTCATATGGTCAATCTGTGTTCAAAATTGACTCGATGATGGAGGTCGCCAGGTGACGTTTAGAAAGTCGAAACTTATTACTTGTTACAAACAGACCGTTATCTGCACAGAGCTGCAACGAAAGTTCACCGTTGTCTGTTCGGTGAGTAACGCAAGAACGTGATCTACCTAAGTCAAACTCGTCAGTACTTAGCCCGACTGCTTGGGCGTTCAAGTCACCAGCCAGTACGACGATATTCGAGCGCCGCGCGATGTGTAGGTTAGTGGACTGGTGATTGACTGGTTGAGTGACTGTGTTTAGACTACACTCTGTAGAGACATATGCCGTAACGACAAACAGCGTTTGTGGTGGACGCCTCTCGATGCACTAACCGTACCTTCGAGTCTGACACCGCAAAGGCAGCTGTTATCAGGAAATCAGTTGAGCAGTGCCTTCTGTGCGTACGCGTTTAGGGAAAACTCCTACACCGGCCTAGCCAGTGGCTTAAGCCACAGGGTCTCCAGACAAACGCACACTGTACGCGCACGGTGAAGCGGCTGACGAAGATGGAAACTATAACACTGAGCTAGAATCCTGAAGCCGTGCTTCATTCGTACAATATACCGATGGCAAGGGTCTCTAAAGTGCTTACAAGAGCCGTCTGCTGACCTACTTGCATAAGTGTTCGAACATTGTAGGTGGTAAGCCTAAATGGCGTTCGGGTGGGGGGGGGGGCAAGCGGGGGCATATGTTCTTCAGACAAAGGAACCTTGGTGTCTGGTAAATCACTATTCTGTTTATGAGCTCCGTCACAAACGGCAAATGAGGTGAATCTCTGGAACCAAAAGAGGAGCACTGCAGCTGCAAACACCTTCCGGCAATTAGAAGTAGTACATTTCCTCCTCCCTGCCTTCCGTCAGGTCTATCTTGTCTGTCACATCTATACCCCTCCGGATACAGCTTATCACACTGTCCATGCAGTCTGAGGAATCACGCCGTAATCATCGGCTACGGTGGTCAATTCAACCCTTTGGTTGTTAATGCTACAAGCATTTCGTACGCCGTCTCCTGCTGATCGAATCTTTTGCCGTGTGAGGCCGCGGGAACTAAACTCCAGGGCGGATTCCATTTTTTGTCGGCGATGGAGTACGCTTGTAATGCTGTATCAAAGACACGAGGGGGCAATCTGTGTACTCTTCCAGGACTCGTTCGTCACAGGAGAAAGAGTCAACTGAAGGGAACACTCGATATCCCGTGCCTTAGTCTTATGCAGTGAAAGAACGCCCTTAAGTGAAACAGGATTGAGTGAGTCTAAGAAAATTTCAAATTCGTTACTTGACTTAACCTTTACGTAGAGCAGTTGTAGCGACCTCCTAGAAGAGCCTAATTTTTGTTGATATTTTGTTGTACAATTTGACACCCCCTGATGAGCCAAGTTTGTTTAGCCCAATTGTAAGCCTTATTTCCGCTGGTAGAAAAATTCCTCACTTTTCCGTTCCGCGCGCTACACGCAGGACGCTTGCTGGCTGTACATTTTGTTGCTTCTCGGTCGTGGCAATATATAGAGTACTGCGCTGTTTGTTGTCTTCTGAATTATTGCCACTGGGTAACTCGTCAAATCTGGTGTGAGACTTTGTGGGAACGTACCCACAAACTGGTGAGCCCGACAATAGTATTTTCGCCGCAGTTTGGTCCGCTATTTTTATTGTGTGATCCGGCGTATCTTGTCCGTGTATCTTCGTCTCACGTCATTTGGTGAGTCAGTTCCTTGGTGTTAATTTTTTTTTATACGGCATTTTATCATTTTTATTGACCGTATTTCAATTTTTGGTTATATATCAGGTCTGGCCAAATTTTCATATTCATTCACCTACTCTATATTTTCCGTTTTTGCATATTATAAGCTACTGAGCGTTTACCATGTCTGGGGAAGATATTAAGCCTTTAGATTCGCATACTGTAGGCGCAGTTACACTAACAGTTCCTCCATTCTTGGAGATGGATCCCTTACTCTGGTTTGTCTATCTTGAGGCCGAGTTCGTCAATAACCGAATTTCGTCTGACCAGGCGAAGTTCAGTCAGCTAGTGTCTAGACTTCCGAAGGAAGTCACCATGCAATTGCGTGACGTCCTCCTCAGTCAACCCGCGGAACATCGTTATGATACTCTTAAGGAGGCCGTGATCAAGCGGGTAACCCCATCAGAGAAAACCCGCCTACAGCAGCTTTTCAGTGGATTGCAACTGGGTGACAAACGCCCGTCTACGTTGCTCCGTGAAATGCAGCAACTTCTCGGTGGCTCTCACATGGATGAGTCACTATTGCGAGAGCTATGGATGCAGAGGCTGCCGGAGACAGCCCAAGCTATTGTGTCCGTAGCCCGCTCACAACCGCTATCAGAAGCTGCTGAAATTGCCGACCAAGTAGTCGAGCGCTTCCAACCGTTTCTGCACGATTACAATAATCCCAGGGTAAGTGCTGTTCCTACGACCTCAGCTTTGGAACAACCTGTAAGTTCTCGCTCAACCGAACTTGCAGAGGTCAAGGCCCTATGGGCAGAAGTGGCTGCCTTACGCAGAGACTTAGGCAAAATGACTATTAGCCGTTCCCGAAGGCGATCCCCACGGCGTCGGCATACAAGTAGGTCGCCTCGTCGACGCAATTCACAGCCTCGTAAAGGCTTCTGCTGGTACCATGAACGATATGGTACTAAAGCCACTAGGTGTACAACGCCCTGCTCGTTTCCCTCACCGCTCCAGGGAAACCGGATCGCCGACGCGTAATGGCGACGGACGTCGCCGGCGCATCCACCCCTAGTCGCCTTATGTTTGTTAGGGATCTCTCCACAGGGACCGCATTCCTGGTGGACACAGGAGCGCAGGTTAGCGTAGTCCCACAGACCCCTTCCGAGGCGACACAGTCAGGCGCTCCTCATCTCCGTGCCGCCAACGGCACAGTTATCCAGACTTTCGGTCAGCGTTCGTTAACATTGGACTTAGGTCTCCGACGAAACTTTCGTTGGATTTTCGTTGTCGCTGCGGTTCCGTTTGCCATTATCGGTATCGATTTCCTCCGGCATTTCGACCTTCTAGTCGATACGCGACGCCGGAAACTAATAGATGCTGTTACACACCTGAGCATTAACGGTAATCGCACGACCATCACAGCTATCAGTCCTGTTTACGCGACACCGACTGCCCCACCGTCTTTTACGGAACTTTTTCAACAGTTCCCTCAACTAGTCCGGACGTCGAACGCTGTGCCCGCTGTGACATCCAATGTCACACACCACATACGAACCAAAGGCCCGCCAGTATCGGCTAGGCCTCGCAGGTTGGCCCCTGAAAAACTTAAAGTCGCTAGGGTAGAGTTCGAACACATGCTCGAACTCGGGATCATTCGCCCTTCCGACAGTTCTTGGGCCTCACCATTGCATCTGGTTCCCAAGAAATCAGGAGACTGGCGTCCTTGCGGTGACTACCGCGGTCTCAACAGAGTGACAGTCCCTGACAAGTATCCTATTCCACATATGCAGGATCTTACGACCTGCCTCACGGGCAAAAATATCTTTAGCAAAATCGATTTGGTCCGCGCATATCATCAAATTCCAGTGGCGGCGGAAGACATACCTAAGACCGCTGTGATTACTCCATTTGGCCTTTTCGAGTTCTTGCGGATGCCATTTGGATTGACCAATGCCGCCCAGACTTTTCAACGCTTCATGCACGAAGTCACCCGCGGTCTGGACTTCGTCTATCCTTACCTAGATGATATCTTGGTTGCTAGCTCTTCTGAAGAGGAGCATCTTTCGCATCTGCGTAGTTTGTTTGAACGACTGACTAGCTACGGTATCACAGTCAACCCGACGAAATGCGAACTGGGTAAGTCGACCATAGAGTTTCTAGGTCACCGAATTTCAGCCGACGGAATTGCTGCCCTACCTTCCAAAGTTCAGGCTATCCAGGATTATCCTGAGCCTTCTTCTTTCAAGCAGCTTCGTAGGTTCTGTGGCCTGGTAAATTATTATCGTCGATTCATCCCTCGTTGCGCGCATTTAATGCAACCGATGACAGATCTCCTCCGTGGAGGTGATCGTAAACTGTCATTTACTGATTCAGCGCGCACAGCCTTTAGAGAGCTTAAAGAGGCTATCTCCAAAATAGCCCTGCTAGCTCATCCAGACCCTAACGCTCAGTTGTCGATAGTGACCGACGCTTCCGATACGGCTGTTGGCGCCGTGCTACAGCAATACGTTGGATGCAGTTGGCAACCCCTTGCATTCTTTTCGAAACGGTTGCAACCAGCCGAGACTCGTTACAGCACTTTTGGGCGAGAATTACTAGCCATCTATCTTGCTATACGCCATTTTCGGCATTCTGTTGAAGGCCGACAGTTCACGGTCTACACTGACCATAAACCACTGGTGTATTCTTTAAACTCTTCGTCCGACAGGTATTCCCCCAGGGAAATCAGACACCTGGATTATATCTCTCAGTTTACGACAGATATACGGCATGTCTCGGGTGTCCTCAACCCTGTCGCTGATGCCCTCTCACGGGTATACCAGGTTAGCAATTCTACGCCTAGTCCTCTTGACTTGGCCGCCATGGCCGCTGCGCAAACAGGCGACCCCGAGATAGAGCAACTCCGCCAACGTAGCTCTCTCAAAATACAGCCTGTTCCATTAATTTCCTCTGAGGGCACCATCCTGTGTGATGTTTCACAAACCGTACCTAGGCCTGTAGTGCCCCTATCGTTTCGTCGTGCAGTGTTCAACGCACTGCATAACCTATCGCACCCTGGCATACGTGCCTCAGTGAAGCTTGTCACTGAGCGCTTCGTTTGGCCTAAAGTGAATCACGACGTCCGAAATTGGGCTCGTTGCTGTTTGGAATGCCAACGTTCTAAGGTTCATAGGCATACCAAGAGTCCCATCGGTATCTTCCCGGCACCTGACGCACGTCTTCATCACGTGCACGTCGACCTCGTTGGACCGCTACCGCCCTCCAACGGTTTCATTTTCCTCCTGACTTGTGTCGACCGTTTTACTAGGTGGCCGGAAGCAATCCCACTTCCTGATTGCTCTTCCGAAACAGTGGCTCGCGCCTTTTTGGAACGTTGGGTAGCCCAATTTGGTTGTCCTGCTGTGGTGACTACGGATCGTGGTTCCCATTTCGAGGGATCCTTCACGGATCTCCTTAATACCCTCGGGTGCAAGCATATACGCACTACTGCCTATCATCCTGAATCCAATGGGATGGTGGAACGTTTTCATCGTCAGTTGAAAGCAGCCCTCAGTGCGCAGTCAAACACTTCCTGGCAAGAGGCCTTACCTCTTGTTCTTCTTGGATTGCGGAACACCGTCAAGATTGACTTAAAGGCTACACCGGCTCAACTCGTCTATGGTTGCACCCTACGATTACCCAACGAACTAGTGTCTCCTTCGGCAACCAGAACTGTCGATTACGGAAAGTATGTAGCACGCCTGGCGAATCACATGCGGCGGTTACGTCCAGTGCAACCACGAGAGCGTTCGTCACCCGTGCACTTGCACGAGAAGCTTTCTTCTTGCTCTCACGTCTTCATACGCGCAGATGGCTCACGCAAGCCTCTGCAGCCGCCGTATACAGGCCCTTTCCGCGTGTTACAACGAGGCGAAAAGAATTTCACTGTCGAGCGTGACGGCAGACGCGATGTCGTCTCAATCGATCGAATTAAACCCGCGTTCATCGAGGATGATGAACCTAGTGTCGTGCCTATACCGGCACCTCCATCGTCTCAGTCTGAACTTACGTCAAACATACCTGATTGCAGTCCCACACCTTCCCCCGTACTGCACGACCGACACGGTAGACGCGTACGAAAACCTGTAAGGTTTGCGGAATACGTTAGTGTTTTCTACATATAATATGCTGGTTTACTACAACTACTTTGTTACCATTATTTAATGTCATTCTTTTGTCGGCATACACTAACACATTTTCTCTGAGTTCTTTTTAAGCGTGATTTCAGCACAACCGACTTACAGTATTACTAAAAAGGTATCACATCTCCAGCGGATTACTGATGCTGAACGTTCCCTTAACACGGTGAGCTTGTTTTTCTACCTGGTACAGGTATTTCACCGTTCGTTCAGTTTTAGATCACTTGGGCTTGGTGCAATGGAGAGACAACTCCTGAAGACTATCGTTCAGCACTGGGTAAACCTACCTCCCCTTTTTTTCTCACTTGTGAGTCTTTTGGGGTTGGGTAGCCCGCTGCGATAGATGTGCACCGAAGACTAAATAATCTAAATAACCTAAATAATCTAAATAACGGACTCACTCAGCGCACCTTTCAATCCGCGACCGACCACCTTATGGACATTTCCCCTTTATTATTCTTTTGTGCTTTCTGCTAGCTGGACATTTGCCTAGCAATGGACATTACATTTTAGTCATCCCATTGTTGCAAGCTTATTTTGTGTAACGAAGGCTCCTGTGTACCCTAGTAGCCTTCTGGGGGGAAGCTCTGTAGCGACCTCCTAGAAGAGCCTAATTTTTGTTGATATTTTGTTGTACAATTTGACACCCCCTGATGAGCCAAGTTTGTTTAGCCCAATTGTAAGCCTTATTTCCGCTGGTAGAAAAATTCCTCACTTTTCCGTTCCGCGCGCTACACGCAGGACGCTTGCTGGCTGTACATTTTGTTGCTTCTCGGTCGTGGCAATATATAGAGTACTGCGCTGTTTGTTGTCTTCTGAATTATTGCCACTGGGTAACTCGTCAAATCTGGTGTGAGACTTTGTGGGAACGTACCCACACAGTTGATCCCGATGGAAAGCATGTACGAGTTCCATAACGACCGACCTCGGTTACCCAGATACGTTGCCCACTTGATTCCATTTCCCCTCTCACAACGCATGACCTATTCAAATATCCTCTGATGGTCCGGCCAATACGAAATATGGTCGGCAGATGGTGCCTCAGTGCAAATGATCGCTGTTTGCTATCTCTTAAATGCGATTCGGGAATACCATATGTCAATACAATCCCCCTTCTACCGAAAGCCACCTCGTAACTACTCTCCAGATGGGTCAGCCTCTTACTCAGCAATTTACTGTCCGCTTTCAATTTGTCCATCTGAGTGTCTTGCTCCTGTATGAGCGTCAGCAATGTGGCTTTAGTCGGTGACGTGGAAGAAGAGTCAGTATCTACTGCTGTAGTGCCCGTCGCAAATGGAAGGAATGGCTTGGGCCTTGTGTCAGTGCATTTAAGCCGAGAGCCCGTCACACCAGTATTTCAGAGTGTGAGAACCCCACAGTGAGTGTTTTTTTCATTTTCGTTCCGAGATACTTTGCTTACGACAAGTTTCAAGGAGTCTGTAGCGGATGAACGACTTCCGTAACGGATGAACTCTTTACGGCTTGTACCGGCAAGTAAATGAGATTCGACACTGATGATCTAGCACTCACTACAACTAAAGTAGACAGTCTCTTTGAAGTGCCTGTCTTACACCTGGGCGCGACCGCTACTTCTTGTGTTGGGAGGTGCAAGCCAGGTTCAGGAGCAGCGTTGTCGGGCGTGGTGGTTGCACATAATGGGTCACTAATAGGAAGCACCGGATTACTAATAGTGTCTAACTACCAAACAGCCTCTCAGAGAGTCTACATTTATCGCAATTCACATGAACAGTCTAGAATGGCCGCAACCAGAACTCAGCACAGCTCCATACAGACATCAAGGCAAGAAGTGTGGAAGGAAGTTTCATAACCAAAACTCTGAAGAGCGTGTTCTCTTGCACAAGCTAGCTTAAAATACAAACTACACGTGAACCGCTTGAACGTGTGCGTAAGATATGCATGGATGAAAAAGGAAAAAGAGAATGAGACGAGATACACTCGGACACCAGGCGAACAGGGCTGGTTCCCTCTTATAGTACTAAAACTACGTTAAGAAAAAAGAAGAGATAACGAACATAGACACTAACGGCAATGTCAGGAATTCAAAATCGTGCTAGACAACCTAACTCCCCTAATAGCACACTGGAACACAGCCGTCCCAGTGTTCCTTTTGGAACACTCAACTTTCAAATCCAGGACTTGGTGAAGGCCTGCGCCTGTTGACGTCCTGATGCTTGACTGGTGTGATCCGGAGATTGACCAGACTGCATTTTCTGTTGAAGCGTTCAGTGGTGGTTTAAGGGTGGGGACAGAAGGAAAGGAGTATCAAAACCTGGCTGCTCTAAATAGCAGAAACCAATCATACTTCGATCAGTACAAAGTAGGAACAAGATTGTTCCAACACTTGTCTAGCTCTCTTTTGAATATATCTACGCTCGCGGCCTCAGCGATCTTTGCAGGCAACTTGTTCCACGAGTTGACTACCCGGTTAGTGGAGAAGTTATATTGGACAGCCAATCGTGATCTTGTTTTCTTGACTGTGAACCTATGCCCCCTCAAGTCTCTGTCCTGTCGCATCTCGAACAAACCTGTCATGGGTCTTGTTCCAGTGTGATGGGTAATTTTGTACATTTCAATAAGATCTCCTCTTACCCGCCTGCGTTCGAGCGAAAATACGTTCAACGAAGTTGGTCGGTCTTGGTAACTTAGACCCTTCATACCCCATACTATACGTGTGGCGAGCTTTTGTATTTTTTCGAGGTCAGCTGTGTCCCTTTTGAGATATGGTGCCCAAGTCTGGACACATTATTCCAAGTGTGGGCGAACTATAGCCAAGTACAGTGGAATGAACACCTGATGGTTGGGAACAGCGGTGGTGCTGTTGTTTGTAGCTCGGCGAACATATCAATACCAAAACGGAATGAACACCGTTGGAGAAGGGTCAGCGATCGATGGTTTCAGTCGATATAACGCTCGCCGCGCTTTTGTCGCGGATGCGGTACACTGAGCAGATGGAGTAAACGTACTAGTGACTTGGATACCCAAGCCTCTAGTTTGCTGTTTAGTTGTTAGTTTAAGTGTCTGCCCATATGCATCCCTTAAATACCTGGGCGTTGGCGAGGATATGACTTTTGAGAACGTTCAACGGTAGATCCCACTTTAATGTCCATTCGCAAATTTTTAGAATGTCCCTTTGGATAGCTGTCGAGTCCGACGAACTCCCGACCAGCTTTTCCGATTCACAGTACGCAGGTGACCTTTTTCAGCAGTGTCGGCGGCACATCCATGGGTGAATGCACTCGTAATGCTATGAGAACATTATTGACGGATGAAGCGGCGAAAACCAGAAACTGGAGTGGAGCAAACAATCGCGTCTCCATCGCCTCCTCACCGTTGGCCGCAGCCATCGTTGGTATGTTCGATCACCAGAAATCATCACTTGTTAAATGTAGAATCCATCACAAAGTAGGCTTACCCCGGCGTTTCGCACGCGGACGTCAAGGGAACTATTCAAAGGTGGATTCGGGAGGCCAGATTGCGGGCAACGGAAGAAGCTGACGATCTCGTTACCGACATCTTTGCACTTTGATTCCAATTATGTACTCGTCAAAGTGATTCAGATACTGCTGTAAATATTGCACCTAATATAACGTATGATTATTTATGTGCCTTCCACATCGTATCTTGTGAAGTGGAACGTAGCGTCGTCGTTATTGTGCGAGATTAGCTCCATGTTTAACGCTAGTGAGCTCCGTAGGAAGATATAGAGTGTGCGGCATATGATAAGATCGCTTAATGGGGTTGCGCGCTTTTTTTTTCTCCCACCGTTCCCTGAGTATTCCCAGGGATCACTCGGGGAACGCTCAGAGAACCGTCGTGCTACTAGGGTCAGTTGAGTGACGTAACGACCTAAATATTAAACAGTCTAGAAATGGTACGTTGTGATATTATTAAAATACACTATAATAGTTGAAAAAGGACATTTAAACTAGCATTAAGTTCGAAAATCAGTATGGCAGGAGACACCCAGCAAATACATAGCCTTCTCCGAGGTGTTGGCCAACGTCTGGCCAGCAGTCAGCCACACAGTAAGCCAATCTGAACGGAATAAGGAACCATGATTGCCATGTTCGATTCGGTTGTTGAACGCACTTTTAAAAAAATTCTCAAGCACACTGTCGTGTTAAAACCACTCCATTCTCATCGGTTCTCGATTACCGCCAGCTTGTGTACGTTTGCTTTAGTGGATGTCTCCGGCAGACGCGCGTTTGCAGTTGCATCTATTTCGTACACGGTGAATGCGATTGTGTAGCGTCTCTTGTGGTCTGTCGTCACTAGCAGTTCTTTTGAAAGTTTTGTGGACGTGTTATTTGCATGGCATGTTTTCCGCTTGGTTAGAGTAGGCTTATTAACGTTTACTCACTTACAAGTATAACACGAAAACCACGGGGATTGTTTTCATTGTTAGTCACAAATAAGATGAGCGGATTGAAAGGGTGGTGCAGCATATAGACTACTAACAGACGTATCGGACGCACTGACTCGACGTTCCAGGATAGACGTCAACCGGATCATCATGTCGTGAACCCAGTGTTACTTCAACTGTCACTGGATATGGTTGCCGATTTCCCACTGGACCCGACGCATCGCGATTTACTTGGTGTCATGAAACGGCTAGTCCACACTTAGTGCTTCTCAGAGAAACGTTTAGGATTGTGTCTGTCTAGCAGCATGCAGCGGGCTGCTGAGACGGAACTGGAGACATCATTCTCCTAAATGCCTACAGAATTTCCCCGCAAGTGTGGTACGTTTACCAGTTTTGAGCGCTCCAAAAGAAAATATTGTGTCGTGCGTTTTTACTATACTTGGACCCCGTGGTTATGCGTCCATTCCTCTCCTAACCCATTTATGGGGATTTCTTGAACTTAATTCCTTCTATTTATGTACTATCCCATCCCAGTATGTGCCACTCCCCAACTGACCGTGCCCGTTTTTTACTTCTTAAGTGTGTTCACCAATTTGATTATTTTATGGGGGCGACCAACTGGTTTACAATGTGCATTGCCTCAATAACTTGTGCGATGATGTGCACCGGTTTGGACCGCTGCACCAGTAATGGGCACTACTTTGAGAGCAAAACGGTTAGATGTCATCTTTCTTAAGGTTGCAACCTTAGTCGAATTTCCAACCATAGTAGAATCCCTTGTGTACCAAACTGACGCGGTTTTCGATGTCCAACTTCAGAACACTACACTTGTAGCGACTATAATAAATGATATTTTGATAGTCGCATTCATCTGTACATTTTCTATGATTTTGATTTTGTACCTACTTTTGTTTTAGTCAAGCTACACAATTTGTAACATCCGTCCAGGGGCTAACACACAACTCGCTCCGTGCCTCGCTAGCTTGACGCGCCTCTCTGTACTCTCTATTTTCCAGGGTCGGTAATAATATACGAAGTCAACGCGCTGAGACTTGGCTTTTCACTGTCGATCGATTGTCGATAGTGCTAACTGACAGGGTTGTATTTTGTTGGATCAGTTCCAACAATTGGTGAGCCCGAAAATTTCGAACGTTCCGCTACAGTCGTCTCTTGCGTCTTGGTGAGTTCGTTCCTTTGCGTACTTGCATGTATACTGTCTTTATTGACGTACACGTAATCAGTTGTTTTTCTCTGTTCGTGTATACGTCCGGCATGTAAGCATTTATATATTTCCTCAATTCAGCTTAATTAGTTGTTATTGATATCTGAACCGCGTAAGCACTGCCCTCTGTCCGAAGTACTACCTAAGCACGTTGACAGCCTCCGCTTCGGCACTAATGTTCTAGCGGTCCCTCAGTTCCTTGAAAATGACTCTCTCTGGTTTGATTACTTACAAGCAGAATTTTTCAACAACGGAATTTCGTCTGATCAAACAGGGTTCTGCCAGTGGTTAGGTTTCCGAGCGAAGTTACCTCACAACTTCACGATGTTATAGTGAACCAACCGTATAGCTCAAGTACGAGACCTTTTAAAAAACAGGAGCAGTTGTTAACCGAAAAGACCCGAGTACAGAAAATTTTCCACGACCTCAAGCTAGTTGACAAACGCCCTACAACGCCGCTAGCGCAAACGCAACAAATCATCGGCAACTCTCACACAGACGTAGCCCTCCGTTGCACGTTCACAAACTCTTGCCGAGACAGCAAACATGGCTGATCAAGTAATGGAGCCTTTTCAGCAACTAGATTGCTTGAATGTACCACAATCTACTAAACGTTCTAAAGTAGGCGCATGTGGGTCCCGACAAGGTGGTCTATCAGACATTGAGGCTCTAGGAGCAGAAATCGCTGCTTCGCGACGCGGCTTGAACTTTCTTCAAGCCGTTCTCTATGTCTTTGACCTAGTATATCATCCAGGCACCATATACCGCAGTCAAAAGCTGACTGCAGCCAAACGGTGCACAAACCCTGCATCTACGCCTCATCAAGGCGACGCACACCCAGCATCTGACCTAGTTTGATATTCACGGGTCAACCAATCTGGCAGCTCTGGTTTCATTGGCCATCTATCGGACATCTTTCCAACGGTGTAGCTCTTACAGTCGTAAGCAGCACGGTAAACACCTCGGATTAAACGTCCTCACGGCTCGAACCACTAACGCTTGCCACAACACCATTTCTCGGTAGGTTATTCCCGCACGAGATCAGGAATTCTCAACATTCAGGACCGACCCAGAGAACACCTCTGTCGCTCATTCACGCGAGTGCAGTTTCGGCCATGGCACATTTCAGCCGGCATCGGACCCTGCAACGTCGTAAGCACTACCTAACGCAGGTACTGCAAGGGGAACACGACTAGCATTAATGTCCTCACTGCACGGTCACTCCTGATTGTTCGTCCAGCGCTAATTTGTTTTCGCAACACCGTGTCAAAAGCTTTGTTAAGCCATATGAGATTGTTTGCGCACTTTTGCAAGGAATAATCCACCTTGTCTGTGCAGACCATGGATATCTCTAGGCCAACAGCATTTCACGCTGAGCGGTTGCGCGGATAACACTAACAGCGCCAAACCTACGCTATCTGTTTCATTTCAGTCCACCTGGCATCCACTCGCACGACCTGCCTAAGGATACCTGTCAGTTTAAACACCACGTACTATTCCTTAGCATGGTTCTGGACCAGGTCTATTCGCCTACTAATCTTTTTCTTTTTTGAGTCTATCAACTGTAGACAGGATAACAAAGAAGAAGGGAACCAAAGGCAGTGACACTCGAAGTTGTAGTGTCCACGAAACTCCGACTGTGAAATTATTTAGTCCACCGGATACGTTTACACGGTGAGTTATCCTTTTCCGCCTGTCCTGCGGGTACTTCACCTTGTTTTCTCTCTTCCAGACGATTCGGATATGGTGCGTGGAGAGACAACTCCCATAGACCTATCGTACAGCACTGGACAAACCTACCCCCCTTTTCTCTCAAGAGTTTTTAGGGTTGGGCAGCCCGCTGCGATAGACAAGAAACGCACCGAAGACTAAATAACACAAATAATTAAACCATAGCAGCGCAGCAAATGTTTTGGACCGACCCTCCTCCACCCCCGAACTTTGACACTCCCTATCACGTGCAATCATTCTTTGCGTGTATCACCTTGTAACTGTGATCATTCTAAAAAAACGTGATATGTGATTTTCCCTCCCTCGCTGCAATAACGAAGGCCTGTGTAATACTTACTAGCCTTCTGGGGGAGAGCTATGTAGCGACTATAATAAATGATATTTTGATAGTCGCATTCATCTGTACATTTTCTATGATTTTGATTTTGTACCTACTTTTGTTTTAGTCAAGCTACACAATTTGTAACATCCGTCCCGGGGCTAACACACAACTCGCTCCGTGCCTCGCTAGCTTGACGCGCCTCTCTGTACTCTCTATTTTCCAGGGTCGGTAATAATATACGAAGTCAACGCGCTGAGACTTGGCTTTTCACTGTCGATCGATTGTCGATAGTGCTAACTGACAGGGTTGTATTTTGTTGGATCAGTTCCAACAATTGGTGAGCCCGAAAATTTCGAACGTTCCGCTACAGTCGTCTCTTGCGTCTTGGTGAGTTCGTTCCTTTGCGTACTTGCATGTATACTGTCTTTATTGACGTACACGTAATCAGTTGTTTTTCTCTGTTCGTGTATACGTCCGGCATGTAAGCATTTATATATTTCCTCAATTCAGCTTAATTAGTTGTTATTGATATCTGAACCGCGTAAGCACTGCCCTCTGTCCGAAGTACTACCTAAGCACGTTGACAGCCTCCGCTTCGGCACTAATGTTCTAGCGGTCCCTCAGTTCCTTGAAAATGACTCTCTCTGGTTTGATTACTTACAAGCAGAATTTTTCAACAACGGAATTTCGTCTGATCAAACAGGGTTCTGCCAGTGGTTAGGTTTCCGAGCGAAGTTACCTCACAACTTCACGATGTTATAGTGAACCAACCGTATAGCTCAAGTACGAGACCCTTTTTTAAAAAAAGGAGCAGTTGTTAACCGAAAAGACCCGAGTACAGAAAATTTTCCACGACCTCAAGCTAGTTGACAAACGCCCTACAACGCCGCTAGCGCAAACGCAACAAATCATCGGCAACTCTCACACAGACGTAGCCCTCCGTTGCACGTTCACAAACTCTTGCCGAGACAGCAAACATGGCTGATCAAGTAATGGAGCCTTTTCAGCAACTAGATTGCTTGAATGTACCACAATCTACTAAACGTTCTAAAGTAGGCGCATGTGGGTCCCGACAAGGTGGTCTATCAGACATTGAGGCTCTAGGAGCAGAAATCGCTGCTTCGCGACGCGGCTTGAACTTTCTTCAAGCCGTTCTCTATGTCTTTGACCTAGTATATCATCCAGGCACCATATACCGCAGTCAAAAGCTGACTGCAGCCAAACGGTGCACAAACCCTGCATCTACGCCTCATCAAGGCGACGCACACCCAGCATCTGACCTAGTTTGATATTCACGGGTCAACCAATCTGGCAGCTCTGGTTTCATTGGCCATCTATCGGACATCTTTCCAACGGTGTAGCTCTTACAGTCGTAAGCAGCACGGTAAACACCTCGGATTAAACGTCCTCACGGCTCGAACCACTAACGCTTGCCACAACACCATTCCTCGGTAGGTTATTCCCGCACGAGATCAGGAATTCTTAACATTCAGGACCGACCCAGAGAACACCTCTGTCGCTCATTCACGCGAGTGCAGTTTCGGCCATGGCACATTTCAGCCGGCATCGGACCCTGCAACGTCGTAAGCACTACCTAACGCAGGTACTGCAAGGGAAACACGACTAGCATTAATGTCCTCACTGCACGGTCACTCCTGTTTGTTCATCGACACACAGACACCCTCGATCTCTATCGCTCATTTGTTTTTGCAACACCTTGTCAGAAGCTTTGTTAAGCCATATGAGATTGTTTGCGCACGTTTGCAAGGAATAATCCATCTTGTCTGTGCAAACCATGGATATCTCTAGGCCAACAGCATTTCACACTGAGCGGTTGCGCGGATAACACTAACGCTATCTGCTTCATTTCAGTTCACCTGGCATCCACTCGCACGACCTGCCTGAGGATACCTGTCAGTTTAAACACCACGTACTATTCCTTGGCATGGTTCTGGACCAGGTCTATTCGCCTACTAATCTTTTTCTTTTTTGAGTCTATCAACTGTAGACAGGATAACAAAGAAGAAGGGAACCAAAGGCAGTGACACTCGAAGTTGTAGTGTCCACGAAACTCCGACTGTGAAATTATTTAGTCCACCGGATACGTTTACACGGTGAGTTATCCTTTTCCGCCTGTCCTGCGGGTACTTCACCTTGTTTTCTCTCTTCCAGACGATTCGGATATGGTGCGTGGAGAGACAACTCCCATAGACCTATCGTACAGCACTGGACAAACCTACCCCCCTTTTCTCTCAAGAGTTTTTAGGGTTGGGCAGCCCGCTGCGATAGACAAGAAACGCACCGAAGACTAAATAACACAAATAATTAAACCATAGCAGCGCAGCAAATGTTTTGGACCGACCCTCCTCCACCCCCGAACTTTGACACTCCCTATCACGTGCAATCATTCTTTGCGTGTATCACCTTGTAACTGTGATCATTCTAAAAAAACGTGATATGTGATTTTCCCTCCCTCGCTGCAATAACGAAGGCCTGTGTAATACTTACTAGCCTTCTGGGGGAGAGCTATGTAGCGACTATAATAAATGATATTTTGATAGTCGCATTCATCTGTACATTTTCTATGATTTTGATTTTGTACCTACTTTTGTTTTAGTCAAGCTACACATTTTGTAACATCCGTCCCGGGGCTAACACACAACTCGCTCCGTGCCTCGCTAGCTTGACGCGCCTCTCTGTACTCTCTATTTTCCAGGGTCGGTAATAATATACGAAGTCAACGCGCTGAGACTTGGCTTTTCACTGTCGATCGATTGTCGATAGTGGTAACTGACAGGGTTGTATTTTGTTGGATCAGTTCCAACACACTAGGTCAAACTACCTTACTACGACTTAGTCGGCCAACTGTTGTGTTGCTGCGACTACGTAGAAACTAGCTCTAGTTGTGAGATAAGCACAACCATTACAGCTACCCAATAAAATCACGGACGAACAGATCGGGAGACGTACGTTCTGCACTAAAGTAAGCGTTAAAAGATACTGCATTTTCAGTCCTAAGGGGAGCGATAGCACTGTCAAGTGGGTTCAGCGTGAGAACCAAAAGACAGATCGCGAAATCACGAACAAAGTTACGAAAATAACTTGTTTGGACCACTCAGCCGTCGAACGAAGCCGGCTCGAAGACTGCAAACGGTTGCGACTAGAATAAATAGTGTTTTACATTGTCCTATCCAGTTTTACATTATTCATGAGTTCGGATTTCTACCCAATCTCACTTTAGTCAGGCTATCCATTTTGTGATACCCGTACCAGAGCTGAAAACACAACTCGCTCATGTCTCCCCAGCTTGACGTGTTTTTCTGTGCACTATTCTCCAGGGTGGATATCAATAAACGGGTGCCACTGCGTTGTGCTTATTTTTAATTTTCGATCGGCTTTCGATAGTAAGTACTGATCGGGTATTATTCTCTTGGACCAGTTCCAACAGTTGTTGAACCTGTGAAATTCAAACGCTTCGTTACGCTCCCGTGGTGACAATCATCCAGAGAGAGTGAAATCCGCACTCAAACGGTGAGAGAAAAATATATCAGAGCTTCGGACGGTATTCCGGTGATATAGCTCAAGGGTTTTAAAATCGTTGATTTCTGTGACAGAAATGGTCACGAGGCTTGGAATGTTTGTTTTAGCCGACCGTTAATTGGTTTGTTCTCCACTTGGCGCCGACTTCGAAAACGTCAGTGGTTAGTGTTGTGACGGTATATGTGTGTTTTCCTTCAAAGTGGCTATTCATGTTTGAGTAATAGTTAACCGTCCGATGTTGATAAATGATGTATTACATGATATACATTTTTATTCTGCCGGCCCGTTGCAGAGGAACTTGATTTCATGTTACGTCCCACTTTAGGTGAAGTAGAGGCAGTCTACGCCCGGAATATGATAATATGAGTGTGATCACTACTGTGGCTACGTGTTTCATGGCGTGCTGGTGTGTAAAATACAAGCGACGTATCTGATGGTTGGGAACAGTGGTGGTGTTTTTCGTAGCTCGAGTTGATGGTCTTGGTATTGATATGTCTGCCGAGCTTGGCACTTAGGTTGCAAACATTTCATCACCAAGCGAGGTGACGTAATCAGTGCGTAAGTGTTTCAGCGTATAATTTTGATAACTGAAACACTTACACACTGATGTTGTTACCTCGCTTGGTGATGAAACGTCTGCAACCTAAGTGCCAAGCTCGGCGAACACATCCGTACTAACAAGCGGCGTAAGAGCGAATGCCGTGGATTACCACATGTTTGTTGATCTAAGTTCACATGATTTCCATTGCACACTTCTCGTGATACAAGCTGTCAATCACGCTTAAACGTCGTCAGTGGGAAAACCACGTTGGTTGATTTTTCCTCCCCACTGCATCACAATTACGACATGTATGCCCTTTTGTACGATGCACATCCAACAAATCCTCGGCTCACTCCAAGTGAAATGTTGGACTTCAGGCCTCTGCTAGAGTACAACACTCAAACTGCCGAGCTAGAGAATTATGCTGCGGATGTTTATGGTAAGCTTGAAACGACCATAGATATTTGCAACGTCCGTCATCGCTTGAAATTTCCGAGAATAAATGAGTGGGCTTGTTTAGACTGATGTTTCAAAAAATCTGCCTCAGGTTCTGGATCATATAGGAATAAGGGCTACTGTGTCGCCAAAAACAACAATAACGGATACACGCGAGTACGTTTTGTATGGGAGCAGAAAGTGCAGTTGTTTAGACGTTTTTGTGATGTGGTCAACGTCGATGCCTCGCACGGAACCAACCGGCACAAGCAGGTCCTCTATCGGTTCACTTTTATGGTTGTAGCCTGAGGCTATATCCGTCTGGCCACAGACGGGATGGGTCATGGACAACCTGAGAAGTATGCCTATATTCGGAGTAAAAATCACGCCTCCCTATGTCATTTATCTAGAACACTTGCTTGGGTAATAGGAAACCACATACCTCTGAGAACGTTTGTAATGGATAAATTGGCGATTATGGGTGCAATATAGCGTTACGCTATTTCCATGTCAGAGATGCTATGAGGAAACACGTGAGTTCGTGTAATTAATCTTATAATCATTTATAATTCATTTAGAAGCCGCCATTTGTTTCATCACAAGGCCACTTGTGATAACTTAATACAGTGGGTAAACACTTCATCAATTCATTGTTAAGTTTCAACCGAGATAATGAGGTAATCCGACGAACAGACAGAGGTCTATGAACCACTTTATATGCAGTTGGCTCTATGTAAGCCTTGAGTGTCCATCTATGCACAATCAAATGTCGTTCATTACGAAAGTTAAACAAACAACCGTCTGGAAAACGCAGTCGGGAGACTAAAATAGCGCACTCGCCCAAGAGATCATTTAGCTACGGCCACCAGTATGGTATTTTCCCTCAGCGACTGGCCAATGCGAGAGTTTCGGATGTAGTGCACCTACGATTGTGACCGCAGTAAGGTGGTTGGCGTCGACCTTTACGTGGGGAATGTGCCCTATTGGCTAAAAACGGTGACCAGTCGACCGGTTTTGAATCGTTCCAGGGGGCGTGCCCCCTGCCACACTTCAAACAACTCGAGGTGAACGCATCTTATGTGACACCAAGTGTTGGTTTCAAGTGAGCCATGAGGATACACAGTGCTTGGTAAGCATCGGTGATAGCACGAGAGTATTCAATTTTCAACGAATCATGTGGCTTCCACGTCCGTATTCAAAAAGTACTTCCACCCACAGACCACTTCATTGTTAATCAAGACAGAATTCGTTCGAGGCCGCTCCCAATTCATCCACGGTGATCTGCTGGGTATAATTTGCCTGGAAGCAAAATGTTTCGCCCAGAAGTCATTGTCGCCGGTACCAATCCATTTCTACCGAAGTATGAAATACCGCATCAAAGATAAGCCAAGCTGTGGGGCGTAAATTTTATAGCGAGCAGCCGCATTCTCCAGGTTACGATAGCTTTCAAGCACCAGTCCATTGAGAAGACCAGGGAGGCCTTACCAAATAAGTAAAAATAACTGTTGGTACCACGAACGTTTCGGTAGCCGAGCCAAACGGTGCACATAACCCAGCCCCTACGCGTCATCAAAGCAATGCTCATTCAGCAACCGACCTTTAACGACAAACAACACCGTCGCCTCTAACTCGCCCTGTTGCCCCACTTTTGTACGAGATGTAATTATCGAAAACACGTTCCTGGTTGGTACCGGGGTGCAGGTTGGTGTATTACCTTCCACAAACGACGAGGTACCACCTCTCTAAAGCCCACAGCTTCGCGATGCAAACGGCACTTCAATACCCGCTTATAGGCAGTGGTCCTTAAACCTCAATCTGGGCCTCCGGCAGACACTGTGCTGAGTGTTCACAATTGCAGTGGTACCTTCCGCCATAATCGACATCGACTTCCTCCGGCATCTGGAACTTCTGGTCGACATGAGACGCCGTCGGTCAATCGATTCCAGCATTAAGCTAAGCATACGCGGCACGTACGCAACAGTTGCCACCATAACATCTATATATGCCCAACTCACCGCTCCTAAACAATTTGTGGACCTCTTCAATGAGTTCCCACAGCTCGAGTGCACATCGAACGATATCCCACCATTGACCTCAAGTAACACACACCACATCAGCACTAAGGGACCCACTGTCTATGCACGGCCTCGCTGGTTGGCCCCGACAAACTCAAACTCGCCAGGGCAGAGTTCGAGCACATGCTTGAACTCGAAATAATAGGCCCTTCTGAGAGTCCACGGGCCTCATCTTTGCATATGGACCGTAAGAAGTCAGGTGTTCGGTGCCCATGCGGTGATTTTCGCAGGCCAAACAAAGCAACCGTTCCTGAAAAGTACCCGATTCTACACACGCAGGATTCAGCCACATGTTTACGTGAAAAAACGTATTTACAAAGATAGATTTGGCACGTGCTCATCACCAGTTACCAGTAGCCGAAGAAGATATACCCAAAACCGCTGTTATAACCCCGTTCGGCTTTTTCGAATTTCTTCGAATGCCATTTGGTTTGAACAACGCAGGTCAAAATTCTCAGCGCTTCATTCATGAAATGCCACCTGATCTGGACTTTGTCTATTCTTGTTTGGATGATATTTTAATAGTCAGTTCTTCACAAGAAGAACAGTTCACTCATCTTTGCACCTCACTGGAACGTTTGATCCAAAATGTTGTCACGGTTTACCCCACCAAGCGCGAACTAGGTAAGACCACAATAGAATTTTTGGGCCACAAGGTCCCAGAATAGGGAATCGCCGCACACGCATAGGGCCACAGCCATCCGTGAATATCTCGAACCAAGATCCCTTATGCAATTTCGTCAGTCTAGTGGTTTGGTCAAATACTACAAACCTTTCATACCTCTTGTGCGCATATAATGCAGCCAACGACCGATCTTCCCCGTGGAGGTGAACGCAAATTTTAGTTCACAGAGATCACACGCACTGCATTCGTCAGCTCATTCTAATCCAAACGCACTGTTGTCAGTCGTAGCTGAGGTTTCGGACTTAGTTGCTGGCGCTGTTACACAGTATTTCGCTGAGAAGCAGTGGCAACCCTCAGCTGTCTCTTCCGAGCGTTTACTAGCAGCGGAATCCCGCTATAGCACGTTCGGTGGAGAACTGTTGGTCATCCATTTAGGCATCTGCTAATTCCGCCAATCGGTGGAGGGCAGAACGTTCACGATTTACGCTGAACATGAGCTGCACACTCATTCTTCAAACACTCTAGTCGACAGGCATTCCCCAACGAAGCTAGACACTTGGACTACATCTCTGAGTTCAAGACGGATAGACGACATGCCTCAGGTGCCAGAACCATCGTCGCGGACGCTCTTTCACGAGTTCATATCATCAGCACAGCGGCTGATAACAGCATTGATTTGGTAGCCATGGTTGCCGAGCAAACCATTGACCCAGAGATCGGGCATTTCCGCCAAAAGAGTTCTCTCACAATCCAATCAGTGAATCTGATATCTCCAGAGAGAACAATCGCTCGCAACAGTTCACAGGGCACAACTCGCCCTATAATGCCTACACCCCTTTGCCGCGCAATGTTTGAGACACCGCACAATTTGTCTCATCTTGGCATACGCGCTTCAGTCAAACTTCCCACTGAACGTTTCGTATAGCCCAAGATAAACCAAGACGTCCGCAACTGGAGTCGTTGCTGACTCCAGTGTCAACGTTCTAAAGTCCACCGTAATACAAAGAGCTCAGATTGTACTTTCCCTCCCCCCAGACGCACGTTTTCACCACGTGCACGTCGATCTAGTGAGCCCCTTACCACCCTCAACTGGCTCCGCTATTTGTTGACGTGTGCTGACTTCCTCACAAATTGGTCTGCAGCTATACCGCTGGCCAACTCCTCATCAGAAATGGCAGCCAGCGCCTTCCTTGAACACTGGGTGACGCAACTCGGTTATCCAATAGTGGTGACTACAGATCGTGCATCACACTTTGAGGGACATTTTGCGGCCCTCTCAAATACGTTAGGAAGCAAGCACATTCGCACTACAGCCTACCATTTGGCAGTAAATGATATGGTTGAGCGTTTCTCCGCTAACTAAAAGCTGCTCAAAGTGCACACGCTAATCATTCGCAAGAAGAGACACTCCCAGTAGTTCTTTCAGGACCGCAAAATGCGATGAGAGAGGACTTGAATGCCATCACATCCAAATTAGTTTTTGGTTACACACTTGGTTTGCCAGGTGAACTCGTCTCGTCTTTACCTTCAGCAACGTATGATTACGGCAGCTACATGGCCCGTTTAGAGCACCACATTCGAAAGCCACACTTAATGCAGCCTGAGGAGTAGTTGTACACTGTGCGTGACCACAACAAAGTGCTCTAAGATGTTCATGTTCTTTTTCGTACGGGTAACCCGCGTCGGCCACTGCGACCCCATACACCAGCTTCTAAATTTTTCTCGGAAGAGACATAGAAACCTTCACCGTTATCCCAAGCGGCAAATGGGGGGTAGTTTCTGTTCGCAGGCTGAAGCTAGTATTTATGGAAGAAAAATCAGCCACCACTGCATCGACAAGCAGCGTTCCCCGCCTGAAATCCTAAGTGACAGCAAAAACCGTTCCATCTCCAGAACCCACGTGGTTGTCGGTCTCACCGCAACTCTAAGACTTGCTCCTTCTATCTCTTCTTGGTAGGGAGTTTCGCATGTCTGTACGTTTTACAGAGTAGGTTAGCACTTCTTGTTTCAGTCTACTAGATCCGAACGTACGTTCTCGTCGATTTTGTCTACCTTTTATTCTGAGTTACCGTATGTCTCAGCCGAGCGATAGGACTTTTCTAAAAAAAAACCAGGAAATTTTCTCATATGAATGTCAACTACCTACTTATTCCTTCGGGTATTTTGACACATAAAACCTACGAACGATTCGTTTGAAATCCTAGCCTTTGCAGTTATCTGTGAAGTCACCAGGTCCAAAACTCAAAGGCGTTGTTCTGAGCCAGGTTTATTCGCTTGCTAATACTTTTCTTTCTGGAGTCTATCAACCTCAGACGGGATGACAGAATAGAAGAGTAAACGAAAGGTAGAGACACTCAACGTTGCGGTCTGTCTGAAATCATCGACCGTGAAATTATTCAGTTAGCTGGATACGTTGACGCGGTCAGTTACCCGTTCTCACCCGTTCCCTCTCTTCCGGACGATCCGAACGTGTTGTGTGAAGAGACACCTCTGAACTACCTGCCGTCTACAACTTGACAAATCTACCCCTCTTCCCTCGAAAGTCTCAATGGCTTGGCAGACCACCGCGGTTGATAATAAACCCACCAAAAACTGGATAAAGTAACTAAAAGAATCCTGCCAAAGCAACAGCCACTCTTAACCATCCCTGCCCTGAACTTTGACACTACCTTGTGTCATTATTCGTTTTATGTATCACCCTGTTATTGCGACAAGCCAAAAAGACACGATATACATATCCTCGCTCTCTGGAAAAAAAGCCTGCGTAATACTTACTGACCCTCTGGTAGGGAGCATTGCAGAGACTAGAATAAATAGTGTTTTACATTGTCCTATCCAGTTTTACATTATTCATGAGTTCGGATTTCTACCCAATCTCACTTTAGTCAGGCTATCCATTTTGTGATACCCGTACCAGAGCTGAAAACACAACTCGCTCATGTCTCCCCAGCTTGACGTGTTTTTCTGTGCACTATTCTCCAGGGTGGATATCAATAAACGGGTGCCACTGCGTTGTGCTTATTTTTAATTTTCGATCGGTTTTCGATAGTAAGTACTGATCGGGTATTATTCTCTTGGACCAGTTCCGACGAAACATTCAGTAGAAAAAGAGATTGAGGTAATTCACCGAGAAGTTTCAATTTCCCATCCAAGATTTTTGGGGACCTACAACGGTATAAGCTCTGCTGCTTGATTCACGAGATACGGGGATTGAATAGCTTGAACAGAAAGAGCGCGGAGCAACTCGAATTTCAGGCGAAGTTCTGTGCCGAGTGTGGTATCTTTGTTTAGCTTCGGCGTACTGTGCAGCAAGTCCATGCAGTTTTCACTATCGTTTCAAGTATTCGTCATTTCCATTGATATCTGACTATATTTCTACTTGCTTTTACCGAATCCTTGCCTCACGCATTGCCTCCGCTACTCATCACTCTTAACAACGTCAACATTTGTCGTTCCTGTTAACGCAGCATAACAAAATGACACGTGGGAGATCAAGTAGCAGAAGCTGATCGGAGACATCAGGTGTTTCTGGCCGATTTCATTGACTCAGGACTACGCGGAACGGAGCACAGTGCTTGTGCTAGCGCCATTCAAAGTGTTATGGCTCCAAAATGGAGTAGTACACTTCGCTCAGCTCCTCAAGAAGCCATGTAATTGTGCGGGCTGCTTATTCTCGAAAATTTGCCATCCCTCCACGACCGTTTTCATCCCGTTCCTCATCACCCCCATGGAGTAGAAAAAAGTGTGTTCACATGTAGCGGCGAGGCTCCCTGGGGTGCCAATGCACTGTACATCTCGTTAAAGGAGACGCTGTTTGAAATACAGGAAACCACATTTGTTGCGAAATCAGAGCGAGGCTCACTGAAGAAGTATAAATCGCTCACTATTCCAGACGTGGCGGTTAGTTATAAGGCAGCGGCTTGTCCTCTGCCGGGGCTCGAGAAGCTTGCTATACCTGTGAGGTAGGGAGCACCGCGAGAGAAATGTTTCGTGGGAACGGTCTATCGAACTTTTTCTAACTATTCAAGTTCACATCAAGTTAGGCGTAAACTGGCGGTCCAATAGATTCCCTTCCCGATATCCAACAAAAACGAAGTTAATCTATCGTCGTTAACGCGGAAGCGCCTTTAAAACTGAATTCAAATAGGTCATTGCCATACACAAGAAAATTTGGCCCCTCACCCTGGACGTGAAAAATGCTCACATCCGAATGGAACGGAACCGGGCTCACTCACATCCGAATGGAGCAGAACCGGGCTCACTCAAACAAGTGGTCACTGGTGGGGTCAGAGCAAAAACGACCGTTCTCGGATGGCGTGAATTGGGTCACTCAAGAAAACCTACGGAAGGATGATGTCTAATTCTGTTGTTCAGAATTTCACGGGACTCCGACTAAATAGCAGAAGTGGGAACGGCAACAAGGGTAGGGGAATAAATCAAGACGCAGAGCTACTTTCCATATTGTCCGAACAGAGCACAGCGATCTCAAAATGCTCCAGCTCACTATCAATATCAGGTTGACCTCCAACACAATCCTGTGCAAATGAGTGAACCTGGGCTGTGTTTTATACCTTTACCTCATGGTTAACGAGATTAGTTTCGGCCAGCAGATTTCGTTTCCAACTACGAAGCGGCCCTTTGGACATCTTCTGGCGTCACTGGCAAAAATTAGCAAGGAAAAGTGCCATGTAGAACAGAAGAAATGAAGTCATTTCATGCACAGTTGGAATAAGCCTCACGGGGGCGTTTTTTGCAGGAGGGACACAACCAATTCAAGCCTGCATCCAATCTGACCCCAAATTTCAAGCCAGAACAGGAGTTCTAATCCTCAAATTTGTGTGTAGACCAGTGTTCTGGGAAGAAAACGCCTACAACATAGACGGCGGCCTCATCGCTCTGAATGGCCGACCACCAATGAAGCTACGTGGATCTGAAGGAGTATCCACAAAAGCAAACAAACCTCTAGACATCGGACGGCTGGTCCTTAATACTAGCCGCCACACTAGTTTTAGCAGAGAATTGTAATTCCGCGGATGTATGTGAGAATGAACTGCATGGTCCTGGACACTTACTATGCCAAACGGACTCCTTATGCGAACGCATGAGAGGCTCTGATGCTTCCCCAGGCCGGAAGCTTCTCGTTCAAACTCTCATAAAAAATTTACCTCCACGGAGGAACGTGACACACAGTGGCTCAAACTTTAGCCTCGTAAGCGTGACGCACCTATTAGGTGACATGTACCGCTTGCCGTCGTAGAGCGTATCCGATGACAAGGGTATTCTTGCCGCCCTGGACCGTTTCTCGTTCATACAATGCCTCCCTCATCTTCTTACAATGGGTGGCTTTAGCACAGCCAAACTGGGGACTAATAGCGCATTTTCGAAGTCCTTAGCAACGTTCACCCGCGAGAGGGTCTGGACACAACACGCCTAACATTCTACAGGACATCATCCGGAGCAGACACCTTCCTTGATAGATTTTATTAGCACGAATGAAGCTAACTTGTGGATAAAGTGGCTACTAACCCAACGCTCTGACATTTGACCACTTGCCACTATGTTCCAATATCATCTTTTACTGACCCCAAAAATCTAGAACGGACCTAATCCCGAGGGCTCGAGGAAGCGGACTATGATGAACTGAAGATCTTCTCAAGCAAATCCGGTCTCGTGTCTGACTCAGCGAGCTCAAACCACCACTCCGTTAAATTCGTTATCCACGAAACTGACGAAGCATTCTTTCCCCGCAAGCCACGGGAGTTTTCTTCTAGTGCGCTCCTCTCGCGAAACACTCGTCGGTTTCTCGATGGACTTTTTCGTCTACTCCATAAAGAGAAACTAACGGACAAGCCGGAGGATTCAGAGGCCATTTGCCCTACACGGGACACATGCCAGCGGACAGTCTATCAACATACTCCACGTGCACAGAAAATTCTTATTAGTAGCCTGTGAAAATAAGAATTTTCTACCATGTACAGGTGTCAGAAGAGAACCATTCGACTTCGGGCGCCCGCTCCACGGTTTCCCAAACCCAACCACCAGGTGGTCGTGAGCTATTAAGGGACTACTACCCAGCAGTCTAGAACATTGCCGCGCCAAAGTGACTTTCAAATCTCTCGAGCAAAACTTCGAATACCCATCGCTGACCGCTGGCTTCTCTATGCTCAACGTCCAGAATATCTTGTTTGAGATAAATGATTATAGTGACATGGGACTGGACGCGATCAATCTTCGGATTTTGAAAGGAGTGGCTCTCGATTTGGCGGTGTCCCCCGTAATTTGTCTGAACAGATCTTCCGTACCGGCACTCTTTCGGGGCATAGAAAGTGGCCACTGCAGCATTTATATTTGGGGGCAGGCGTCCGACATCCTCTCGCTAATTATCGGTTGGTCGACCTCACCAACGACGCATGCTAAATAACCGAGTGTCTGCTAAAACGTGCCATTCTCCGGGACTTCTCAAATAGACTTTTCTGTCCTATCTGACGTGGCTTTATTTCCGACCAATCATGTACAATCAGTATGTTGCTGTTCATGGCTATCCTGACGGAGGCCAAAGATGAGGGCCACATCTTGAATGCTACCCTCTCCTATTTCATCAAAACTCTACATCGCGCCCCTCGTGTCACTCTTATGCATATACTAGAAGTTTATGTTATCCGAAGAGTGTTTCACCACTTATAAAAGAACCTTCAGAGTTGTAACTGGATCGCACCCCTCTTCTCTGCTTCCGATCTCCGCTGGAGTCCTTCAAAGATCCATATTCGGCTCGTTGTCGCTTCAAGTATATATCGGTGTCCTGGGTATGATCGAACGGACGATTCCCCGAACTGCCAAGAAGGCGTTCAAACCTCTTTACGAGGTTGATGCCTCACCGTTTCTAAAGTACGCTGATTAAGTCGTTTATTCTGACTTCATGAAGAACACAAATGCTACGCCATAGCGAGCACAGCGAGCTGTGACCCAAATCATAGTGGGTCTTCGGAACGTTTCGCACGAGTCTCAGCTCGAAATTATTGATTTTTACCCGCTGGAATACCTGACTCCAAGACGATTTCATTCCCACTTTTCTTTATTTTCCTAAAGTGCTGGCAGCGAAAATTGCAGATTCAAACGAGCTCAGAAGTCGCGATAAAAATTCTCCAGAAGGAAGCCTCAAACACCTGTTGAACAGAATTTTCCTCTACCAAGTGGTCACCCATAGAAATAGACTTCCGGCGAAGGTTCTCGATCTTCCTTCAATGACGCGGTTCGAGGTTTTGTTAAAAGTTTATTTGCCTGGTAGACGTAGTTGGTAAACGTTAAGATCATACTTTGTCCCATATCTGCTGCTTCTTCACTGACACCACCTACAGAAAGCGGTGATACACCAGTATTTTCATCGCCGCACTTCAGAAAATCTGGCTCTCGTGTAGTACCAGGCTATCGCCCTAACACTCGCGCATCAATCCCTGTAGCACTGGATCAACCTCACTACTAGCAACGCCCTCCTTTGAGCTGACAACGTAAAAATCTGGAGTTCTTGTGATTCTAGTGCACTACGGATTGATTCAACCGTATTAAGGGCAAGGTTGGTGTAGCACTCCCTCATATCAGCAACCGACAATTGGTAAAATATGTGGAAGACAGAAAGCTTCTTGGAAGGAAGTGTTAAAATCCTTCAGTGAGCAAGACTTGGGCGCGTGCTCCAGGATGCATCGAACCGGGGCACGATGATGTCCATAGACAATGTTTTGAGTCCCAACCATCGCGTAGTTTCACACTGATTTACCACACCTGTACCACACCTGTACCGACGATCCTATCAAGGATGCTAATGTCACCAAAGAGAAAAATTCGTTGTCCTGATTAATTTATCAGTGAATCTTGCAGTTTTGACGACGTGCCGAAAGTAGAGCGGATCTTTGTGAAAGAATTAATTATCAAACGAGGGTATGCAAATAGCTGTGTTCATACATAACTAAGTGGAGCGTCCAGATTCCAACCTACCTGTACGAAAACTGAGTCAAATTGGGTGAGACTTCGCCAGTCTATCAGCCGAAGACACGCCGGTGTTGCAACTTTAGACCAATCCAGCAGGAATACAAGACCGATCACTAGTATGGTACTGATTAAAATAACCCCTCCTCAAGTTACTACCCTCCGGCCGCCCCGGTTTTCTTTCTTGGCATCATAGGGGAATCAACAAGCAAGAAAACGCCAGTCCGTGCCAAGCAAATGAAAGCACGTAACTCTTAACAGCCCCTAAATCTAGGCATCTGCCTAGTAATAGCAATCTCTCTGGTGACGCATCTTCTAGTGCAAGGTTCAACCAGGGTCCCACCACAGTTGTTCGTCCTACGTTACACAACTGTTTCAATAAAACAGCCCCTACACTGTGAATGCTCAACAAAAACCAGGCCGTGGTCTCTTTTTTAGCAAAGTTATGTCAGCATAAACCTTTCACTTAGGATTTACCCTTTTTCATCGGGCATACTGTTGAAACCTCCTCTAACAAGTCCACCTCCCATAGTTCCACTACCCCATCACATCATACTGGCACTTTTCCAAAATATCTGTGGAAGACTTAGAAGCAGGCAGTACCCAACCACTCATAGATGAGCTCATTATAAGCGCATCAAAACAACTGACGTCACCAGCCGTTGAATCACAACGACCCTTCTGTATTAGACACTTTTGAAGGTCTAAAAACTCTATCGAATATGAGAGACACTGGGTATTTTTGCTCTCAAATGTACGCTTACTAGTAAATAAGATGTGCATTTTTGGATTTTTCATCTTCCAATATAATCCTTACATTATTTTAGCCAATGAAGCTTTATGTTCTCCTGAGACTTTAGACAGACAAATAAGTGTTATAGGTCATCATGTGTTCAGCAGAAATCGCTGTGTGAGAAGATGTCGGTGATGTTTACTGTACCTAAGGGCGCATCAGTCAGCAGCCATACTTGACGAGCCGTTTATCGGTATGATTGACAAATCTTTGCGGTTGTTAGCATCAACTGGCTCTTGTGAGTTACCCTTAGGATTCGTCTGCAGACCACCTAACGTCACTCATGAAGTTATGACTAAACCTATTGATGAAATGAATTATCTGTCAACTACGCCTTCATGGCACAAAATAACTGGCGGAGTTTTCAACATGCCAGATATCCCTGGACCCATTTCACAGCCCCTAAAAATCAAGCTGATTCCCGCAAGTGTCCAAATGAATTATGAGCGCCAACATGTTTTAGCACCTACTAGACTAGACCATAACTCAGACCTAATTCTTAAAACAGGTATGTCCTCCGTTGATGTACCCGTCTTGGACCAATTTCCAGTAAGTGACCACAATGTTGACAACTTCATGTTTGACCTAAAACCAGTAAACAATTCGGCCGTCATACACTATCGGTAAGTTAAGTTCGTCGACTGGAACATGTTTACCACGCTTCTGAGATCTTTAAAGTGAGGCACATTTCTTCCGACCCCAAGACCCTGGCGCTACAGCCAAAGTATTCAGTGAACACTTTAGGCTTTGCATATACGAAATAGCCCCGCAAAGACGAAAAAGCCGTGATATATGCGGTAAGGGTAGAACTCTCCCTCTAAAGAAGCAAAGTAAGGTCAAAAGTCTTTTATCACAACACCGAAAATTGCGATCTTTCTTTTATTACGCAAATGCATGGAATGTTTGGTGCTATAGAGTATAGAACCAAAGTGCTCCACCTAAGTGATAAACATGTGCTCAAAAGAATAAAGGAGAGCTCAGAGTTGATTTGGTTGGTAAGACGGGATTATACTACGGGACAAAACTCTCATGGATGATCCACTTACAGTCGGTGAGGTCTGTAACTCACATTTTGCTGCTTCTTTCAACAATGAAGGAAATGTAGTGTTCACCTCTCCCTGTAAACACAAGTACGTTCCTAAGCCACGTTCCGGTTGATGCGGTGGACACGCTCACAGTTAGCCATTACCAAACCTTCTTATCTTCCTGGTCTCCACGGATTTCACCCCGTTGTTGTAAAACACAGAGAGAAACGTTGATCTACTTTTACCAAATATTCATACACTTTCTTCGACCTCAGGCTTCTCCCCCTCGGGGGAAAAATCCTACAGCTAGCCCCCGCAGTGTAAGTAGCTCGCGAAAAGACGCCAGCAATTATCACCTCATTTACCATACCTAAGTTTGTCCAAAAGTGTTAGAAAGGATGTAGAAATGTGGAATGGTCGAATTCTAATTGTTAAAAAATCTTGTTAGTTACTCGCGGCATGGATTCCTCAGCAAATGTCCTTGCATAACGTGCCAGCTGGAATATCTTGGCCCTGTTGCAAAGTCCGCTGATTTTGGCGATATAATTATTGGTGTACCGTCAGACACGCAAAAGGTTTATCTTCGTGTGCTTCATGAGTATTTTCTAACGAATCCACACCTCTCGGCATGCGTAATCCACTGCTCAGCCGGTATTCTTCACAACCTACGGGCCACGCACAAACACTGAACATAGGACATAACAGCCCAACGTCTAGACCAGTCACAAGCGGGGTGAAACAAGGAAGTGGTTTGGGACAGTTATTAGTTCTTATATGTAAATGATACACGTGGAGTTATCAAGCACGACGAACCATCCCCATTCGCTGGTGGTACCAAACTTTCTCACACGTCTCCTCCTGACTATCTCAGTTCTCGTCTAGATAATATATGAAAAAACTTCAAGTAACTAGAGTATTTATGTCGAACTTTCTAGTCAACATATCCGTCGTCGTTGCGCAGGGCTGTCACAAGCCAAATGGCTTCATAAAGCCGGACAATCACAGCGTATCAAATGAAAAATCAGTGTGCGAACTAGGTGTAGGCTATTCAAACTCATTTACATTCTCGGAACATCTATTTTAACAGCTAAAACTAGACGAGCGACAGGATACAACAAAGATTCATTCTTTCTTCCTGCTGTTTGGTTACACATTTTCAAACTATGCAAAACGCCCCGAATTTGAATATTGCACGTTCATATACAGCCACATGCGCGAGTCTGATGGACTTACTTTGGAAAACCTCCAACGTGTATTCACGGAACGGTTACTGGGCTATCAATCTTCTCTGAGCTACAAAGAACGCTGCCAAACGCTTGCAAGCGATCCTCTTTGGTTACGGCGAATCTAGTTTAAACTTGCACTCATATTGTGGTGGATTGCCAGGTCGGGGGTGCGAGTTTTCGAACGCTCGGCCGAATATCTCAACGCGAGGGAGGTACGTTCAAAAGCCTGCCGCGATCGAATCAAGAACAACGTGCGCGACCGGATGAGTCATCGCTCGACTGGATCGGACCAACGGGCGAGGCAGGGCAGGCGAAATACGACAGACGGCCAGATCGGAGGCGTGGTTTTTCCAACATTTAGAGGAACATCTCGACACGATGTTGGAATACGGTCAAGGCCAACACTGGGTGGATGGCGGACAGCACGAGCAGCCGGACGAGCCATCGCGCAACGAAATCGGACAAACAGACGAGGAATGGCAAGCGGAAAACCCTCCGATAGAATGCACCGGTCACACACGTGAACCGGTCAGAAGTGCACACGACGTGTGAACGGAAACCGGGGGGTGCTGCGTGTTGGAATTGCGACTCATAAACAAGAGAGAGCGCGTTGCATGTGACTGGCGATTTGGACAATAAAGATTGTGCTTCATTGGACGCCTTCTCGCTACAATATACAATGTGGTCTGTGGCAAAAACCACCATCAGCGTCGCGATTCGCTTAAAACATAGGTCTAAATATAACCTCAGGAACAAGGAAGTCACCTGGCAGCTATTGAATCTCGGTAAAAAAAAATACGTTCAAAATAATCCCTAATAAAAAGTTCCAATATTTGGTACAAACTCTTACACGCAATTAGAGCCAGTAAGAATATACACCAATTCGAACCAACCTCAGAAACGTTCTTAACAATAACGAAATTCGTATCCATTTTCGAGCACAAATCATCGTAGGAAGATATCTTTGAAAACGTACCTACCGACATCTGACGAGAAACCCTTTGTGTTGAAAGATGTTACCTCAGGCACCACTTGACCTGAGGAAGGCTATAAATTTCAGGACAGATCCTGTAAACAATTATACATTTGGACTTGCACACGAACAAGAAAACATGTCCATAATCAACAGGTGCAACTTTCAGTGTACACATGCCCGTTAGTAATAATCCAGTCACCCAGGTAGGCTCTAACTTCGTACTTACTGATAGCTTGTGTGTGTGTTGTAAATCACGCTCAGGCGAGCGTGATCAACATACACATTTTTAAGCACATGCACATTTGAACACCAAGTTTCAAAATTGTACAATGAGTCAGCTATGTGAATAGAGCAACAAAACAGACATTATATGAAGGGAAAATTCATGTTTAGACAGAAGACTTTGAGCTACACATTTCTGAGACGATAGTACTTGGTATCTGCACAATTCGATAAAATAGCAGATTTTTTACATCAATTGGGACTCCACAAGGTGACCACGGGCCTATTGCTCAAGGTCTTGCCAAAAAAGAGGTGGTTGGCGGATGGAGATGGTGTATTGGCGAAGAATTTGATCACTATTCTATGTAGATACCCCCGGGAAAATGTGCAGAAAATCTTGTAATGATGGGGGAGATGGGAACGCACATACTTACGCGGGGGAACGGATGGACCCCTGACCGGATGTCACTCTTCGCTCAAATTCCAAAAGATTTTCAGGATCTCGCGATATGCACAGACATCGCGAGATTTTGGGTGTCCAGGAAGAGTGGAATGTTTTCCCGCGTGGGATATATCAGCGAAACCAAGAATGGAAAGCGGGATCACGCGGTAAACGGGAGAACGTGCAACTGGCTATGTGGGTTATGACGAACAATGGAACATATAATATTCTGGCATAACCTTCTATGTGACGTTAATAGCATTGTGTTAGTTGATGGAATATATACCATATGCAAACAGCTGTTATCAAATAACACTAGAAGAGGTCGATTATCAGATTTTCATGGTATACGATTGCTGCCGAATTTAGATGTCGATAATCTCTGTACGGCTGGTGTATAGAATGAGAATAATGTTTGACAATACCAGGAGTTTGCCGGGTGGTCTGTCAGATGGGGAAAGGAAGAGCTGCGACTCAAGGTTATTATGTGGTCGGGAGACGACCATTCTGAGTTTTTTCTTCAAACAATTTCAGCATGTTCAGCTTTTGCATGTTGGTTTCAACACAGACACACGAGCTATCAATAAGTATGGGGTAAGGGTGTACCAGGATGATTGAGTTATTGCTAACGGGCATACTTGTTGATTATAGACATGTTTCCTTGTTCGCTAGCAAGTCTATAAGTACAAGATCTAACTTGAAATCGATAGTTTTGGTCGGTTTGATGGGTGTGTGACGTAACATCACGCAACACAGAGGGTTTATCGTCAGATGTTATTAGGTCCGTTTTCAAAGAAGACGTTCACAGACAAGTAGAGCTTGAAGATGGATATGACGTCCGTCAATGTTAGGATAGTTTTTCTAAGCTTCGTTCGAATTGGCTCAGCATGCTAAAACCTTTTGAAGAAAACAAACTCAACCTTCCCGTCTCGTGACTATATGACAAATTCGTTTTTCAACTCTTTCGTCTCCTCCTGGTAAACCACCTGGCAATCTCTCGGTGTTGTTGAACATTCTTCTCATTCTATATATCGGCTGTGTAGGGGAAATCAACATACAAATCCAGCCGCGAACATATACTAAGAAAAGCTGATGATCGATCTCCTTTCGCGTTATTTGATAACAACTGTTCGTATGTGGTATATACTTCATCAATTAAAGCAGGGTTAGTAACGTCATATTAAAGATTGTGTCAGAAAATCACAAATTACGTTGTTCGTCATAGCCCAAACGGTCAACTTACGTTCTCCCGGTTATCGCGTAATTTTGCTTTTCATTCTTGATGCTATAAAATCATCCCGCACAAGAAAAACTAACACCACGTCCAGAAAATCAAAACCCTGTGATGTTTGAGCACTTCAAAAGACCTGCAAAATTCCTTGGATTCTGAGCAAATAACGAAGTCCAATCGGGAGGTGCGTCCGCTCCCTCGGAAAGGTATGCACTCTCCTATCCCCTTCATCCAGACAAATTTTTTTACATATTTTCCCGTGATTATCTACATGGAACGACGGTGAAATTCTCCGAAATTTCGCTTTCTCCATCTTCAACACACGCCTTTTTGGCACGATCCTGACCATTAGGCCAGTGGTCGAATTGTGGAGTGCAAATTAATGTAACTACTCCGCAGTTTTATCGATTTGTGAAGAACTTAAGAATTATCATCTCAGAAACATTTACCTCAATTTGTTTTCTAAGCAGGAAATCTTAATTATATCTGTTTTGTTGCCGCATCCAAATAATTGACTTCTGTAAAACTACTGTCGTTAGGGTGAGGATAATCTGGTGATTCCCACCAGTCAGACTGAAAACTGATCTGTTCCTGTAGATAGTGTATTGGCGGATTTATTTGCCAAGGTTTCTAAGCTAGAAGCAGAGCCCGCCCAATTAAGGACAAGTCATACTGCACTTGATTCCTTAAAAGAGAATCTGGTCTCTTTGGCTCAAATTTTCAAAGTGCCCGAAAGTCCCAAGATGGATAACATTCGGGCTACTAGTGTAGTCATCAACATATTGGTAACAGAAATCACAAAACGGATGCGTTGCTCAAACAATGCCATCGTATTCAATGTGTCAGATAGCCTGCACCTAAAAAGCATTAAAAAGATACTCTCGACGGTTACTGGAATAGACTCAACAACATATAACTGCATCCGTCTTCGAAAGAAGACACAAAAGTTCTGCTGTCCACCATTACTCAAATTCCATAGCGAGGCAAATGCGAAACAGTTCATACAAAGCCAGGACCTTAGCAAGTCTAAGACCTCGCTTAAACTGTTGAAAATTATGGAGGACAGAAAGCTCCTTGAAAGAGAATGTCAGAAACTCTTACTTGACAAAACCTCCGTCTCAGTCTCTAACCATGTCATCCAGGATGCACCGAAACAGAGTACAATGATATCCAAAGATGACAATCTGGGTTCCAGAGATCGCGCAGTAACGCTTTGGTGCACCACACCCGAATGCACCAGCGACCCTACCGACAATGCTAACGTCATCAAAGTGAACAAATTCGCTGACCTAATTGATTTAACAATAGATCTTGACAGTTCCAACAGCGTGCCGAGCATTGGGGTTACCTCGATCGAGAAACCAACCGGCAAAAGTGGGCACACCAATGTCTGTGTCCACAGAGAAATCAATGGAGCGTCTAGACCGCAACCTATCTGCGCAGAAACTGGCTCAAGTAAGACAGGACACAGCCAGTCTATTAATCAAAGACATGTCGGCGTATCAATTTCGAACCAATCCCGTAGGAAACCACAAACCGACCACCAATGGGATGTCCGTAATAACAAACCCTCTCCAAATCATTACCGTGCAGGTCGCTCAAGGTTTCTTCCTGTGCATCAAAGAGGAATAAACAGGCAAGAAAACAAACCCGTACATGGCGATTGAAAAGACGCAGCTCTTACCAACCCCTAATTCCATGCCTCTATCTAGTAATAGCAGTATCTCGCGTGACGCGTCTATTCATGCAAGACTAAACCGGAGCCCTTCTGAAGTTGTTCATCCTATGTTCAACACCCCATTTAATACCAATAGACCCTACATTTCGAATGCTCACTTAAACGCAACCCGCGATGTCTTCATTGACAACGAGCAGGCGGGCATGACAAATTCACCTCAGCCTCACTCTTTTTTAGTAGGACACATACCTTTCAAACCTCCCCTGCTAGCTCCGTCCCCCATCGTTCCACTACCCAACCAAACCTTACTTGCACATTATTTTAACAATTCCTGTCATGGACTCAAACGCAAGTGACACCCAACCATTCTCTAATGAGCTCACCATAAGGACGTCAGACAAAGCATTATCACCAGAGTCCTTGAATCAAAAAGATGTTTCTGTTTTAGACAATTTTAAAACTATAAAAACGGTGCCGAACAAGAAAAATGCACTAAGTTTGCTGCTTTTCAATGCACGTTCGCTAATTAATAAGATGCATATCTCTAGATCCTTTATATTCTTATATAATCCTTATATCATTCTAGTCACTGAAGCTTGGTGTACCCCTGAGACTCCTGACACACAACTAAACCTTATAGGTTATCACATGTTCCGCAGAAATCGTGGTGTCGGACGAGATGGAGGATGTTTAATCTACCTAAGGGAGCAATATTCTGCAACCATACTTGATGAGCCATGTCTTGGTATGATACATGATTCCTTGTGGCTGTTAGTGTCGACTGGACTCTGTGAGTTACTCTTAGGATGTGTCTACAGACCACCTAACGCCACTCAGGACGACATGACGAACCTTATTAACGGATTGAACTATGGATCAACCTTGCCTTCACATTACAAAATGAGTGGCGGAGACTTGAACATGCCCAATATCTCCTGGACCTCTTTCATTGCCACCGCAAGTCAAGCTGAGTTCCTTGCATGTGTCCAAGTAAACGGATGGCGCCAACACGTTTTAGCGCCTACTAGACAAGACCACACTTTAGACCTCATCTTGACCACAGGCATCGCTTCTGCCACTGTATCCGTCTTGGAACAATTTCCAGGAAGTGATCATAATACAGTGAACTAAACATTCAACCTAAAAGCTGTTGAAGAGTCGACCGTCATGCACTACCGTCTAACTAAATTCGTCGACTGCAACGTGTTCGCCACACTGCTGAGATTTCTGGAATGGAACACGTTCTTTATTACCTCCGATCCTAGTATTGCAACCGGGACATTTAATGAACACTTCAGGTATTGCATGAACATCTTAGCCTCGCAAAAGTCAAAACACCGTAATGTGTACGGTAACGGCATGAGTCTTACTCCAAATGGGCAAGGCAAGCTCAAATGTCTTAAATCACGATACCGAAAAACATGCGACTTCTTCCTCATCATGCAAGTGCACAAAATGTTCAATGCAATTGAATATAAAACCAAAATGCTCCGCATGAGTGAAGAAGAACGTGCGCTTAAGAGCACAGATAAGAGCTCTCAGTTGATGAGACGCAGGAATAATGGGAGAGACCCTGCCATCTCAGTAGCGACACTACAGGAAAAAACCACTGTAGATGATCCTCTAACAATCTGGGAGGTTTTTAATTCATATTTCGCTGCTTCCTTCAACATCGAAGATCACATACTGCCCCCACCTCCTCCTGTAAGTATAAGTACGTTCCTAAGCCATATCCCTGTTGATGCACGGCTCATACGCTCTCAGTTAGCTATTATCAAACCTTCTCACTTACCTGGTCCTAATGGCATTTACCCTGCTGCTCTAAAATATGGAGGGGGAGACATCCCTCTACTTCTGCCTAATATTTATACACTTTCTCTAACATCAAGTTCCTTCCCTCTTCAATGGAAAAACTCTTCAATTAAGCTCCGCTATAAAAGTGGCGTGCGACATAAAGTCAGCAATTATCGTCCCATTAACCATACCTCAATTTGTTCTAGAGTGTTGGAGAGGATAATAAAATGTCGCATGGCCGAACTCGTGTTTTCACGAAACCTTATAAACCACTCCCAGCATGGGTTTCTCAACCAGCGTTCTTGCATGACATGCCAGCTAGAGTTTCTTAACGATGTGACAGAATCTAATGACGCCGGTGAGGCGATTATCATTATACTTTTGGACATGGTGAAGGCTTTTGATCGTGTGCCTCATAAGCGTCTCCTGCTCAAAATAACATCCTTTGGTATACGTGATCCACTGCTTAGCTGGTTTTAGTCATACCTTACAGGCCGCACACAAACAGTGAAAATAGGAGACAACAGCTCAACGCCAAGACCAGTCACTAGTGGGGTGATACAATGAAGCGTTCTTGGACCGTTACACTTTCTCATTTATATATAAGTTATCAAGTTATCAAGCATGGCAAGCTATTCCTATTCGCTGGCGATATCAAACTTGTATACAGCTTCCCTCCTGGCAATCTAAATGCATGTTTGGAAAATATACGGAATGACCTCATGTCATTGGAGATTTGGTGTCAAACTTGGCTGATAGAATATTCAGCCAATAAATCGACTATCGTTGTGCACGGTTGTCACGTACCAGATGGCTCTATAAAGCTGGACGGTCACAGCATATCAACCTTCAACTCAGTACGTGACCTGGGATTGCGCTACTCAAACTCATTTAACTTCGCAGAACATATATCTTTCCTAGTCGCTGAAACCAGACGGACGATAGGTTACAGTAAACACTCATTCTTCCTTCCTGCTGCACGGTTGCACCTTTAAAACTATGCGTACGACCCCAGTTCGAATACTGCACGTTCATATATAGCCACCTGCGCAAGTCTGATAGGCTAACTCTGGAAAGCCCTCCAACGTGCATTCAAGAAAAGTTTATTGGGTTATCCATCTTCTCTGAGCTACAGAGAACGCTGCCGGACGCTTGTACTCGATCCTCTATGGTTACGGCAGCTCAAGCTCAACCTTTCACTCGTATAGTTTGGTCTATGGCAGTAAATTCACCGTCAGCTTTACGACTAGCTTACAACACAGGTCAAAGTATAACCTCAGAAACAAGGACTTCACTTTGACGGCTCCTAAATCTCGGAAATACTGCGTTCAAATTTTTTCCTAGTAAAATATTCCTACATTTGGAACACACTCCCGTATGCAATTAGGTCCACTAAGAACACACTAATTCAAACGAAACTTAGAAACTTTCTTAACAATAACGAACGTCATGTCCATTTCCAAGCTCTACTTGTCTGAGGACGTTATCTTCGAAAACTGACCCAACATCTGACGAAAACCCCTGTTTTGGGTGATGTTAAGTCACGCACCTCTCGAACCGATCAAACCTACCGCTTTCAGGATAGACCTTGAACTTTCAGACCTGCCAGCGAACATGATAACATGTCTACAGTCAACACGCATAGTTGTCAATATGCATGCCCGTTAGTAACAACCCAAACATCCTGGCACACTCTTACCCCATACTTGTTGATAGCTTGTGTGTCTGAATTGTAAACCACCAGGCAGAAGCTGGACATCCTAACATCGTTAAAAAACTCAATCTTTTTGTCTCATGACTGCATACCAACCTCGAGCCGCAACTCTTCCTTTTCCTCCCCTAATAGACCACCCGAAAACTTCTCGGTGTTGTTAAACATTCTTCTCATTCTACATACCGTCTGTACAAAGATAGTAGACATCTAAATTCAACAATAATCGTAAACTAGGAATAGCTTATAATCGATCTCCTTTCGCGTTATTCAATAGCAGCTGTTCGCATGTGGCATATATTTCATCAATCACCGCAATGCTATTAACGTCACATAGGAGGTTATGCCAGAATATCACATGTTCCATTGTTCGTCATAGCTCACATAGTTGGTTTCACGTTATCCCGTTTATCGCATAATTCCTCTCTCCAGTCTTGGTTTCACTGATATATCCCGCGCGAGAAAACATCCCACCCCGCCCGGACTCTTAAAATTTCGCAGTGGTTGTGCACATCGCGAGCTCCTCAAAATTCTTAGGAATTTGAGCGAAGATTGATGTCCGGTCGAGAGGTCGATGCATTCCTCGCGAAAGTATATGCGTTCCCACCTCGCCCACATCATGAAAAAATATTCTGCACATTTTTCGGGACTATCTACATGGAATAATGAGCAAATTCTTCGCCAATACACCCTCTTCATCCTCCGACCACCGTTTTATTGGCATGACCTTGAGCATCAGGCCAACGATCACATTGAGGAGTCCAAATTGATGTAACAAATCAATTATTCCATCGAATCGTGCAGACCCCAAGCACTATCTTCTCAGAACCATCAAGCTCAAAGTTTCCTGCCTAGACTTGAATTTTCCCTCCATATAATGTCTAGTTTTGTCCGTTTTGTCGCTCTACTCACATAGCTGACTCGTTGTACAATCATTAAATTTGGTGTTCATTTACGTATATGCTAAAAATCACTGCGTTGATCACGCTCTCCTGAGTGTGTTTCTCACAAATGCGTCAAGAAATATACCATTATTATTATGTGATATTTGGGTGAAACCGCAGGTAATGCAGCAGTATCCGATTGGGACAACGGTTGGGCGCAGGCGTCCCCTAGCCTCAGTCACTGTGACAGGCTGATTCGAATCGGATATCAGCAACTGTATACCACCAAATTTGAGGGTCACTGTAATACCACTCCACCAACGATCAAATCTCGGATACCCAGGATGTCACCTCCGTATGCCTAATGAAGACTTCATCGGAGGTATTGTCGCTGTCTACTTAATGATAGGCTGTGCGTTCCACGTACTGCCATAAATGTCGAAACAGCATAGAAGGAAAGTCTTTTCTCTTCATTTGTCGCATTACGGTGGGATCATTGGAGCACGTTGGAGCAACGTTACGAGAATTTGGATACCAGTGGGCTACTAACCCAAAGTCCTGTGATCCGAACCGTACCAAAGTGAAGTAAACTGATCTAAACCAAGCTTAAATTAGCCACCTTAGAAGCCAGTTTCACGCCATGTCAGACCACTACGAAGCCTGCTTGTGTCCCTCGTGTGGCTGCAAATTCCTTACCACAGGTTGTTGACGATGTAGACATCGTTATGAGGTCGCCGTAATTTACATATTGGTATAAGGTGCGAAACCTAACAGTGGTTAAACAAGTTGGTTTGTCCTAACGCAGAAACCTTAAATAAATAAATAATATATATTTCCCAACGCATATGTGAGAAGCACGCTTGGTTACGCGCGATCACTGTGGATATTTGCAAACCATACATAAACGAATAATTTAACAGTAGCACAAACGTGAAGTTTCTTGCAAGAATTACGTGGTCAAAAAGGAAACGACTGTAGTTTATGGAAATTTCACGCACGCAACAGAGAAATAGGTAGTTCGCTTATTTCACCGATTCAGTCTCAAAAAAATGGGATGTTACACTAATTCACTGTTTACAAGGTTGTATGATGAGCGACTTTTCAAATATTTCAAGGTCACTCCGGGAAGGTGTCCAACCGCACCTTTGGAATTTTTTGCTGTTAGGGAATAAAACTGGCGTCCGGAAATTGTCTAGATAGATCGGCTTTGGCGAGGCATGGCGGAAAATCCCAAAATCAAGCAGATTTCAACGCAGGATTTCGCCGATTGCTCAAAAACGTCACAAAGTTGAACATCCCGTTAACCGTTCAGCTTAGACGAAGTTCCGTGCGTCCATCCGTCGCAGAAACATTTCCTCGCTCAATGGATAAAATGGGAATCGGGAGGGAGAACGTCATTCCACACGTTAGATGAGAAGATATGGGGTTATAACATTTACTATGACAGGCAATATATATGGGGAATTTTTGACAAAGAACTCGTTCGATACTATTATTACTAGGGAGAACAGACCTAGTCCAGCCTCACCGCCCTCATCAATTCTTGGTCTGCCTTCCTAAGCTCTTCCTCACACCCTCTTTTGCCCGTGAAATCCAGCAAGGAGGTAGGTTTCAAGTGCATGTAAACGAACTGCCTTAGTCTGCTCATTGAATTGCTGGAAACCAGGCAGTCAAATTTTGACACACAATATTTGCTTTCACTTGGACCTGGTTTACAGGTGACATCAGTGACAGTGAAATAAGCGTCCTCGATTATTCACTTTACCAAACTGGCTCCGCTCGAAGGAGAATCAGGTGTTCTGCGACTTTCCTTCGGCAGCTTCTTCCGACACCCATGGCTATCGCTGGATTACACTCCCTCGATAAATATGCCGCTTTGTGGCTTCAGCTGATGTCGCGGAGCCGAGGATCACTCCTAATAGAGGTTATCTGTCATTCCATATCGTTTGGTGACTCTCAGGACAACACCGTTCTCGTAAACCCGGACAACTTCCTGGGACAACAACGCCTCACTCATCTGTTTATTACGAGTGACTCTAATGCACTCATGATAAACTGCGCATCAGTTTTTCACTAGAACTGTGAAAGCGGATTCGCTACTTACTTATCGATGCTGATACGACGGAAAGCGTGGACACAGAATGTCAGCGCCCCGACGAGGCATCGTTTCCGTCAAATTCCCTTTCTGCTCGACTTAGTCATCGCTAATGAAAGCCGCCTGGTAGACCGATTGGTCATCCGTCCCCCACTTGTAGGCAGTGGTCACACTGCTAACTTTTGATCTTACTTGCTACTGGTTGCAACAACCAGCAGTGTCCACATTTCGAAATTTTATTCAGGTTGATTTTAACGTCATGAGGACCCATCTAGTTTTTTCTCATCTTGATTAGGACTCAGCGGACCAGAGGGCATCTCAGAAGACGAACGCGAACTGTGCGGTTTTTCTCTCCGGCCACCTCTTCCGCAAAGAATAAGTCCTCCCTTCGATGACTGTTCCCATTTATTCGTGAGTCCTAAGCTCACGAGAGATGAGAAGGACCTGAACATGTTTTACATTGTTCGAACTAGGTACAGGTGGGACATCCGTGAACATACAACACTCTTACAAGCGAAGGTCCTCCAGAGAACCCGCGAAAACAGAATCCTCATATTTAGGCGTAGGCGACGACAGAGAACTATCGGACATTCAGCACTTTCTTTGCTACTGCTTGACGGAGAAGCTACATTAAACTCCCTAATTGTGACCGACTTATTCAGACAGTACTGCTCAGCAGTCAATAACGTCGCTTTGTCCACTCGATACCTTAAATTAACGTTGAAGAGCTTCTTACAGCCGCTCGTTACTGCTGAGTTTTCTGTGCTAGATATTGAAGTTCTTTTGTTCAAGGTTATTTCGAGCAGCGCATTGGTTCTTGGTCAAATGCATCCGAGAGTTCTTAGAGAAGTATCTGTTAGACCGGCAGAACCCCTTCATATGCTATTTGGAAATATACTGCACACTGTCATTCTCCCTGGTGCTGGAGGAAAGGCGACAGACATTCCCAGGTTTGAAGCTGACGGCTGGCACTCTCCGGTTGGCTATCGGTTAATTGACCTTACAACCATCCCGTGCGAGAAGATGGGACGCCCACTGAAACGTGCCATCTTCAAATAGTTCTTGTCGGACCATATTGTTTCCGTCACCCAGCATGGTTTCTTTCTTAACCGTTCATGCATAACAAACATCCTTAATTTTAGGGATTGTCCGACGGGGGCCAAAGACAATGGCTTCGTTTCAGATGCTATCCTCCTCGATTTTGACAGGGCTTCTGATCGTGCCCCACGCGGACCCTGTAAAAAGGGGGTGTGTATAACACTCAAGAGGGGGTTATTCGCCGTGTCGCCTTCTTTCTTAACAGTAGAACTCCGAGAGTCAAAACCGAATCAGGCCTTTCGTCTTAATCTTCCGCTTCTACAGGCGCTCCCTAAACGTGGGCGTTAGGTCCTCTGTTATTTCTGATTTGCGCTAACAACAATACTGTCAGCAACACCCTCCTACACGTCGACGACCTAAAACTCTAGGATGTTATTGTAGCGATTATAATAAATAATATTCTGATAGTCGCATTCCTCCGTACATTTTTGATTATTATTTTTTTCACCTACTTTTGTTTTAGTCAAGCTAGCCATTTCGTAGCATCCGTTCCGGGGCTAAAAAGACAACTCGCTCCATGCCTCGCTAGCTTGACGTGTTCCTCTGTACGTTCCATTTTTCGGGGTCGATACTAATAAACAAGGATGAACGCACTGAATCTTTGTTCTTCATTGCCGATCGGTTTTCTATGATGAATACCGACTGGGTATCATTCTGCCGGATCATTTCTAACACATTTAACGCAGTGTACTACAAATGGGCCTGAACAACATTAAGCGATGAACGGACGAATGCAGTATCCTACTAGATTAGTTTCAGCGATTTGTACACGAGTTCGAGGCTGGACCCAATCTATACGGATCCAGTCAGTTTGTTCGTACCAATGTCCGGCGGTTTTCCGTTGAACCAAAAGGCAGATTTTGGAAACAGGGTGTAGCACCGTTCTTGGGGGTTACGAAAAGTATCAAGAACAACGTAACATAATAATCTAGCGGGATACCGTAACTTACTGACCTGGCAGCTTCTTAAGTAGATGTGAATCCGATAACAACTTGATACGGTCCCTAGAAGAACAGCTAACAATATGTAGTCGAAGATCGTTCCAGCAGTTGATGGGGGTCGGAGATCAAGGCTTATAGGGCTTCTTGACGTGACCTCTTCGGCTGTCATCTGCTACTAGCGTGAAGAATTGCTCTAAAGAGAAGGTGCGTGAGAATTAAGTCACCGCGGGGTCGTCGAAATTCAGGTGGATAAAAATCAAGAATTTCGGGGCGAGACTCGTAGGAAATGCCGCAGGCCAGTGACCATTTTGGTGGCTACTCGCTGGCAGTTTAAAGGGCGAGTATGTCTTTTTTCAATCCGGTGGAAACGACGTGATTAGCATACTCGAGCAGTGGCATTATACAGATTCTGTGATGCATTTGAAAGTCGTGCTTTTCTATGTGGGGGAAGGCTTATTTTATCATTCCAAGAGTCACAAATCCCCTTTTGGCGGCCAACTCTTGGTTGTAAGAGAAGGATAAATCAGACGATAGCCAAACCCCTAGGCTCTTTTTAAGGCCAACCTCCGCGATATCTATTACACTTTGCTCACTCCGTATCACGAATAAGTTCCCGGAATCTCCTTCGAGCGACATGTGCGTACACTTGCTGTCCTTTAAAAGGAGATTCCAGCCATCTGATCAACACTTACTACGGCCAAGTTCAATCTGTAATGCATTAGGGTCACATGCATTCCAGATTTTCAAGTCATCAATACAAAGAAGGGCGTTGCTAGAAATAAGCTCGGGGAGATCATTGATGTATATCAGAAACAACAGCGGGCCAAACACCGATCCTTGAGGAGCTTTTTCGGAAAACCGGAGACAGAAAATAAAGGTCCGAGCCGGTTTTTACTCTGGAAGTCCTGGTACCAAGAAAGGAAGTGGTCCAACACAGAACCACTCCTTGGATCTTATTAGCTTTTAGTTTATTTACAAGAAGACCCCGTGGAATACGGTCAAAAGCTTTAGCAAAGTAGCCTGAGATAGCATCCGAGGTGACCATTGTCTTTGACCTCCGTTAAGCTACCCATGGAGATTAACATATTGGTTATGCCTGAAACATCGGGAAGAAAGCCACACCGAGTCGGAAAAACAAGGTTTTTTGGGAGAAACGTTTGAGGATCGCGCATTTCAACTGTCGCTCCATTATCCCGCGTAGGATGCTGGTAAGGCTGATCAGCCGATAATTCGTGTGACAGTGACGATCGCCTGCTTTAAATAGAGGTGTTGCAGTAGCCTCTTTCTATGCCTCCAGGAGAGTGCCTGTCCAAAGTGTCTGTTCAAACAGACTAAAAGGGGGCACCGTCAAACAGAGAGCCGCTTCTTTGAGGATCCGAGGATGGATCGCGTCTGATCTCATGACACTATATGGGTTGATGTTAAACAAGAGATCCTGAAAGTCAAGCACTGAGAAGTCAACTGTCGGGAGTGTGTATTGGGGGTATCTCTGCGGGGGAACTGGATTCCATTTTGGCGGAACCACGTTGTAGACTTCTGCGTAGTGTTCTCTGAACATCTTGGTAACAACTTACGGTTTGGGGGAGGTTTGGCCATCGGAAAGCCGCATGTACTTGGGAAGGAAATTCTTATTCTCGCGAGCCACCAGAAAAATTTTTGAGTGTACCTGTTGGGTGTGTTGATGGATTTTCCGCGTGCACCTGTTTTTATCGAGCGAAAGGCTTCTAAATCCTCTGGCTTACCCTTGGCTTCTGCTTGGAGAATAGACGAGAACGGACTTCACGAAGACGACGTTTGTTTTGCAGAATCGGTGCACGGGAGGACTTCCTAAGTTTCAGCTTCGTGAATGGCAGCTTTAAAAGTGGTAGCTTAGGTTCACTGAGTCAAATGTAAGGCCGTGTGTACTTAAGAACGTCCTTGGTGCTTCAAAGCCTGCTTACTGGGAGTTTAGGCGTGAGGTCTCTGTTGGAGAATTTTGGAGCCAGTGACAGATGAAGTCAAGGGCTAAAAGAATGTGGTCACTATGCCTCAGCAGTCGTTCGAAGACCACTATGTCTACCAGGTGAGCCTCGCTCATGATGACTAGATCCAGCAAGGACAGTGTCTACCTGGGTGTTGCCTTGTAGGCAGTTCGACTTGCTCTATCCAGGCTTTCTCACAGATGAACACTGCCAAGTGTTTTGAGAGTCCGGAGTCAGGGTCCTCATCAGAACCCGCTTTATAATTGGGTTTGTGTGCGTTGAAGTGACCCATGATAAGAAGATGGGAGAAACACGGGGTAGAAGTGAGAAGGGCTAGAGCGGCAATAGTGGCCTCGTCGTTGGATGCACTACACGACGGCGAACGGTACATGGCTCCAACAAGGAGAGTGTCACGTGTACGAATTTGGAGTTCGATTCCAGGTGTGTCGCGAATCCCCGGGGAGATAAATTCCCTCACGAACTCTGACACGAGGAGCTTCTGGCTTAGGAGGACGGCACAACCTCCCATGCGTCCACGGGAGGAGTCCGTTCGGTACAAATAGTGACCAGGGACATACGGTTCGTTATCACTGATATCCGCGGAAAGCCAGGTCTCTGTAAGGGAAGGAATGTGACTGCTGGTGTCGTGGGCTAACTATTTAATTCCTGGTAGTTTGTTCAGAAGGCTCAGACAGCTGATTTACACGCACTTGAAGGCTACCTCATTGTTTGGCTGGGTGCAAAAAGAGACAAAATTGAGCGAGGTAATGTCTGAGAAAGCGGACTCATTAGAGAGAAGAAAGGCGTAATTAACGGTGTAGCTTCGTGGGTATTCTTGGGGGGTGTCGGCCGTTTCATCACAGCCTGGGCATGTGTGAGCGTCCCTGTGGAACGCTTCGTCCACTTCTGTTGGCCCAAGGTGGATGACCTTCGGACCGCCCTTGCTTTCAGATTTTCTGAAGGGTGACTCGCAGTTTTGCACTCTTGAAAGTTTGGATTGGGTCGTAGAATAAAACAGAACTTACAACTAAATGAACCCAGTCCGGCAGAGAAAAAAGCCGCTGGAGTGGGCCATTTTGGATGCAGGAGGTGATCCCAGCAGACTCTTGGGTTATAAGGCCAAGGAACAAAATAGGTTTTGACAGAAAGTTTTCAGAGTAGAATGACCGGAGTTCTAGGAGAAGAGTAGGTATCCCTAACATCTTTGGGATCTGCTCCTCCAGACCCTTGCTTCTCCACAGACGATTGACCGCAAAATGGTATGGGGGCAGCAGCTTCTGATGTGGATGCTTGCGTTGGTTTGTCCGGGAAGATTGATCCCCTCTTAAAAGCAGGGATAAGGACCTTTACATTAGCTTGCATTTTGGGGTCAACTTTGATGCATGATCTTGTTCTAGCAAGCTGGGAGCCCTTTTGCCGCTCCTGCAATGGGCGATCAAGTGAGGCTGCCATGAGATTAGCGTGCTCTTCTTTAGTTCCGCCGCTTTGTCCGAAACTTCCTCTGTGCTAATCCTGACAGGTAACGTCACAAACAGTCCCATTAGCATCTTGTTAGCTTTGGAACAAAGATCGCCAGCTAGAACCATGTTTGTCAACTCTAGGGAGAGAAAGACGCTCAATACCGCTCCGGCTTGTTCTCTTGGAGAGGATGTGGTGGAAAATCGTCCATGCAAAACAAGCCTCTTCATCCGGAGTACCCTGTCCTTCAAGCTCATCGTGACGTCCTCAGTATGAGCTGTGGACAAATCCACAGCCTTACGAGCAATCGCCACACCTGGAATGGCGAGGGCAGCGTACTCATTCAACGTGTTCAGTTCTGACTCCATGTCAGATGATGCTCTCTGAGTGTCACTCAGGGGTTTTTCTACTGTGGCTATCTGTGCGCTAACAGTCTTAGACACCTCGCAGCTACACTTGCAAATGTTTGGTTTCTGCTCACTCGGGGTAGCGAGCAAAGCGTCCAGCATGGCCTCGGGTGGGGTACTGCTTCCTCGAAAAAGACAGCTCAAACAGATAAACGGCATTTTTGGAGAAATGAGCGAAGCGTACTGGCCCTCCCTGTGGCCGGTACACTTAAAATGATACCAGTGTAGGCACGTCTGACAATGCATACCATTTTGAACAGTCGTGCAGCAGCCCAAATGACCACAAACACCCGACATCTCCGATCCACCAATGCTGTTGGATCAAGTGCGTGTCGTTGTGTTACGGTCTGGAGCAAATATGACAGGTGCTGACGCTAAGGAAACTCGAAGTTAAAAACAAAACGGATGCTATAGAACCCGAAAGATGCAATACGCAGTGAAGTATCATGTTATCCGACAACGACTAACAGTGATCTTATGTGATATTTTGATACGCTGGGCACCAGAAGAGCAGAAATGTGGATAGACAATGACAGCTGGAAAATCCGAACCAAATTTTGAGTTACCCACGTAACAGAGATGACACTGTGTGCTCACATGTTACTCAGTGGAGATTCTGGCGATAGCTTCATGCGTCATGGTGTGTTCACCGCAGCAGATATAGTGAAAATCGATCAGAAGGAAGATCCGGACATCTGACTGTCGTCCAAATTGTTCTTCGCGTACCATCATAAGATGGCAGCGAAAAGGTATTTGCCGCTCTTAGAATGTTCAGGCGCAATTTCGTCCGCACAAACAAAAAAGCGTTTCGCACGCTTCACGGGGCTCACGTATAACCTCTCCCCGAATATGCTCATCAGATGTTGAGCTTGTCTAGCGTGTGGAAATCACAGACCAAAGAAATATCGCGTACGAGTCTTGACTGAAATTCTGGATTTGCGTCCGCTTGAGTTTCGACGGCTGCACAATGATTCAATTGTCAAACACTTCTTCTTTAGAGTAGGTCTCGTAGAACAGTTTTTCGCCGTTGCGAATTATGACGGTCGGCGAGGACATGACAGAAAGCTGCTCAAGCTACGCCATCGGATCTCCCTCGAGCAACAGCACTTTTCCTTATAAAATAGTTAATCGGTGGAACCTTTCGAAGCTCTCAGCAACACTTCCAGAGATGGCTTCAAAGCAGCGTTCGAACCTCACCTAAATATCCATTAAGCAAGTTATCTCACCCCGTTCTTGGTACTTAGTGTAATCTCCAAGTGTGGTTCAGCGATTCGGCGATTGATACGCGGGTTCGAGGCAGAAGCCAAAGATTCCCGGATCCAGTTGGTCTTCCTTACTCAGTGTCAGCAGGCGCTTGATGATTTACAAGGCGATCATTGAAAACGAGTTGTAGGACCGTTCTTGAGGATTACAGTGAATACCAAGAAAAAAGTATGATTACTCGCAGAATGCAACTTTAGATAAACGAGAATCAAACAAAGCTTTGAAACGATCCGTAAAAGCGCTGCTGACGACCTCAGAAGGAGAGCTGTTCCAATGGTTGACAGCCCTGTAAGAATAGAACTGCTGCCCAAGAAAGATCCGAGGACGGAGCTTGAAAAGCTTCCTCGTCGGCGGTCATCATTCGCTACAAAAAAAGAACTATTCTACAGGACCTACTCCGAAGAAGTGTTTGAGTATTAAATCACCACGGAGTCTTCGACATTCAAGTGGGTACAGGTCAAGAATTTCAAGTCGAGACTCGTAAGTTACTTTACTCAAGCCCGCAACCACTTTGGTAGCAGCAGGCTGGACACGCTCGACGTCTATGTTTTTTTCAAGCTGGTATACACGACTTGATTCGCATACTCGAGGAGCGGTCTTATATGAATCCCGTAAAGCGTTTGAAAAGCTTTATTGTCTATGCGAATGAAAGTAAGCCCATCATCATAAGAGTGGCAAATCCCTTCCTTGCCGCTAACTCATGGTGATACGTGAAGGACAAGTTAGAGGAGAACCAGATGCCCAGATCTTTCTTCAGATAGATTTTCTTGATATCCACTGTGCTAGACGCACTATGAATCACGAAAGCATTGCAAGAATCCCGATTGAATGGCATGTGAGCGCATTTATTGTCATTTGTTGAGAGACTCAACTCCTCCTACTAGCGCTTGGTCGCGTCAAGATCAATCCATCGTGCACCGAAATCAGTAGCATTCCAGATTTTTACGTCGTCCGCGTATAAGAGGGCGTTGCCAAGAATATTCTTTGGAAGGTCTTTGATTTAAATGAGCAATAACCAAGGACCTAGCAATGACCATTCAGGAACTCCCGCAGAAATGGAAAGAGACAAAAAGTCTGATCTGGTCTCGACTCTAAAAGTTCCATTATCAAGAAAAGAGCCAATCCAGCTAAGAACCTGTCCTTGAATACCATAGGCTTCCAGTTTGTGTTTCAGCGGGCCGTGTGGGACACGGTCAAAAGCATTGGCGAAATCAAAGAAGATAGCATTTGAGATGAGGCCATTGTCGTTGGTCTCCGTCAGACTATCCATGAAAATAAGCACGTTTGTTATGCATGACTGAATAAGAAGTAAGCCATGCTGGTTGGAAGAGAAAAGATTATTTAATAAGAAGTGATTGAGTATGGCGCACTTTGATAGGCGCCCCATTATTTCGCACAGAATGTTAATAAGGCTGATTGGCCGATAGCTAGTCGGAGAGTGCCGGTCACTCACTTTAAATATAGGTGTGACCGTCACCTCTTACCATGCGCTAGGGGAGAGGCCAGTCTGGAGTGTTTGCTTAAACATCCTGCAATGGGGTTCGGCCAGACTAACGGCTGCTTCCTTGAGTATTCTTGGAAAGATCATGTCAGAACCCATTGTAATGTGTGAAGTAACCTTAAGTCGAAGGTCTTCAACATCTAGCACAGAAAACTCAGCGGTCACGAGTGGCTACCTGAACTTCTGCAGCGGTAGGACAGGATGCCAGCTCGGGGATGCGACGTTGTAGACTGTCGAGTATTACTCCTTGAATAACTCAACCACAACTAGGGAGTCAGATGGAGTTTCCGCGTCGGGCAGTCGTAAAGAAAGAGCTAAATGTTCGTTTTTTCTTATTCGTTACATATGTTTGTATAAGAGGTTTTTGTTCCCACGGGCTCTGAGGAGGATTTTCTCTTGTACGAGCTTGATGTGCTCGCGGATTTCCCGTCTACACCTGTTTCTGATAATGTGAAACGTGCTTCGGTCTTTTAAGTTTCCTGCAAGCTTATGTTTTGCGAATAACTGTGAACGGTTATCGAGAAGTCGACGTATGTTGCGCGAAATGGGCGGCCGATAAGAGAAAGTGCACAGTTTGCATGGTATAAATAGGTCGTCCACCATCTGAATTGCGCTTTGAAACGTATGGTAGTTCTGGTCCACGGAGTCCAAGTCAAGAAGAAGTTGGACTTGGTAGGTTTTCAGACCGTTAAAATCAGCTTGAGGAAAATTTCGAGCTGTGGACCTTATTACTGGTTGTGACCAATAACAGATAAGATCAAAGGCCGACAGAGAGTGGTCACTGTGTCCAAGGGGCGGCTTGATGATCACTCTGTCTGCCAAGTGGCTCTAATCAGTGATGACTAAGTCGAGCAAAAAGAGAATCTTATCAAAACGATGTCACATCGAGGCGGCGACGTGCTGGGTCCACGCTTTTCGTCGTAACAGCGTTGATAAAGAAGTCGAGAATCCGCTTTCACAGTCCTGTTGGGAAACTGATGCGCAGCATATCTTATGTGCAGTAACGTCACCCATAATTAGCAGAAGAATAAAACATTGTATGCCTAGGAAGTTGTTCGGGCTTGCCAGAAGAATGTCGACGTCGGAGATGTCGGATGAAGGAGAACGACAAATAACCACCTCTAGCAGTGAGTCTTGGCCACACAGTGGTAGTCGAAGACACAGAGCGTCACAGTTGTCGGAGGAATGGAAGCCACCGATAACCATGGGTGTCGGGAGACACTGCCGAAAGAAAATCGCAGAACCCCCGATTCTCCTTCGAGCGGAGTCAGTTCGGTGAAGTGAATAGCCGAGTACGCTTAGTTCATTGTCACTGATGTCACCTGTAAGCCAGGTATTCGTGAAAGCAAATATACAGGGTTGGGTGTTGAAAACTCAATTGTCTGGTTTCTGGTAATTAATTAAACAGAATCAGACAGTTCGTATACATGCGTTTAAAAGTTACTCCCCCGCCAGATTTCGCGAGAAAATAGAAAGGAGGGTGCAAGGAGGAGCCTGGGAAAGAAGTCCTGGAAATTATGAGGGTGGTAGGGCTAGACTCGGTCTGTTCTCCCGAGCTGTTCTGACGGCCCTCCTTAGAGGCTGTAGGCGCGATATCACAGCCTGTTCGTAGGTCAGCGGACCTACAGGGCGTCTGACCATCATCCTTGCTGCTGCAACTTGCGCCATCTGCGCTTCTGTCAACGTCCGCTGCTTGGGGGTGTTTAGGAGTTTTCATCCACAGAAAATTTGACTTCTTCGTTTGCTGGTTGCTGGGTTTGGAAGATGGCAATGCACGCTGTTATGCGGCTATTGAAGAAAATATTTATGGGGTTCCGTCAAATTGTTGCTTTTTGAGTTGCGGGAGGCGGCCCTAGCAATCTGCTTTAGTTCCGAAATTCAGGGAGGGAGAGTTTTCTGCAGGGCCGTTTGGTGGGTTTCGGTATGGTTAACTCTGGAGACGGTTTTTGCGCGGTGTCGGTATCCCCAATGCTCGTGTCTGTGTCTGGGGCGTCGGCCGTTCGAACGACTATGCAGATGGTGCCTCAGTTTTTTACAACGGGCACAAGGGTCTGAGGTGAGACTTCGAGAATAGAAACTACGACTTCATTCCCCAGCTGTAGCTTCTGATCTGCCATGATTCGTGACTTAGTATTAGTCCGCTGTTCACGTCACGCCCTCTCTTGTTCGGAGCAGCCAAAAGATACACCATTCAGATGTGCGTTGGTGGACTTCAAAACCTCTGTTCTTCTCACCACGACCTCGGGGCTGAGCATGGCTCGCGAAGTTACCGAAAGGCCACGTGACTTCTTGGTTGTCTTGGCCCGCAGTCTACTCGCGAATACCGGGTGCGTGACATCCGGGGATAATGAAGTCGCCGAGAGTGTTGTAGCCAGCCCTGTTGGAGAAGAGGTTGTAGGGTAGCGGCCCCATAAAGCAACTCTCTTCTCCCTGAGAACGTTTTCCTACATTTTTATTGTCACCTTTCCTATGAGTGCAGTTGGTAGGGCAACTGCTTTTCTTGTGATTTCAACACCAGGGAGAGTAAGTGCTATATACTCATTCAGAGAGTGTAGTTCCAGCTTCAGTTAGGACAGATTCCGTTGATAATCCTCCATCTTGTTCCCCATGGAAGAAATGAGAGGAGATACAAAACTAAGAAAAGCCCCGTATTTACAGTCGCAGGTTTTCTGCGTCACTCCAATTGACGTGGTGTGCGTAAGAGCAGTCAGCGGCGGAGCGATGCCTTGGCTTTCGTCAAACCTGCAACTCATTCAGATTCAAATGAGAGTTGAAGAAACTAGCTGTTTGTACTGGTGTTCACCAAGGCCGGTGCATTGAGGTGATACCACTTATGATACTGGTGGCACTGCATATCTTTTTGTACCGACATTTCGCACCCGTACCGGCCGCAGACGCTTTCTGACACAGACAGTGTCCGCTTAGTGCCAGTACCGCTAGATCTGACACGGGTCATGGTCGACAAGGATGAGTAATGTGCGATATAGGACATTTGGTTTTCAGTGATTCACAAAAAAACGAAACAGATACGAGAAAGCGTGATGAAAAAAGTCGGATACTACGTAGTGCAAGTAATCCAATAAATAACGAATCGTTGTGTTATTCGATAATGGGAAACAGTATTCTTATGCAGGTTTTGATGCACAGGGTACCAGTAAGACAGAAATATGATTAGACAGTAACAGCGAGAAAATTTAAAATAAATTTCGAGTTGCCCGTTCAAAAAGTGCCACATCTTCAGTTCAGTTACGGTCTATCAGATCAACAGACGTTCGCTTGACACTGAGCGTGAAGAGACAACTGTATCCAGATACCTTGCGTTTGCGCGTCAAACCCGTGTAGAAATCGCTGAAACAAAATACACATTTCAAGCTGATACCTGACCTGATAGCCAAGGTCATGCCAGAAATAGGTTTTTTGAGGATGATGGCAATGCACAGTCGGGAATTTCGCCATTATTGGTAGCAAATGACCTCAGAAAAACGTAGAGAATCTTTTCACGTCAAGGAACAGCTGTAGATTTGATTCTTGTAGGATTAAAAGGCCGGCTTCTGGACGGGACATTGATATTTGCCAATATTGACGGAATTTTGCATACCTTACGAATCGTTCAACTAATACGGGATTTTGAATGTCTAAACTTCGTGGAATATTTTCTCGCGGTATGTGTATTTAAGTAATCAAAAATTGAACCACGAACCACGTGATAATTGGGAGAATATGAAACGATCATGTGCACTACAACGAATAATGGGATATATACTTTTCTAGCAGGGACTTTTTAAATGTGAAATTAATAACTTTGTTAGTTAATGAAGTCTACAACACTGGCAAACAGTCATTGTATACTACGAAAAGAAAATCGACTGACGGCTTTTTCTAGTTTGTGAGGGCTACCAAATTTTGATGTCGATTGGCCCTATGCGGCCCGAATATAGATTGAAAGGGTGGTTACTAGTACAAGGGTTACCAAGTGGTTTATTAGGTGCGGAAGAAACGGGTGGTGAAGCGAGATCATCAAATCATTTGAGACAAGCTGAACAAGTAATTCATTCTTGATTTTCCCCAGCAATTTTAGTGTGCGTGGCTTTTGCATAGTGGTGAATAACCAGACACAGCTGTTTACAAATAAGCATGACCTATGAAACTACCGAAATGATTACATTTGTAGAGTCTTACCCGTATGCTTTTTGTTACGCACTATTCTACATGCCTATTGTGTTCATTGTACATATTAACTACTTGTCTATAGTTTGAATCAATACACACTTGGTCCTCGCGCGTTTCGCCCTCTGCTTTCACGCGGTCGTGGTTATCGCAGGCTAACCCTGGCAACGCTCTTTTAGCAAGCCGAAGGAATCGAATTAGCCGTGATCTTTGTTATTATAAGGGAGAATCTCCTCCCAATACGCAGCAGATTTAGTGTGATGGAATCTATTGTGGACAGCTACTGTGAATCCTCGTGTTTGATTGGTAGTACTGTTGCCCCAACTCTTCGTTCCACTGCATATTTTTGGTGGACCAGCGTTCGTTTATTTCCTTTTATTTCTACATAATCCCATAACTCTCGAAAGGTATTTCGAATTTTCTGCTTCCTTTTAACATGGCTTTGATTTGCTCAACTCGAGGTTATCTTTGACTTCAGACGAATACGCCCGTAAAAGTTCCTGTATAATTTTATAGTTGCCAACCTTCCCGAACAGGTCGCTACCGAGGTCGCCGACTTCATCTACACTCGGACCAGCGTTAGTCTATACGACATTTTGAATGCCGCAATCATTAGAAGAACTGCAGCAACCGATGAGCAGAATCTGCGAAAACTTCTGGCAGCAGTAGAGTTGGGTGACAGAACACCTTCGCAGACCCTACGTCACATGACAGCTTCAGAGCAAACATACGGTAAACGAACCAATTCTACGTGAGTTGTGGCACAAAAATCCGCCAGACGACATTCGAGGAGTATTGTCCATACTCGATAAGGACACACCACTTCGTAAGCTTGCAGAGCTTGCTGAACAGATATACGAGAGTTATCAAAGCCGCACAGTATCCCATGTACGTTCACCAGAGGCATCATCGAGCCATAGTTGGCAGATGGAACTGGATGCGCTGATGCAGCAGTTTTCTGATATGGCCGTGCAGCTCTCTGCAATCACTAAACAACTGGCAGTCCAACCAGGAGGCTCTCCCTATCGCCGCCAGTCCCGAAGTCGTTCACACAGATGCGCTGATCGTAACGTGTGTTATTATCATTGTCGATCTGGCTCTAAAGCCGTTCGTTGTGCTAGACCGTGCAATTTCGCTCATGATAACCTTCATTCGGGGAACGCGGAGGCCAAACAGTAATCGCGATGGCTGTTCGTGGCTCTCCAAACTTTCGCCCATTTTATGTGTTCCTCCGTTCCACTCTCCTGAATTTTCTCATTGATACGGGCGCAGAGGTTAGCGTTATCCCACCGAGAGGTGACAACCACAACCTTCAACCGGTATCGTACACACTACAAGCGGCCAATCAGCCAACAATTCCAACATATGGTGAGAAGCTGCTCACTCTGAATCTCGGTCTCAAACGTCAGTTCCCCTGGAGATTTATGGTAGCAGATGTACAACATCCGATCGTCGGAATTGATTTTTTGTCATTCTTTGGACTTATAGTGGACGTTGGCAGCCGGAAACTGGTTGACAGAACAACCGCCCCTTACGTACATGTCAAGGTCACATCAATCAACTCGATTGGACTGTGGTCGGCCTCACCAGATAAAGGCTTCGCAGCCATCCTCCGGCAATTTCCAAAACTAATCAATCCGTCTAATCTAACGTTGCCGCCTAAACACGACGTTTTTCATCACATCGTCACCAAAAGGCCCACCTACATTCGCATGCCCCAGACGTTTGTCATCGCACACACTCCGAGTAACTAAAGCAGAGCTTGAACACCTTCTACGACTTGGTGTTATCCAGCCTTTCAGTAGCCCATGTGCCTCACCCCTCCACATGGTTCCTAAAAAATTACCGGGTGACTGACACCCGTGTGGTGATTACCACGCCCTGAACAACGTCACAGTTCCAGACCGATACCTTATCCCTTACCTTCACGGTTTTTCATTCGGGTTAAACAGGAAGACTTTCTTCCAAAATAGATTTGGTTCAAGCTTAGCACCAAATCCCCACGGCCCGAGAAGATTTCCAAAAAATCGCCATTACCACTCCTTTTGGGCTCTATGAATTCGTCCGCATGACATTTGGCTTACGGAACGCCGCACAGACTTTCCAAAGGTTCATGAACCAAGTGCTTCGTGGTCTTGATTTTGTATACGTTTATATTGACGACGTCATAGTCGCAAGTGAATGCACTCAACAGCACGGGTCACATCCTCGAAAGCTGTTCGAACATTTGACCAAATACGGTGTAACGCTAAACCCTATGAAGTGCACCTTTGGAGTTACTTCCACAGATTTTCTCGGACATCGAATCGACAGTAACGGTATCCGGCCTTTGCCAGAGAAAATTAGTGCTGTCAAGGACTGCTCACAGCCACAGTCCTTAAAATGTATCCGACGCTTCCTAGGTATTGTCACTTACTGCTATCGTTTTATTCCACGACGTTCAGAGCTTCTGAAACCCCTCACAGACGCTTCGAAAGCCAACCCGAAGCACTTCGTCCTGTCTTCGGAAAGCAATACTGCGTCACCCGCAGCCAAAGAAGCCTTGTCAAAAGCCACCACATTAACGCATTTAAGAACATACGAACACTCGCCGCTGATGTTGAAGACTGACGCATCTCTGTCGGCGCTGTTTTACAGCAGGAAGTGAATGGTTAGATCTAGTCCTTGTCCTTTTTCTCCCGAAAACTCCAACCAGCGTAAACGCGTTACAGTACTTTTGGTCGTCAGTTATTGGCTATCTACCTTGCCATTGTTTTTACTGACCACAAACCACTTGTGTTTGCATTTCGTTCCCTCCCAGATTGATACTCCCCGAGTGAAACAAGAAACCTGGACTCCACCTGCCACTTCACTACTGACATCTGTTCTACAGACGGTCCCAGCAATTTCGTCTCTGATGCCTTGTATCGTCCGGATGTTAGTCAAATGTCTACAAGTGCCATCGATTTTCTCTCCCTCGCGAAGTCTCAGGTCAGTGACCCAGATCTTCGCCAACTCCGTGCCAACCCCTCCCTAAACTACGTTATATTCCCTTAGTTCAGCCGGTATATTCACTTACGTGCAATATGTCGCAACCGGTTGTTCGTTTCACACCGGTTTGATGTTTTTAGCCGCTTCCATTCATTATCACATCCAAGCATACGCGCCTCAACGAAGCTAGTCACCGAGGGTTATATTTGGTCAGGAATTCGTAAGGATGTTTGCAACTGAGCCAAACAGTGCTTGAAATGTCAACGTGGTAAAGTCTATCGTCGCACTATCACTACTCTGAAAACTTTTTCTTCACCCGACGGACGTTTTAAACACGTCCATCTCGATATTTTTGGTCCCCTTCTTCCTCCCAACAGTTATACACATCTAATCTGTGTGGACCGATTCACGAGATGGCACATTGTCGTCCCTTTGAACAACACGTCAACGGAAACTATCGCACGCAGTTTTGTCGATTCGTGGATTTAAAATTTTGGCGTTCCGGCTACTATCACCACTGACCGTGGATCTCAGTTTACTTCAGAATTTTTTTGTGATTTGAACCGTGTTCTTGAATGCGAACATATAACGACCACTGCGTACCATCCCTCGTCAAACGGTATGGTCGTAAGGTTTCGCCGTCACCTAAATCGTCTTTAATAACAACATCGGCGGGTAGCAAATGGTCTGATCGCTTAACTCTTATTCTTCTTGCCTGCGAACCACTTTTAAGGAAGATATTGGGGGGACCGCGGCAGAACTCGTAACGGTTGTACATTATGTATTCCTGGAGAGGTTCTCTCTAAATTCTTGATGCATCTGAGTCCTGACGCGAGTTATGTCACGAATCTAAGGAACCACACGCGGCGTATTCAACCTTCACCCCCACGGAGAACGCTGCGTGAAGAACAAATTCATCGTGATTTGCGAACTTGTTCTTTTGTTTTCATTCGCGTTGGTTCGCTTAAAATACCTCTCAGCCACCACGTGAAGGTCCTTTCAGAATGCTTGAACGTAAAGACAAGTATTATATCCTTGACAAAAACAGAACACGTCGCTCGGTGAGCATTGGCAGATTAAGAGTTACTTACATGTCCGTCAGAAAATAAACATGCCGATGATTTCAGACAGCGTCCCCTAGATCCGTCAACCGACTCACAAAACCTTTATCGGTCTACCCAAACCATGTTTGACACTAGTGATCATACCCTTTTTCCTGCCTGCCAATCCAAGACATGCAAACCACACACTCGTTCTGGCCGAGCCGTTAGATGACCCAAAATCTATAAGGGTTATCACAGTTGACTCACTGTCTGATTCTCTAACTATCGAGCGTTTTACTTCCACTCACGTTCTAGGGGGGAGTTATGTAGAATCTGTTGCCCCGTTGCTTTTTGTTACGCACTATTCTACATGCCTATTGTGTTCATTGTACATATTAACTACTTGTCTATAGTTTGAATCAATACACACTTGGTCCTCGCGCGTTTCGCCCTCTGCTTTCACGCGGTCGTGGTTATCGCAGGCTAACCCTGGCAACGCTCTTTTAGCAAGCCGAAGGAATCGAATTAGCCGTGATCTTTGTTATTATAAGGGAGAATCTCCTCCCAATACGCAGCAGATTTAGTGTGATGGAATCTATTGTGGACAGCTACTGTGAATCCTCGTGTTTGATTGGTAGTACTGTTGCCCCAACTCTTCGTTCCACTGCAGATTATTACCAAGGGACGTGTATATATTGATACTCATGTGTTGACCATAGACCTATTTTCTTGTTTGCGTGCAAGATTTTTAAACATGACTAGCTATAAGACCTATCTTGCCAGAGCTATTAATGAGCTTCGGAATCCAGACTACTACCTCTAATGGTAAAACCGATAGGTTCATTCAATTCGAAGAGTGAGTGACGTGACCTCATGCGGTAAGGATGTTGGAATTTATCCACCAGAATGATACTCAATCAGTATTCACTATCGAAAACCGATCGACGATGAAGAACGACCTGAAGAACTTTCGTTCAAACCACGTCGCAAAGCTGCGATTTCTGCCCTTAGGACCTCAGTGTAGGTTGGACCTCGTTTTGAAGTAACCACATTGTCTGAACTACGCGTACCTCCTTTAGAACGTGGAATAGAATGTAATACACTCGAGCAATCAAGTAGTGGTTGAAAACGCTCCATTATTCTATCAGCCAGTTTCGCTGTCTCGCATACGTTTGTGAACGGGCAAAAGAAAATATTGCTTGCGTGGCTTCTGGCAATTTTTGAAGCCAGAGTTCCAGGAGGAGGGCTTCGTCCATGTGAGAGTTGCCGATGAGTTGTTGCATTTCTGCTAGCATCGTTATGAGGTCGTGGAAAAGTTTCTGTATTTGGGTCTTTTAAATAGGTCTCGCCCAATTAATAACTGCCTTTAGTATGTTCTTGTGCATCACCGGTTGGTTAACTATAACATCGCAAAGCCGTGTGGTGACTTCGTTTGGAAGCCTGGCTAACAACAGAGAGAACCTTGGTTGATCAGATAGAATTCCGTGGGTGGAAAATTCTGTTTCTAAGTAAACAAACCAATGAAGAGGGTCATTTTCAAGGAGCTGAAGGATCGCTAGAGCAGTAGTGCCAATGCAGAGGTTGTCCAGGTGCTTAGATAGTACTTCGGACATTGGGTTGTGTTTACACGGTTCAGCTATCAAGAACAAATGATTAGGCGGAAGTGACAACGTATACACGTACAAAGAAAAACACGTGATTACGTGTATATCGATAAAGATAGTAAATATGCAAGGAGGAAAAGTACCGAACGCACCAAAAAGCAAAAGACGACAGTGGCGAAACATTCGAAATTTTCGAGCTCATCAATTGTTGGAACTGATCCAACAAGATGATACCCAGTCAGCATTTATTATCGAAAACCGATCGGCAATGAAGAACAAAGACTCAGCGCGTTGACTCTTGTTCATTAGTATCGACCCTTGAAAGAAGAACGTACAGAAGAACACGTCAAGCTAGCGAGGCATGGAGCGAGTTGTCTTTTTAGCCCCAGAACGGATGTTACGAAATGGCTAGCTTGACTAAAACAAAAGTAGGTGAAAATAATAATAATCGAAAATGTTCGGAGGAATGCGGTTATCAGAATATTATTTATTATAGGCGCTACGAGGAGGATTTTCCCTCAGATGTTAGTAGATCCGTTTTCAAGGATACCGTCTTCTGGTATACAGAGTTTGGAAGTGGACATAAAGTCCTTTATTGTCAGGAATTTCTTTAATCTTTGTCTAAATTCATGATTACTCTTACTGGCTCTAATTGCATGTGGGAGTTTGATCCAAATATAGGGATATTATATTAGAAAGAAATTTGAACGCAACTTTCTTCGGAATTCAAAATTTGCCAAAGTAAACCTCTTGTTTCTGAAGTTGTACTTAGAACTATACTGCAGTTGGAAATTGGTGATGAATCTATTGCTATAAACGGGGATGTACATGAGCGCGACTTTTAGCTTGAGTGGTAACTGTTAAGATCCACTGTTAGATCAACCAAGTCAGCAGAATTTCTCTCTTCTTTTACGACATTGACGTTGTGAAAAGGATCGTTGGTACACTCAAGTGCAGTGCAACGTAATCATTGGGACCCAACTCCTCATCTTTAGACATCATCGTACCCTCTTTGGATGCGTCCTGCACCGCGCGTTTAAAGACGGTGGTCTTGCGGACCATGGGATTTCGACACTCCCCTTCAAGGGGCGTTCTTTCCACTATAATTCTTATAAGTTTAAGGGAGGTTTTGGACATGGCAAGGTTTTGATGTTGTATGAACTGTTCTGCAATCGTTTCTCTCAGGAATTTGGACAAAAGCGGGCAGAATATATTTTTTGTTTTTCTACGAAGATGTATACAGGTGTATGACGATGGATCTATTTTAGCAACTTTCGGAAGTATTTTTTTAACGCATTCAAAGTGCACCGTATGTGATACATTAAATAGGATTGTACTGTTTAGGCGACGCATCCGTTTCGTGATTTCTATTGCTACCCTGTTGAGGAACATGCGTAGGCTCCGAATATTATCCATATTGGGACCTTCAGGCACCTTGCGGATTTATGACAAGGACACAAGATTTTCCTTCAGAAAGCCAAATACATCGTAGGTTGCCTATAGCCAAGCAAGCTATGTCTCTAGCTGACACATCTTACCGGTTAAATCCGCCGATACATTGTCTACAACAATAAAGCACTTAGTAGTTCGAGAAGTGATAGTGGAAGCCACCGGATTACCTCTGTCGTGTGCCGAGCTACCCAATCAAAGGAAAACTGGAACATGAATCTGGGCGGCACTAAGCCGACTCACTTTTTGTAGGAGAACAACAGTGTTTTAGACCGTTATTAAGCGTCAGGCGTCCTCACGTCGTGAGTGACCAGCTTGTTGCTGTGTTGTTCCACGACCCTGCATCTGGCAAATCGGTCGTTCGAAACAGATACGCCTTCAACAGCAGCTAATCGTCGCCTATGATTGGCTGGTGACAGCCTGACCATACTTCCGTCCGTCACAGCGTGTGCGCAAACATTGACTGACTGAACCTTTCCCAATCAAGAAACCGCTCCAATTCAGACTCATTACATCCTTTCCTTTCTGTCCACTCCTCATTCTTGATGGCTCCTCATGGCTTACATCACGGGTCTCTCTTTCCGGCAAAATCTGCTCTCTCAAATATACACGATCTCTTTCAACCCCAATAACGTATGACTCATGTCCACGTGTCCACTGACTTAGATTCTCAGGATTCCCCTTTAGAAGAGATACCGTGCATTCTAGACCTAGAACATTTGCTTTTAAGACGATCAGTATCGACTTCAAAGCGTGAGATAGTGGTTTCCAAGTCAGCCAATCTTGTATCACTGTTGGTTTTTAGTCACCGTAATTCGTAAACGTAGGAATATTTTGAGAAAATTATGAACTCAGTCGAAATCTAAGTAGGTTACATAGAATTGATAGTGCTAAAAACGACAATTATGTGAATAATTTCAAACTCAGTATTGACGCAGTAATCACTTGTCCTTTTTGGACCGAAAAATTAATGGATTTGGCGTATGTCCGCATGAGGTCGAAGTTAAGTTTTGTGCAGGATTCGGTTGATTTTCGTTCGAAATGCTGAATATAATTGATCTCGAAATTAGTCAGAGGTATGGCTACGACTGTGGGTGTTGATTTTAGGCAGCATAAGTAAGAAACAGTGAATTGCTTCGCTGGTTTATGAAGGAACCACGCTGACTTCCTCTCAAATATCGGCCAAGAGTGTGATCCCACAGCTTGAATCCGTTTTATGAAAAAGGCGACTGCTAGGGAGAGTACCGGTCACGTTTGTCACGAATACGGAAAGGTTTTGTGACACAACGCTTCGTTCGAATGCTCAACTTGTCGTGATACCAGCACAACTCACTTGACCTCTGAGGGCTTGTACGCGGAGATACATTCTCGTGTCGACAAGAGGAATAACGTGTTCCGTACGGATGAAATCCTGTCGGAGGGCTGTTGTCCCCACCCAGCCAGTACGCCAGTCATCTGGTGGTATCGGATGAGGCGATCTTTGTGAAATTACGACGAATTCACAACTTAAGGACTCGTAAGAGCTTCTGATGTGTGGCTTGTCACCGCAGTGAATGAAACAGAGGAGTTGGTGGGAAAGCGGTCCTGTAAACCATATTCAATTTGCGTTGTACCCAACAAGGAAGACGGCTCAGCAGCCATAGTAGCCTGTGTCAAGAGGGAGTCGCTGTGTTTCATCTATAGAGGGGGGACCTACCAACTGTTGCATTTGAAACAACAAATCAGACGGTCGCTTACCACCCAGTTGCAGACTTCTCCATAGTTGCCATAGCAGGGCCTGAATTGCAGTGACGTGCTGTTTGAAGAAACCCACCTCCACGTACACAAACCATGTCTAAGAACTGCGGAACAGTAATGGTGACTGTTCCAGTCGTCCGCGAATGTTCTGAATCCATTACGAAATGAAGCATATATATACTCAGTAAGGAAATATGTGGAAGAGATGAATGGACATAAATGAATAAATAACAGAAAAAGTTAACGTTAAATAACTTTTAAGAAAGAATGGTTTATCGGATGTATAGGGTTTGAGCTCATCAAAATGTTGTGGTGAACCGAAACAGAAATGCCGGATGAAAACTGAGTATTACTCGGGTTAACCAAATTGTTGATAATTGGGAAGTTTCTACTCCTGGAACCGTATCTGGTCTTCACAACAGGTGAACCATAAAGTCGATTAATGGACATTGCCATATATTGTAAGCAGACGGGGAAAATGAGTCATAAGCAGAGCGCGACAAGAAGTGAAGCATAACGAACCAGCGAGTTGGCGACCGGCTATTCGTTTGACCTTGGATGGCCGTACAAGCGAGAGAGCAAAGATATACAATCAAACAATTTCAACCATGCCAAGAATCAAAATAGGTTAAAAGGCAGATGGAATACGTGACAAACCGAGTGACTTTACAAGCCGTCAAATTAACTGAGGCTGTTGATGCTTCAGACACTGCGGTTGGTGACGATCTTCAACAGTATGTCGAAAGACTCTGGAAATCACTGACTTTGATCGACCGCATAGTTTTTCTTTCCGCGGTTGATCTGGTAGACACTCACCAGAAATACGCCAAGTACCCAGCAGTTATAATGTTGTAACCGATGGTCCGTCGTGAGTATCAGCACCCTTTGGGGACGACTCACTGAACCTAAACGCCATGGCCTACATACACTATGCGGAAGTTTATTTCAGGTTTTCCTGGAAGCAGCTATTTTTACTTCCCTCGGACTGGTACCGGCTGGCGTCACCATAAAGGGACCTTCAGCAGTGGAGAAGTAATCCACAGTTAAGCGTAGTAGTTGGCGGTGAAGAGGTTAGGCGCTGGGAAAATGTAAGTCGATTTTGAATGCCGCAGACACTTAGTGGGACCACTTGAAAGGCTCCTGTCGTACTGACAGTAAGGACTACACTGAGCGTTGCACTAAGTTGTGGTTGAAAGTGCCAAACCATTTCATTTTCAACTGGAAGATGAATTGTGGTGCAAGAGTGGTGGCATCCCAAGTTATGGAGTGTTTGTGCGAAGCCACTACTTTCGATTTGCACACCGCGGGCGGTTGTCACGGTAGCACAATAACTATGCGATGAAACCCAAGGGTTCATTGGTAACGCTGAGTATCGGGACGGATTCGGGCCATCGATAAAAATAGTCGATCACCATAAGGAGATAGGACGCATCATTAGAGAGTGGGAGGAGACCAGTGACGTTGACGTGTACGTGCAACGGACGAGAGGAAGTGGAAAGATGTCGGTTGATAAGTGACGATGAATTTTCACTTGCTGACGGACCAAACACACTTAGATGGAGAGTCTTGTGCAGTTTGTCAAACACGATTAATCAAAAAATGGTAGAAACCACTGTAAGCGGATGTTCAGCGGAAATTTTGCAGACAACCGTGCCGGTAGATGATGGTCCGAGAAACGCAGAATTGCTTACAAGCAGGGTGTACGGAGACTAGCCTCCGAACGCTATACGCAAGCCATAGTATTTAAGTCGAGTAATTCGCAACTGATTAGCGTTGACACTCGCGATAAAAAATTCATCTACATCGTTATCACTGCAAGTTGCAGAATATGCTTCATACCAGCATTGTCCATCCATCCACCAGTCCATGGGATCGCCGTCGAACATAGTATCCGAAGGGACGAATAACCTCTGACGCCCGTGTAGTGACCACAGCGAATTGACCAGGACAACCACTCTCGACGAGTATCTAGTTTCTCCAATTTGGGACTTCCAGACAGCCCGATGCAACTATCCCCCCAGATCCACTTTCGATAGATTCAACCATACCCCGGGGACATCTCAAAAGCAACTTCATTCAAATTTCTCGAGTTTGGTTTTAGAGACGTATCCCATTTTTTCCAACGTTTAAAACACGATGTCTGTCGCGAAATGGAGGGTGTTAACCAATGCTTTGACGATATCCGAGTCAATAATTCGCTGGAGGAAACCGAGTACACACACTTGCGTTTATTTTTCGTTCATTGGTAACGTCACGGGGTTACAATGCAATTAGTCATGTTCGCCTAAAATCTCCCCCATAATTTTCGTGCGGTATAGTATGCGGTGACCCTATCTGTTTATTGCTAACTACATTAGGGTTACGATTGCCATCTTTACTTAGTTTCCAACACAGTGAAGAATCATGCACTGAACAAATCAAGCGGTCAGCCACCCCATTGTCATTTGGGAAACACAAAAATTGCAGATATATCTGAGAAAATAAATATATTTCTCTACGCGTATGTGAGAAGCACGCTTGGTAATGCGCGACCGCTGTAGATGGTTCCATACCATATAAAAACGAATAATTAAAAAGTAGGTCCAACGTGAAGTCTGCTGCAAAGAATGACGTTGTCAAAAAGAAAATGACTGTGATTTCTGAAACTTTGACGCACGCAACAGGGAAAGAGATAGTTCACTCATTCCACAGATTTAGTCTCAAAAAATGGGAAGTTACACTAAATCACTGTTCACAAGGTTGTGGGATGGGCGATTTTTCAAATATTTCAAGGTCGCTCCGAGAGAATGTCCAAACGTATCGTCATAAGTTTTTGCTGTTAGGGAATAAAATTGGCGACCGGAGATTGTCAAGATAGATCGGCTTTGGCGAGGCATGGCGGAAATTTCAAAATCAAGCGAACGAATTGGCAGATTCCGACGCAGCATTTCGTCGATTGCTCGAAAACGTTACAAAGTTGAACATCTCGTGAAGCGTTCAGCTTAGACGAAGCTCCGTGCGTCCATCCGTCGTAGAAAAATTTCCTCGCCAAATGGATAATATGGGAATCGGGGGAAAAATGTAATTTCACACGTTGGATGAGACAATTTGTGGGGTTATAACATTTACTATGACAGACAATGTATGGGGAATTTTTGACGAACTTGTTCGATATTATTATTTTTGCTATGATCATTGGAAATATATAACTCTATCTACTGTTTGTTGTTGTATTTTGCTATGCACTCGAGATTTATTCGAGTAAATGGAGAATTGAGTCGACGGTTTGGGGGGCAGCATGAAATGTGCGTGACAACTAAAGCTCACGTGAAATCGTTCTGTTAGACTTATTATTAAGCGCCCAGTGCACATTTCATAGCAATTTGGGCAGTGCATATACATGAGTAAACAAGTTATTAAAATAATATTGGGTTTGGTGAGCGCACAGTAGGCTAAGGGCTAAATGATCTTGTGAGTAAACCATATAACAAACCGTTTCAAGGGGGCTGTTCTCGAGGGGCGTTGGACAGCAGAGTGGTTATCTATGTATTATGCATCTGATGGCTAAATGTTTTTCCGACCACACTCAAAAAGGTTATCAGGTGATACAGAGAGTTTGAAGATGGACATCGTATTTTTTAACGTAAGATAACTGTCCAAACCCTTTTTAAACGCTAAATGTTGTTACTGGCTCTGACCTCACTTGGAAATTTATTCCAAATGTAGGAATACTTTACAAGGAAGAAGTTTGCACGTATATTCTTCCGGGATATCGGGGTTGGCAAGGTGGAACCCTTATTTCTTAGTCTACATGGAGGGCTGTGTTGTAAGTGGACGGTAATCGCTGAAGTGATCGCATCCGAATGTATGAATTTATACAGCAGCGTCAAGTTCAACTTTAGTCTACGCAGCCAAAGTGGATCAATGCCAAGTTTTTCACAACGTTTTCTATAGGTGAACGAAGAGGAATATCCTGATAAGCTTTCGGTAAACGATCACTGCAAGTTTTCTAACACAAGCCTGTCAGACTTGCTTAGGCGGCAGTTAGTGAAGGTGCAATAATCGAGTTGAGGCCGAGCACACATTTTGTAGAGCGTCAGCTTCGCAGCTGGTAGGCTGAACGCCTTTTTGATGCAGCCTATTGTTCTCTTAGTTTTTGCTACCTGGAAGCATACTTGTTCAGAGAAATTGAAGGAGTTTGAGTACCGTATTCCTAGATCTCTGACCGAAGTGGCTGTATCAATATTAAAACCATCTAGTGAGATGGAACCATGAGGTAATTTACAACCATAAGTGAGGATGTTCTATTTGTCTGCTGAGAACGACATCAGCCATGTTCTGCACCACAACTGCAAGAACGCTAGGTCCTGTCGTATATTTTGTAAACAGAAATTGATGTTACTGCCCTGGCGGAATGTGTGAACGATTTTCATATCGTCAGCAAACAGAAAGGGCTTGCCATGTGTAATAACGTCGCACAGACCGTTTATGTACATTAAGAAGAGCAACGGACCCAGAACGCTTCCTTGGACCACCCCACTAGTCACTGGTTTTGGTGTTGAACAGTGCTCTCCTATTTTGACTGTTTGAGTGCGACCTTCAAGGTATGACGACAGCCAGCTATACAAGGGATCTTGTATGCCAAGAGATGCTATTTTGATCAAGAGGTGCTTATGAGGCACACGATCAAAAGCCTTTTGCATGTCCAAGAGTATGATAATTACCGCACTTCCATCATCGACGGACGTCGATATATGGTTTAAGAATTCCAGCTGACATCATACAAGAGCGTTTGCTAAGGAAACCGTGCTGTGAAGGGTTTATAAGGTTTTGTGTCCTTAAAAACTCGACTATGTGCACCTTTATTATCCTCTCAAAATTTCGCGAGCAGATTGATGTGTGGTTGATGGGACGATAGTTACTAACGGCCTGCCTTGAACCACTCTTGTGACGAGGCATAATGATTGAGGTTTTCCACTGAGGGGGGAAGGTGCTGGATAAAAGTGATAGGTTGAACAAATTGAGTAGGAGGATGGGTATATCCTCACCTGCCTGCTTGACGACCATTGGTGGGATACCATCTGGTCCAGGATGGATTGAGGGCCTAATGCCAGCTAACTGTAAACGAACACTTCGAACATCGATTAGAACATTATTCAAAACTTTCTCTGATTTTGATGGGATATTAGCAGGTAATGGGGTGCTTTCTACGCTAAAAGAGGCAGCGAAATGTGAGTTGAAGAGTTCGCACATCTTTACAGGGTCATCGACAACCGTTTTGTCTTTGAGAGTGATAGTTCTTATAGCAGGGTCCCTCATGGAATTCCTCCGTCTCATCAGTTGCACTAGTTTCGCACATCTTTGCTCACTACAGAGTGCGAGTTTCTCTTCGTCTATTTGACGAAGTTGCGTCTGACGTTCTATGTGTTCAAACATTTTACTCATTCGCATCACCAGGGAAAAGTCTAGTGTTCTTCCGTACCTCGACTTAAGCATTTTCAGTTTGTCGGTCTCTTTCGCAGTAAGGATTTTACCTTGTACATACGAGCCGACACGTTTTGATTTAATGGGGGCCAAAACGTCGATACAGAACGTTAGATGTCTGATAAATTCTGCGGTCGCTATGCTTGGGTCCGATGTGCGAAAGAAGGTATTCCAATTTAAGGATCTTAGTAGGGATAAGAAGGCATTCCAATCAATGAATTTGATCGGACGGTAGAATACAACTCTCGGTTTGGTAGCCATATTTAAATCAAACAGACATTTGACAACATTATGGTCGCTTCCAGGGAATTGTTGTAGAACAGATAACTCCGTAGACGGAATGCCTATGGTAAATATAAGATCCAAAATATGCCCCTTCCTGGTGGGCATTAGGACATGTTGGTTCCAACCATTCAGTTGAATGCATGAAAGGAATTCGGCCTGTGTTGCTGGAGCAGAAAGTGAGGTCCAGGAGATATTAGGCATGTTAAAGTCACCGCCTATTAGTTTGTGTTCACAAGGCATGTTGGACACATGATTCATTATCTCCACAAGGTCAGTTAAATCATTGCTCGCAGCATTTGGCGGTCTGTAGATGCATCCTATAAGTAGCTCGCGAGAGCCAATAGAGACCATTAACCACAAAGAGTCCTCGAGTTTATGAAGTATAGAATCATCAAGTGTTACTGCGGAAAATTGCTCTTTTAGGTAAATGATGCATCCACCTCCTCGTCCTGTGAGACGATCCCTGCGGAACATGTGATATCCTACGATGCTCATCTGACTGTCTGGGGTGTCAGGAGAGCACCACGTCTCAGTTACGAGTATGATATTGGGATTAGATATAAAGACAAATGGTTTGAAAAAGTGCATCTTACAAACCAATGATCTTGCGTTCATTAGTAATAGACTTACGAAATTCTTTTTGTCAGATACAGCAGATAAACTGCTAAAGAACTTCATGAGAGATGGGGCAGTGGGTTGCGAAATACCAAATGGAAAGGCGTGATCTAGGGGATGTACCGAGTTTCTGCTCATATTTGAGTGGATGTCGTAAAGGTTTGACTCCATGATAGGAAGTGCTGGAAGAGTGCCATTATGGAGGGATGACAGAGTGGGACTTGTGGAGGGGCGCCAGGTGGCGGTTGATGAAATATCGGGGGATGCACTAAAAAAGGACTGGTGTGGCGGACATTTGTATTGTTGACATATTCAGGGAGTGGTGTACTTGCTGGGGTATAAATATTGGGAACCTGGTTCCCAGTAGCACTCCAATTTTGGGTAGGAGGATGAGTTACTACGGAACCATTGGATAATGGGTGGTAACCGTAACCCCTAGGATAGTAGTATGTTTGCCTGGAAGCAGTGGGAGACTGATTGTGCAGTTTTACATGCAAAGCGTTGTTTTTTAGAAGGTGATTTTTAAAACCAGATCTGTGACTCCTGGTGAGTTCTTTCGGTTTATCCTTATATTGCAAATCCGAAATACTGTTCACTGGTGAACACTTTACAAGTCTTACTTTTGATTTAGAACATCGTTCAGGTGTTTTGGATTTGCCGTTGGAATTTTCGATTACTCCATATAACGGAGAGAGATTCCTCTGATGAGAAGTGGATGGCCCTGCTCGAATAGCCGCGTCCTTATCAGGAGCACTAAAGCTGCTGCTTCCAGAGTTTTGATTGAATATGGATGCCTTAGTTCTAGGACTTTTACTAGTCAAGGCCGCGGTTGACAGAGAGAGACGTGGAGCGTTGAGGGATAAGTTCTTAGCAGTAGGCGTGGGTTTCGTTGTGGAAACTTGAACGCGCCTGGCATTATCCGAGCTAGACGTGGTTTTTTTTCCAGTGTTCGTCTGGACCGGCAACGCAACGGCGTCTCCAGCTGTAACTTGCGGGTTCGCAGAACTCGTGGAGCAGTCAAGATCTACAGTCAGATCAATGAGATTGTTGACTGTGGTTTTTTCTCGGGAAATATTGGCTCGCAATATTTCCCTCTGGAGTGGCGTCTTGCCACCAAAGACTTTTATAGAATTAAAATTTGTGCTACGCCTGATTTCCTCTTGTCTTCTGACAAATTCGTTCGCTACAAGTTCACTTGTGAACTGTAGCAACGAGGGAGAGTGCTTCTGCTGTACTTTCTTGTGAAGTCTTAAACAATGGCACTCTTGTTCTTCCATCTTACTGGCTTTGAGTAAGGTCCTTTTCACCGAAAGCAGAGGTATTCTGTCAGATACGTTAAACACCACCACTTTGCTTACACAACATAACCGCTTGTGCAATTCCGTAGCTACAGTATCAATAAGCGTTCCGACGACTACGAGGTCTTTGTGACTAGGGGTAGTCTGATGGCGGATGTTACTTGAGACATCTATAATGCACAGTAGCGGATCTAATTTGTGCAAAAGTCCGGCAAGCTCCTCGTTTCTACTGTGTAGTTTTGCTATTCTAGCCTCTAATTCCCTTAATTTTTTAGCCCGATCTATGAATACATTGGTAATGGAAACTGAACATGGTTTGGCGTTGTGCCCTTCGTGTGATGTGCTAAGATTTGCTGTTGAGACTGCCGTTTTAGCAGCGGCCTCGATCTCCTCTGCAATAGCAGGAGTGGGCAGATGTTGGCTGAACAACCAAAAGATTTTACACTTTTCTTCATAGTCAACATGCATTTTTTTCGCAGGGATGATCGCTTGATGACTGGCAATTTCTGAAGAGTGTCCCCTACAGAAACATGGTTTGCTGCCTCCACTGCGCGTGCCCCCCCTCCCCCTGACATGGTTTCCTCTGTCCCACCTGGTTAACCCTGCGCACCCTGTGAGCCAATCAGGTATCTCCTCGATTTGCTGAAGAGTGGCTGACTTAGCGGGCATTACTATATGATATTCAACTTTTATCAATTGGTAATGTTCAAAAGGCCTCGAAGCAAGTAAATATGACAAAATCCAACTAATAGTACGTAAATTTGAGTGATCAAATGGCAAAAACGGGATATGCACTAGCACGCAATAATAACTGGCCTTTTTCGAACCACGCGCCAACAAAAAGCTTAAGCTGACAATAAAAATAACACCGTTAGTAAGCCAGCGGGATCGCAATCCGGTCGAAAATATACAGCTAAGCAGAGTATCGTTGTGAGTTACAAACACGAGATCCGCCGCAGTTCAAACGCAAGTCTCAGTTGTGGTAGAAGTAACGTTGATTTTTCTTCCGACATTCATTCGTTCCTGTTTGCACCAGCCCAATTACTGGCTCTTCTTCAATAACTGAATCAGAATTGACAGTGTCGTATTGTACAACCTCAGTGTCACATGAATTAAGTACAAATTGGTTAGCATGTCTGTGGTGAACAGAACCGCCAGTTGAAGCGAGTACTCGAAATGTACTGGTACTGAGAATACTCGCTACTATTTCATTCGAGGGAAGAAGTTTACTGCCATGATGAGATGCAACTTCACCAAATCCCTAAAACGGTGTTCGAGTGACCTAGCGGGGATTTCTTCAGCTTTTATACAAGCCACAATCTTCCAGGGTATCGAGAATTCAATAATACCTTTGTCCAGCCCAGCAGAAGTGGATGCAATGACACGTTATGGCGCTCTCCAAGATGTATATAAAATTCTCAGCGGCTTGTTTGATAGAGGATGTGTGGGAGAAGTTAACAGACACTAGCAGCCCAAACTCTTCTCTTTTGCACAGTTAAGTTACTGTTGCTATCGTCGCCAACCAATACAGAAGGAGCTCCTTTTCTGTAAAAACGTTTTCCGAAATCGTGGAACCAGCACGTGATGAAATCGAGAAATATATCTGACCAAAGCGGGTAGACATCAATCATGATCGCTGGGTGGTAGTCATCTAAAAAAGGACCACAGCAGATATGCGCTGATAGATTTCATACAACGTCGGTCGTGGGATTCACTTGGATGACTTTACACAATCACACACCGCTGGAGCAATGTCAGCAGTAATCCAAAGCCAACAGCATGGCACCGCACCGAAGACCTGTTTTTCTATACATAAGGTGACTAGAATGCAAATCGCGCAAAATGACGGGGAAAAAACAATAGGAGACAATCCCATCGTTAAAACACAGAATACCATTGGGGTGATCGAAAGTTCTTCGCGATGAGTGTGAAGTTCCAGAGAATTGAGTTTCACAGTTGCATTACGTCCTCTAGTCAGAATGATAGAATGAGAATATTTTCTCGTATCAGAAACCAGGTACGTTCGAAAAACCCGGCAGTGGTTGAGCGGAAAGATGTCCAGATCCGGAGAAGTTAGCATGTTGCGTGTACCTGGTTGATAGGTGACGGACATCATTAGGGTATGACGATAGCACAATGCCCCAGCGTGGTTGTTGGAAATTTGATGAACAACCTACCGGGATGGCGAATAAATTTTAATGTCTCAAGATTAGACGAAGTTGTAAAATGCGAACTAAAAATGTGATCATGAGGACGTGTCCTAGTCCAATCGGTGGCCAATGCTCCTTTGAGTTTGAGCATGGCCACGCTCCGTTGGACTAAAAGATCTCAAAACAAAAAACTAAATGTCCAACTCGTTCTAGCACAGCAATCATGCCTTTAGCGGACGCATCCGTAATAGCATCAGATTCGTCGGTAGGTTATAGACTAGGGGAAGCTTGAGTACCCATGGATCTGTCTTGTACAGTATTGGATCGTCCGTGTTATTACGCTCTCAACCAGTCGACATAAAATCGGAAAGAAGCGACGTGCCAGTGCTGTTTATTAGACGAACGAGTCAGAGTTAAGCCACAAAGGCTCTAGATTTATACGGCAAAATGATTACCATACATAGCCGACAAGACGCAAACGAGGCAATCATATTGTAGCGAGAAGGCGTCCAATGAAGCACAACCTTTATTGTCCAAGTCGCCAGTCTCATGCAACACGCGCTCTCTCGTTTATGAGTCATAATTCCAACCCGCAACCGCCCCCCCTCCGGTTTCCGTTCTCACGTCGTGTGCACTTCTGACCGGTTTACGTGTGTGATCGGTGCCTTCTATCGGGGGTTTTCCGCTTGCCATTCCTCGTCTGTTTGTCCGATTCCGTTGCGCGATGGCTCGTCCGGCTGCTCGTGCTGTCCGCCATCCACCCAATGTTGGCCTTGACCGTATTCCAACATCGTGTCGAGATGTTCCTCTAAATGTTGGAAAAACCACGCCTCCGATCTGGCCGTCTGTCGTATTTCGCCTGCCCTGCCTCGCCCGTTGGTCCGATCCAGTCGAGCGATGACTCATCCG